>CAOKZL010001989.1:0-286867 GCA_948472985.1 Iguana delicatissima | reverse complement strand
TGCTATGGGGTACTTCCTCGGTGGCACTCAGATCTAGGCCATCTGGCACTTTGTCTCCACACATATTTGTTTTAATGCCTGTGGCGGTGGGGCTATCTGAATCCCCTTGAAAAAGATCTGGAATCCATTCTGTTATCTGTTTTTAAGTTTGTTTGTTTTTTTTAAAAAAGACTGGAGGTCCCCAAACCACTATTTTCAGAGCATAAATATTAGCAATGTTAATAACAGCGTTAAGCACAGAATTAACTTAGGAGTGCCCATATTGAGTTAATGGACAGTTGATCTGTGCGAAGCAGGAGAGTGATCTTGGGCTCATGACAGGGCCTGTCTTTTCATAATAACTTCCAATGAGAATAACTTTTTCTTCTTTGCCTCGAATATGTTACCCTGTGGCTCTATTTTCTTTCCCAAGATTTCCTGTCAAGCAAGCATAGTTGGTTTCCTTTCCCTAAACTCTGCAGCCTTCCTCACTAGCCTATGATCTCCTGTCCTTTGGCAGTTATTTTCTTGGAGCAAGCTTTGGAATTTTCCATCATCTTTAGACAGTAGAATAAACTGACCTCTGGAGAACAAATGCTTAAGAGTGAGTTCTTGTCTCATACGGCGGGTGTGCTGAAAGCAGAAACAAATGATACACAGCAAGCACTTCCTGAGGAAGAATTTTAAATGGATCCAAATCAGTGGACACAGACATGCTTTCATCATCCCTTTGTGAGTAGGAGTGGACTAGAATTAAATTTCCATTACAATCCACTTGCGAATCTACATTTGTCATTACTGAGGATTGCTGGGTTTTCAGCAACAATTCAGCCAATCCCCACATTCGACAGTAGTTGACAGGAGCACTCTTGGAACATGGTAGGTGTGTGTCATAGTCTCTGGCTTCCTCTTCCCCTTCCTAGAAGTCCTTGCCATTTTTGTAGGCCTTGGAAAGGTGGGAAGGCTGGCCAATTGGGTGTTGGATCAGAAAAGCCGAAGCATAGCAGTCACAGATGCTCTGAGGCCCAGTTTTTCTTTTTTCTTTTTTGGAAAGTTTTTTATTAAAGATTTTAATTAAAAATAAAAAAAAAATCCCTCTCCCCACTTCCAGGCTTATTTTCCAGTTGAATCTGCATGTTTACATTCCATTCATACATAATTACTACTTGCTCAAAGAATTTGTTACATCTTACATCATTACCCAGTTGCTTTGTTACATTGCCTTGCTGCCTTGTTTCATTACTTTGTTACATTGTCTTACTACATTGTTACATTAGATTACTTACAAACTTACTTTATTCTTTTTTCTTTTCTTGTACTGTCTCTTTATCCAATCCAAAACTTCTCTTCATTCCCTTTCAAAGTTCTGGAAAGGTTTATTTCTCAGAGCAGATGTTAACTTTTCTGTCTCTACCATATCCAGGACTTTTGATTTCCATTCTTCTATATCAGCATATTTCCTTTCTTTCCAATATTGCGCATATATCAGCCTTGCAGCAATTATCAAATATAACAATGTCTTCTGATGAGATCTTATTTCTCTTTGTTGCCCGAGCATATTTAACAAATAAAATTCTGGCTTCATTTCAAAGTTTACATTATAAATTCTTTGAATTTCATCATGTATTCCCTTCCAGAATTTCCTTGCTATCTTACAAGGCCACCACATATGATAAAATGTTCCCACCCTTTCATCACATTTCCAACATCTTACATTTCCATTTTTAGTTATTTTTTGCAATCTTTCTGGTGTCATATACCATCTATGTACTGAGGCCCAATTTTTCATTGGACTTAGTCCCCTACCATATATTCATGTAAATGGGTTGTGCTGAAATCTTTGTCACAGATTCAGGCAGTTTTAGGACAGCACCCAGGTCCAGTTTGCCTCCAGACCCACTTAGAGGTTCTCTCTTAAAGGACCTTGGAGCAGGGTATGGGGACATGCTTGGCTCAGCAGCAAGTGTGTCCAACCCACATCTAGGTGGCAGGGCAATCAAGCAGCAAGTTCTGCTTATGCTGATTCCCACAGCTGTAGGCATGCAGCAGATGGGCTGGATCATTTGGTTTGTCGTTGGCTAGCAGATCAGTTCGTTGATGTCTAGAACCAGACTCATAATAGGGCCAGTCCTCTTTGACAGTGATGAATAAAGGGTGGCCTTTTCCTGCCAAAATTACAATACTACTGTAGTGTTGCTGCCAAGCCCGCAATTGATGTTTCTTAGCAGAATTGTAGCTGATAATAAATATCACTGCACAACAATTATTTGGCCATTTTTTTATTTGTATCTTTCCTTTTTTCCCCCTAATGTATGAACTCAAAGTAACTCACAACAAGTTTTAAAATGGATACAGATAAAAATAATACTCTCAGACATTTCACAGATGAAAACCAGGACATGGGTGACCAAGTAACATAAGAGTGTGATCAAGATGGCAAAAGTTATTAATGTGGAGAAACACACAAACTAGGAAACTAGGAGAGAATGTAGCAATAGCTTTTGTCTGGGGGCCTTTCCGCACCCCAGTCTTATTCCACTTTCAATATCCTGTGGAATTCTGGGCTTTGTAGTTTACTGAGGCCAAAAAGCTCACTGGCTGAGAATTCTAAATGCCCCTCCCTGAACTACAAACCCCAGGATTACATAGGATGTTGAAAGTGGAATAACAGTACTGTAATAGTGTAGTACAGAAAGGTCCTGAGTCTACAGGGAGGTTCAGCATTCTGCCTTCTTCTTTTCTTTCCTCCCATTGAGTCAACTGAGTGCAAATTACTTCTGCACTTTGAACTGAGTTTGCAACAACTGACGTAAGCTGATGACAAGGGGAAAATGAGACATTTTAAAAGCAGTTGAAAAAGTGGGACAATAAACAATTAATTGGGGCTGTCCCTCTGAAAAACCATGGCCAGAATCCTGTATGGGAGTTATATATATAGGCTTTAGAAATGGCAGTTTTGTAACATCCATATCCAGCAGATAGCTGCTGTAGCAAAGCAAACTATGTAATCGAGGCACAGTGGGACCAATGCACACCAGGCACCAATGTACATCAAGCACCAGTATACACTGAGCACCAATAAGCATCTTTGCAATTCACTAACAGGGTTTCTTAGCCCCCTGCTATGTAGCTAAGTATACTTAATGAGATATGGGACTCCAGCTCATATTTTTTTAGAGAAAAAATTAATGCAAGTCAAACTGCATCAGTAAAAAGTATAAACATCCATTTATTAGAAGTCCCATAGTCAGAAGCCAGTCAGTTTCTGAATAAAAGAGTATTTGCCTGTTGGCAGAAGGTCACAGGGAGGGAGCCAGCCTAGCTCCCTATAGAAGGGAGTTTAACAGCCTGGAGGAATCCACCAAGAAGATCCTCTTTTGTGTCCACAGCAAATGTGCCTGTGAGGATGGTGAAACCAAGAAGAAAATGTCCCAGTGGCAGACTTGTATGAGAAAATATGATCCCTCAGATGTCTGGGATACAAGTTATATTTAATTTTTGATATTACATTGTATTGAACACATGAGAACTGTTGTTGGAATATTGCCAGTGTTTGATGATTAACAGTATACATTACTTGATATTGGAACCTGACAATGAATAATATTTGATTGGCAACCCTATTTGATATTAGACTTTTAATATTTGTCTTCTGGATCCTTTACTATTTTGACAATCCTCTTAGAACTGTGAAATAAACACAACAGATTGGGCCTTGGCAGCATGTGTCAATTATGTTTTGGAATAGATGCCTCTAATAAGACTTCGAACAAAAATGATCACACATCCAGAAGGAAGGAGAATGTCTGACCCATAAGTTTATTCTTGCTTATAGATGTCTCCTGTCCAGGCTACCATCTTCCCCTCCAAAGCCCTAGAGATTTTCCTGTAATGGGAGAGATTCTGCTGCATACCACTAGCCTTTACAACTGGCAAGGCAAGGGGTGTGTGTGTGTGCGTGTGCATGTGTGCAGGGGGTAGAATCCCACTGTTATCTTTAATCACTGAGTGGAAATAAGAGGATTCCAACCCAGTTTATTTACTCTCCCAATTGTAAGAACAGTTGTGGTAGTGGAGAAACCCACTGTTATCTTTGGTCACTTACATGGCAGTGGGGAAAAGAATTCTGTCTTACGGAAAAGTTCTGATCTCAGGGAATCATTAGATTGCTTTCTGCTTTTCTGTTGCTGAGGACACACTCATAGGCAAGGCATTGTGTATCTTTTCAACACACAAAACAAGCAATATTTCCTTTGTTCAAGGGCTGCTGCATTTCAGATTTATAACTGTTGAGCATTCAAACTGTGTCTTAGGATATACAACCAACTTTGTTGTATAGTGAGTGTCTCATGCTAATCAAACTAGTGGTAACCAATTATGTCACAAACAGGAAAATTTGAGTTGATTCCTCCTGATATCCCAGAATGGGATTTCTGACAGAGAACTGAAAGGATCCTACTTCTCTGTGAAATGAAAACAAACCATTACACCTGATAAGAATAAAGATCCAGAGCTGGTACAGTAGTAAGAAACCTCTAGCTGTGGCATTCTTTTTTTATTGATGAGATAGAGTATCATTTCTTGCAATCTCTTAGTCCATTTTCGCACTAACCTGTTATAGTGCTATTATTCCACTTTCAAGATCCTATGGAATCCTGGGGTTTGCAGTTTAGGGAGGGACCTTTGAGACCCCTCCCTAAAGTGCAAACCCCAGGATTCCATAGGATGTTGAAAGTGGAATAATAGCACTATAATAGACTAGTGTGGAAATGGCCTTAAGGGAACTGTTGTCAAATGATAAACATCCCTCTCTCTATGAGAACTGAGTTAATGTTACAAGAAACCCCAGTTTGTTATAGCTCATTTTTATTGTCAGTTTAACTACATGAATGTTCTTGTGAAAACCTCCTCATATCAATTCTAGTCTAAATCATCTTGTCTGGGATCTATAAGCATCCAGATAATGATTTCATGTAACCAAGATGTTTATGGGGAGGGATTTGAACATAGGTCTTGAAAACTTAGCATCGTGTTGTTGTTTTTGTGTGCCTTCAAGTCATTTCTGACTTATGACAACACTAGGGTGAGATTTTCTAGGGCTGAGAGAGTGTGACCTGCTCAGGGTCAGCAAGGTTTCTGTGGCTGAGCAGGGAATCGATCCCTGGTCTCCAGGGTTGTAAACCAATACTTTAACTACTATACCACACTGGCTGTCAGTTAGAATACTTCCACAAAACTCTGTGAGTGGGATTAATATGCATAATATGCATAATAGTGACGAAGAGCAGTGCGCCAGTTGTTCAGTATGTAGAAACAGTGCAAAAATGGTAAAGGCACCACATTTGATAGGTAAAGGCGGAAGTAGGGAAGTCAATTCCATTTTCTCATGTTTATATACAACAGCTACAGATGAATTAATGCAGCGGACCTTTTAGCATAAAGCAGTCACAGGAATTGGGCCATTTTCTTTATTCCTCAAGCATTTCTGGAACACATGCAAATATTAAAGCACTTGTTATAAGAGAATACCAGTCAGGAGAATTTCCATACTTTGGCAAACAGCAGTCTGTCACTGATTCCAGTACCCTGTCTTCAGTGTAACCAAATCCTTATATTTCATATTGTTTTTATTAGCCATAATTCTCATTTTTCTGTTGCCTACTCCCAGCCTCTAGTAGCTTCAGGTATAGGGCATATCCTAGTCACTGAAATGGATGCTCAGTTCCAGGACAGAGGTATGCCCAAATCTTAGTATCGCCAACTCTTTATGTGCTTTATAATTTATATTTTGCTATGGCTATACCATGCTAATTGTTACCACTGCCCCAGCAGATGTTAACTCCGGGCCTTTTCTTATGCCATTTCTCATGCAAAAGGGCCTGTGGAGCATCGCGTGATTGTGAGGACCATTCCATATGACGTCCTTGCAATCGCGCGACGCTGCTGGAGGCAGCAGGCAGCAATAGCACACTATATTATTTTCAGCTTCTTGCCAAAAATGATGCATGATTGCGCATCACTCCAGGGCCCCACACGCACTTACCTTGAGTACGGAGCCTCCAGAAACACGGCCCTTCCACTTCCTCCCCCAGTGCAGCCTGGGAAAATACCTGGCTGCACTGCAGAAGGAAGAGGCGGAGCCCTCACGCTTCCTTCTAGCCAGCACGGAGCTGGTGCAGAGAAGAAGCAGAGGGGACGTGAGTGCCTCTCGCAAGAGGCAGCTTGCATGATCCCCACACACCCATGTCAGAATCAGGTAAGCTGTGGAAAGGGCTTCCATGGTGGCTCCTAGTTCTTAGGTTCTTGAGTTCTTAGGCAAGAAGGCCTCAGTGGATAACCCTCCTTGCCATTCAAGTATGTTCTTTCTCTGGGTTCAATCATTATTATTATTGCCAAAAGGAGAGAGTGAGGTTTTTCCTTTCTCTTGCTTTTGTCACTCTTCATACACGTGGAGAGGGCAGGTAGGTAGATGCAGACATCAAAGAGGAAAGGGACTAGTGCCTGATGGGTGTCAGAAAGCTTCCTTCTGGAACATAGTCCTCAGAAAAGGTCCAGCCTATGATAACCATGCATTCATGTTTCCCTGTTCCCCCGCCATCACTGACTAGGACTGCTTGAAACTTTTAAATCTCGCTTGAATACATATCCAAATTAAAATTCTTTTAACCATGAGTCAGAACTAGGCTGGAGTGGGAAAGCAAGGTTCCTAGGCTGTCAGTCCTTGCTTTAATTGCTTTATAAATCTTTTAATTTTTGTTTTAATTTGAAAGTGCACCTTTCTCACTGCATTTTGATTCTGAGCAAATCTACTGTTTTGTCTCTATTCTACAAAGTTTTGCCAATGTTTAAGGGTACCTCTGCAAAGGAATGTCTCACGTGACTGCTCTCAGGAAATGTTTGGAGAACCCTTCACCAGTGGAGCATATACAGTGACTACTCAACCTGATAACCCCCAAATGTGTTGTACATCATGCTGACTGAGGTTAACTGGAGTTGCTATTCAACAGAGCCAGACAGTGCCAGTTTGAAGAAGAGTGAAGATGAGGATGAGTGCAAAGGACCATTCTAAGCTGAACACAGCCACAACTGGGCTTCCATTCATCTCTGCTTACAATATTAGTGCTATAACGCAAAGAGCACATTTGGAGAGTTTCATTTTAAAAAAATCCACCCACACACTACTCTTTGTCTAACCATGGATAATCAGGAACTGAAACATAATGTGAAAGTGAGGGAAGAGTTGTTTTTGCTTCCTGGACTCATACCATGAAATAGCAGGGCTGACCCTATCATTAGGTGGAGGGAAGTGGCTGCTTCAGGAAGCAAGTTTCAGCTGTCATCAAGGGGCAGCAAAGTTTTGGTTAATTTATTGTGACTGTGTTATTATTGCTAGAAAGAGGGAAGTGGTGAAGATAACACTGACATCAGCATCTGACTGGTCAGTATAGAGCTAGCTGCTTTTTGAATTCCTTATTCTGTGAGTCCTCAGAGTCAGGCTTTGTGGAAGAGTCAGTGTTCATTAGGAGAACTGCCTACACTGCAGCACAGTAACTCAAGTATAGAGGTGATGGGAACTTGTGCTCAGAGCAGAGAGAATATTCATTTAGCCGCTTGGAGCAGGCAGGATGTTCACTGAGCTATGACCTGGTGGCATGTGTGTAGCAAAGGATACATATGCATGGCCTATCTTTTCTACTTCTTTAGGGATTTTTGCCCCAGTTTAAGTGTTCTGTTTTTCAAGTGGATTTGAGCGTAGCTCATGCTTTTCCTAAAGATCTTCCTTTTTGTGCATCAGTGGATTAAGTTCAGTCACAAAGCTTTTGCCACTGAAATGAAGGCCTGTATACAATTATATAGAATTGAACAGATACAGATACAGCTATATTGTGATCCTGAGTCTCAGACTCAGTCCATTTGCATCTTCCTTGATGACTCAGGCTGAGAAAGAGGAGAACAGAAAGGGAAGTGTCCATTTATAATGCATGGCAGAAAAACAGCAACAACAAAGACAGCTGCTACTTCCTGCCTCATATCTATTACCTTTGTCCTGTTGCCAGGTTAAAAAAAAAAAGATAATGGAAACAATACACTGAAGAGCTATGTAAAAAGATGAAAGAATGACAGATTATTTCAAGGAAGAACCATTTGAAGATGAATCTGCCATTTTCTAAATACAACAAACTCCATATCCCATCCCAGTGGTTTCAAGCTTTTTGACGGATTGAAATCTTATCACATACCCATTGTGTTTATTTATGTATGTATTCTGTTTGTTTGTTTATTCAATTTATATCCTGCCCTTCTCTGAG
Organism: Iguana delicatissima; assembly: GCA_948472985.1. Lineage (NCBI taxonomy): Eukaryota > Metazoa > Chordata > Lepidosauria > Squamata > Iguanidae > Iguana > Iguana delicatissima. Next base: position 278,579 of record CAOKZL010001989.1, on the reverse strand, counting down.
CTCAGAAATTGTGATTGTGCTCAACATGGTGATGACATGCCTTCTCAATCATGAGCCCTCCAGATGTATTGGATTACCTTCCCCATGATTTCTGGCTAGCATGACTATTGACTATGGAGGGTGGGGATGGTAGAGGTTGTAGTCCAGTGCTTTGGGAGGGCACCAGTTTGATGATGTCTATATTAAGGTATGCCTCCCCTCTTGGCATTTGACTAAGATCAGAAGAATATTGCTCACATCTGTCTGGAGGATATGCTCAAACCAAAGAGCTGCTAAGTTCTCTGTGTTCCTCCCAAAGTGCTAGGAGCCACTGGCTCTCTGTCCAAGACATTGGCAGGGCCAAGGTGAACATTCTGAAATTTTGACACTAGATAAGTTGCCTTGCTGCATCTATAACTGGGACAGAGCTGGGTAGTATAATGGCTGGCATTCTGTTAGTGGCATGCACATGCATAGCTTTCCCTTATACCTGTACAGGTCCCTTTTTGAGCATTGTGGAGGTTGGTATTCCCTTCCTGCCCAATGCCCAAAGTCTTTCCCCAGGATCAGAGAAGGGTCTGGCTGTCCTCATTTCCAGACACAAAATAATTACTTCAGTGCTGAGATCTGCCAGTGTTCTCTGCAGGTCTTAGTGCTGATGTAATCAATTCATGTCTGGCTGTGGGAACGATACCCAGACACTTCTTGAATCCTGCTGTATCCTCACAAGGCGCAAAACAGCCATGTGGGGACTTCAAAGGCTATACCAGGAGCCCTGGTGGCGCAGTGGTTAAATGCCAGTACTGCAACCTCAAGGTTGTGAGTTCGATCCTGCCAGGCTCCAAGGTTGACTCAGCCTTCCATCCTTTCGCAGGTCGGTAAAATGAGTACCCAGCTTGTTGGGGGCAATTAGCTAAAATACATTGTAAACCGCTTAGATAACACTAGTTGATAGGCGGTATAGAAATAAATGCTATTGCTATATTGCTATATTGCTATATGGTAAGTCCAGAAGGGATGGTATATGGCTCAGGCTACCGTAGGTCCACATGTGGAACCAGTACACTATGCTAAGCCATATGGGATTGCAATCTTCATACAGATAAAATGCATGCCTCATCTGGAAGAAGTTCAATTTCCTTCAATCTCTGGCATCTCCAGGCAGGGCAAGTTAAAAAATTCTTGCCTGAAACCCTGGAGAGACACTTCAGTCAGTGTAGACTAGGATTGGGGAACTTAGACCTTAGGGCTAAATTCAGTGCTTCTGAGGTTCCAGTCTGGCTTTCTTGGACTCCTTAGATTGTTCTGTCCTCTTCCTCATGACAGCATACTTTGATGGCTTTGTAGTTTATTTCTATGCCCCCTGCCATTCTAAAAGGTTAAAATGCCTTTCCTAAGCCTCAGTTATGGTAGCAAAAAGTTTTAATGTAAAATATGCTGGCATTTTGCATTCCATTCTTTTGGCTATGGTCCCACTTTATCACTGGAATGCTATGCCTGCTGATTTCACTGAAAGTGAACTTGGCCCTTGGGTTTAATGAGGCTCTCCACCTTTGGTGTTCACCATACTGAGCTAAATGGACCAATGGTTTGACCTAGTATAAATAAGCTTCCTATGTTCCTAAATGTTGTGATGTTTATTTTTTTTTAATTTTTTTAAAAATGCCAGTATGCCCAATTTTATCCAGGACTATCTCTTTCTAAGGCTGCAATACTATTCATACTCATCTGATTATAAACTGATGATAAGCTCCATTGTACATACAATTTTATTTCACATTTTAGTTGTAAAGTTTGACATTTTATGGTGAAGAGTTGGAAGATGAATGACAGCAAAGGAAACACTGGAGAAGTGGACAGTTAGTCAAAAGGGAATCCTGGCTGACTGCTAGTAAAGGAAAGGGAAATGAATCATAGGCTTCTCTAACTGTCATGCAACTATGGAGATGAATGTCTTGGTAGCCAAAGGTTCAGGTTTAAAACATCTGTTGGTTCCTTGCATCTGCCTTGTCCTTTTCTCTGATGGCCCTTCCCAGCCAGATCTCTGGATTTATATGTAGCTTAAGTGGCAGGGCACCTTTATTCTCTGTTTCCAAACCACGATGACTATAACTGGGCTTAAGGATACAGTGACACTGATATGAAAGTCCATGGAGTACAATGGTATTGTCTTGATTATCAATGGGTAGGATTTCAGAGGATGTGACATTTTTTCATACAAGAAAATGCCTTTAGAGTAAAGAGCAGATGGGAAAGGAAATACTATTGTACTTGGAAAATGGAAAGCTTTGAATTCATTGTAGCTCTAACACTATGGACTTAAAGTCTCCTGGAGATCGAAGAAGGCGGGATACTAAGAAAGTGTTCCTTCAAATGGTGAAAGACTTCTAGTTGTAAAAATATGTAGTTCCCTTCAAGCTGACATTTGGTACTTCCATTGCTTTTATTTCCCCCAGCTGTCTAATTCTACAATCAAATTCTTACCATAAAGAGGATAGGATAGAGAGGGAGTTTACAAGAACATGTATAGATTACGGAATTACAAAACAAACATTTTCCTCTAGTCTGAAATAATTATTTCTCCAAGCAGACTATGTTGGTTAATATACATTTATTCCTATTTCTGGCCTTTGAACTTTAGACAGTCAATCTGTCATTGCATCTGAGGAAGTGGATTGATATCCACAAAAGCTCATAGTAAAATAAAATCAAGTTAGCATTAATGGTACTGCTAGATTTCCTTTTATTTCTCCCTCATCTTTTCCCTCTTTATTCTTCCTGTCTAGTTTACTTTAAGAGAGGGTGGAATCAAGTTTGTATTCTCCATTTCTGCATATTATTTCACAGAAAATTCCATTATAATGTGGAAAAAAAAGACAATTCCACCTCTTTGGCCCCCTTGGTTTATTGGTAATTTTGATTAGAGAAATGCGGTGTTACTGTTGAAGGAATTATCACTCTGGAGGATGCATGGAGAAATATATTTATTTTTTCCCCTGCTAGCATTGAAAAATACACAAAAACACATATGCATTTTCAGTTGCAAGAAAATAGATTGTGAGCAAGGAACTGTCGCATGGAGAATGATAGACAAGCAAAAGACAACGATGGGATACCTTGGAGGACTTCATCAGCAGAAATGTGATTACTGATTGATAAGTAAACATGAGCTCCATTTGCAAGTATGATTGCCCAGACTCTTATTCTAAAGCAATTATGTTGTTGAGGGGAGAATATGTTAACAGCTTCTAATTATGAGCTTGGCGTCTTGTCTGTTTTGACCCTGGAAATGAGGAAGTGTTCTTCGCTTACATTTTGGGCATATTCATCCCGTCATCCTGATCCTCTTTTCTTCCTAAAAAAAGACTTTCTTCTTTCTTCTTTTCTTTCTTTGTCTTAGTTTTAACTTAATTTTGAATATTATAACCGCCTTCCACTTATAAGATGGTTTGAACACCTTCAGGAAATAACAGCAGTGTTTCATCATATTTCCAGAAGGCCTACTTTGCTCAGTCCAGAATGCATTGCAACGTAGTGCTGGAACCTGTTCTGAAGACTGGTAGGACATGGTCCTCAGACATTTAAAGTACAGAAAATCCACCTCAGAATGTCCTTCCTTTACTGTGGTGTAACCACCTGTGTCTGACATAAGAGGCAATTTCTTTTGGGAACAAGGTTCAGCACCATGGGTAGCTGCCATAAAACATGCCTGTGTAAAACCAAGAGTAACTCTTTTAAAACCCAGCATGAGTCACAACCCAGTCATGAGTCACAAAATTATAAATACGTATCACAGAGATATGTATAGTAGGCCAACCAAAAGGCAAATAAAGTATTATATTAGTTTTTAAACTGACTGCTTTCTTTATTAGGCAAGGATGTTAAAAATCATACAGTAGAAGAAGAATGACCATGTCAGAGTCATGGGCTTGCATCTTGTTTGGGATGCTTACTTAGGATGGTGCTTCAGGTGATATTGCTGCAGTTAGAGGCAGGTAAAGGCCCCACCCTTTCACCATGCAGGGACTGAGGATAAAGTCAAGTAATGAAATTTCCATCTCCATTAGCAGCACCAAAATAATGCACTCTGACATCTAGGCTATCTTTGTCCTATGCAAGGCTGTGTTTCTCTTCCTTTTAGGGAGAATACAGTAAACTTCTCAAGAAGCTTTGCATCCTTACATGTGGAGATGATTTAGGTATTGTAATAAGTCAAACTTGCCAATCATAGCTGAATTCAGATTGTTTGATCTTTGTTGAGTGTTAAAAACTGCAGGGTGTAAGTCCTGACTGTCTGCTCCTGTGCTGTTTAGAAGCTCCATAAATTGTGATCCATGAGGCTGAAAATACAAATGAACACATGGAGAAATATATTAGGCTAGTGGTGGAGAACCGCTTTGGATTCAGGACTTCACCACAGTATGAAAAGACCACTTTTTGCTGGTTGGTCCTAATTAAACAAAGAAAGAAAGAAAAAAACAAACAAACAAATGTACTAAGTGACATCTTTGACTAGTAGCAGCTTTGAAAGAGTGAAACACCCTAAGCACCAGTGCTTGGATCAACATTGGATTCTCTTACCAATATGGCTGTCTGAATGTTTGGTATTTTGTTTTGCTTTAAAAATCTGATCATGTATCTTATTTGGTATCAGTTTTGTCTAGGCCTTCAGCATAGGGGACTAGACTGCAGAGAGCACTATGAAGTGCTAAAAGGATCAGTTGGATGATTTACATTTTGGTTGCTGCTGAGGTTTTGAAAATGCTTGACAGGCGCTAGGTTGTGCCCCTGCTCCTATGGGAATATAAATGTATTCTACAGTATGTCCCCATTATCTGTCAGCTGGGAAAAAGATAAAAGGAATAATTTTCCAGTGATGATAAATAATCCAAAAGAAGATGAGTATAGTGATCGAACACTGCCTTTTACATTGTCATTTAAAAAACAAAACAGCCAGCTTGTGATATGGAGTGGTGTGTGTACGTGTGCGCAAGAGGCAGGTGCAAACCAGTTTGGAACTGTGTCATGGCAGGAGAGATTTCTTGCCACCATGCTCCTGGTTGGAATCAGCCCCTCTTCACACCTGCTATTCCCAACAAAAAGCAAATGTATTGACTGGTGCCATGATTCAGGCAGTACATTGGGGGCCTGTCCTCATCTTCATAAATCTGTGGTTCCTTACTTGTCTGGGTTGCACTGGGGACCATGACTAGCACAGTCCTTGACTGATTGTTGCTAGGAGCCTCACCTTTTTGTATTGTCATGCTTGTATGTGCCCCCGCCCCAAACCATTTCTGTATTTTTTTGAATTTTTTTTTTGGTTTTCACTTTTGCTTTTTTATTTGACTGCCTTTGATTCATTTTAGCTTTGATCGTTGTTGGCTGACATAGGGGCTTTTTAGGGACTGAAAAGGGGTATTTGTTCATACTTTCTATCATTCATTTGATTAATCCGTATGCTTTGCCTACTGTGATTGTGATTACAGACTGCGGTTTTCCTGAGATGGAGGTCTCCCTAGTCAGTTGGAGGTTTTTTGTGGGAGAGGGAACAGGCTATATCTTAAAATCACTCTTTCAGAAAGTATGTAATCTGTAAATGTAAATATTGAAGCATCTTACAGTTGTGCAGAAAGGAATATTTAGCTCCATTAATATCCAGAAACCATCAGCTCCTTCTTCTTGTTTTCTCTTGCTTTCTTTCATGGGTTGATTGGCAGGGCCAAATTTAGCCATACAAATAGCAGCCCAATGAAGACATAGGGTTGGATCAGAGTCCTACATCCTTTTTTTTTTTTCATATTAATGATAAAATGGGCAGCCTTTGGACAAGTCATTCAAACTTAGTTCTCAGTTCTGCAAAATGCAAAGAACAATAAAGACCTGCTGTGAAGCTACAGTGAGTTCATTTCCCTACAGAGATATTATATCTATGGGAAAGACTATATACCTAGTTCACATCTGAAAAACCTTCATGCTTCTGTTTTTTTGCTGCATGTACATTTAAGGAGAACCTATGATGTGCCCTGGCTGCCTGTTACATGTACATGCAGCAAAACAGATACATATTTCTTAATCATTTAAGACTAAGACTATATATAAGAGTGAGCTATATACCAGAGTTGGAAATATGTGACCCTCCAGATGTTGTACTACAGCTCCCAGCATTTCTCACTATTGGCTGCATGGGTTAGGGACTTGTTGGGATTTAATGCTCTTTCACACTACATAGTTATAGCACTGTAATTCCATTTTAACTGCCATGGCAACATCCTATAGAATCCTGGAAACTGCAGATTGGTGGGGTGCTAAAGCTCTCTGGCAGAGGAGTCCAAAGACCTCCCTAAATGGAAAAGTTATGATTCCGTGGAATAGAAGTGTGGCAATTAAAGTGGAATCATAGTGCTATAACTGTGTAGTATAAAAGGGCGTAAGGAAATAAAGTACAAGGTACAAAACATACACACTTATCTAGAGTTTTCCTGTGTGTGTATGTGTGGTGTACGTATATATGTAGCTTTTTCTTTCAAATTAGTTGTGTGGCAGCTGGGAAAGGATCTTGTTCTTACTAGTTTGCGAGACAGGGCAAATGCACATTGTATATACATAGCCATCTTTTCAAAATATCATATGATTATAATAAGATCTTTGCTAGATTCATCAGGTCTAGTATCCTGTGTCTAACAAGGACTAGCCACATCCCTTGTGAAAAACCACAAGCCCAGTTTGAAGGGAACATCCCTCCTTCTTGCCACTCTCCTCCAATGAACATTGTTTGCTCCCTACAAATTATGAATAAACATAATAATTGTAGTTTAGTGTGTGTATTAGTATGAATTACAGTAGATGAATATGATTAATGTATGCTGTATATAATGGAGAAAGAATGAGAGAGCAAGCAAACATTTACAAAAATAAAAATAAAAAAGGGAATTGGAGATAGATGTGAGGTAACTTATGTGAAAAAGGCAATAACAAACCATGCCTTTGTTGATAAGATATGGCCCTTTTCTTGAATTGTGAAATGGACCATTGCAGCATGATATTTCTGCTCTTTGAGCGTTGACGTCCACGTGTCCAATGGACCAATGGCTACTCCTTGTTTATAGGGCCCACTAGTTCTTTGAATAACAGCTAAAAAAGAGCAGTGCTTGAAAGGCTTGGTGCTTGAAGCCTTCCCATGGCTCCAAACGTATTTCTTTCCTCCCCGGGGACTTCATTGAACTTGATTCTGAAGCCCAAGAGTCTTTTTAGATAGAAATATGCATATCAAGGGAGGGCTGTGAGGCTATGTGAACTGCCAAACATCTGTATTCCCAGGAGATGCTGAAGAAAGGGACAAGCTGGTGACAAAGCAAAAGGAATGTTTTCTTCTTGGATTGAAAATGCCACAGCTGTTGAGGAAATCCCTCCCCTTCCTCAACAGCCAGAAAGATATACTTATTTTTAGAACTGCCTTGAGGACTTGCTTTGATATGGTCTTTTACTTTAGAACAATCTTTGTCCAATAGGTTAGAGATAAGAGTTTTAAAATTATTATTCCATTATAACCTTGGAACACTTGGGTTGACAATTGTACTGGGGTTAGGGAGAAATACTTGGTTCAAAAGTGTGCTACCTTGAGAGTTGTGGAGGCTGGTGATAGTGTAACTTGGCAGGCCTGAGAAACTTTTGTAGATTATTACAAAGAATGCAATATTTACATTAACACAATAGCATATTTGAGAGTTTCAGCAGTAAGTGGTGTGGCCATTTGCCTCAGAGCTGCTGAGTTACTAGTTTTTCTTCTGGCACAATTTTAGAAATGTTTGATAAAATGAGTAGTACACAATATATACACAGTTGGATAGACAGAATTTCAAACAGAAGCATTTTTTCAGGGCCCTGCCATTAGAGAGAGGAAATTGCTTCAGGCAATGTAAACTGGGAAGCTCCAGCAAGGTATTGGAAGAGAGAAAATAACCTGAAGCTTGCTCTTCTCCACCTACATTAGTCTGTTGATTTAAGATGTGGAGGAGGATATTCTCCCATTGCCAGTGTCAAAGAACAAATTGCCAATCCAATAACTTTTTGTGTGTGGAATGGGAAGTGATGCCATCTTGCTCTTGTCCTCAGGCAGTACAGTCCTCCCTCCACATTCATGAGGGTTCAGAGAACCCTCGTGAAAGGGAAAAACTGTGAATAACTATGCCATCTACTCCCCTTCCCATTCTCTGCCAGGGCTCTCCTCCTTCCCCTTCCCATGCAAAACAAAAGGGAATGGTGCAGGGAGGTTCTCAAGATCCTTCCTTTCCCTTTCTGTTCTCTCCTCCCCTCCCTTTCCCATGCATTTTGCCTCAGCACAAAGAAGGGGAAGGGGTAAACTCTGGACGAGGAGGAAAGGAAGGCTCTTTGGAGCCTCTCCATCCTATCCCATTCCCTTCTGTGTTACCTTGGCATGAGTTCTCCACGCTGGGGCAAAATGGATGGGAAGGGGAGGAGGAAAATTGGGGAGGGAAACATGCACACTCGCAAATAATCAAATTCACAAACATCAAATCTGCAAATGTGAAGGGACAACTGTATAATGTTTTGTGACTGCCCCATCATTAAGCCGTGTAATATTCTTTCCTTAAGATGAAAGTCTTTAGACACATGTTTCCTTTTTGCAATATATGAGAAGCTCCCATGAGGAATCCTGTCCTTTTTTACTTGTATTCCTGTGCACCAGGTTATATATGTAGGAAGAACTGGTGTTCTTGTCCTCTTACTTGCCCTGCTTTCTCTTATGTTTTCCAAGCATGGCTGCAATCAGTGTGGTATAGTGGGTGGAGCATTGGTCTTGGGTTTGGAAGATCCTGGTCCACTTCCTTGATTAGCCATAAAGCCCCCTGTGTGACTTTGGGTTGGTCACTCTCTTTACAAGTAACCTAATTCAGAGGCTAGGCAGAAGAAGTGATTGGCACAAGGTTACCCAACAGTGGGATTTCGCTCACCTCATAGAGCTGTGAAGAAAATGGGGCAGAGGAATCAAATATACCTCTAAGAGCTTTAAAGAAAAGGTGACATAAATATGTAATGAACAAAAATAAAATCATTATTGGTTGGTTGTTTATTGTGCTTTTGCTCAAAATTATACATGTACCGTTTTGGGACTTGATAGGTTAAAAAGCCATGGAAGTGTATGCCTGCCACTTGATGCAAAATACTTTTATCCTTCCTTATTCAATGTTTTCTTGGATTTCAATCTAGACGGCTGCTGTGCCAATCATTTTTGCAAACTGATGAAATCAGCATGTAGAGAGAAAGAGAAAGAGAGAGCGTGCCAAATTCAAGGTCAGATAGCTTATGCAGATTGTTCAGTTTATTTTTCATTAATCTGTTTTTTGTTCTCTGTACCAAATTAATGTGCTGGACATTGTAAAATATCCGATTTAAGAACTTTCTGGCTTTTTATTTTTCAGAAGTCATCATTAATTTTCATACTTCAGTTTTTTTGCCTTTGAAAGACATCTTTTAAAAGTCAACTTTAATCTCTGCTTTGCATTTTTTTGCCCCTGGAAAGCACCCTTTTCCTTGTCACCCTGGCTGGGTCCAGCCCAGAATGGCTTTGTGCCTTAAACAAGTTTTTAACAAAGACAAAACATTTCGCCCTCGGAAGAAATTTGAGCCAGGCACCCAGCGGTTTGAGCTGTACAAGAAAGCCCAGGCCTCACTCAAATCAGGACTCGACCTGAAGGCTGTAGTGCAACTGCCCCCAGGGGAGAACATCAATGACTGGATTGCAGTGCATCTTGTGGACTTTTTCAACCGGATCAATCTCATCTATGGGACCATGTCAGAGTTCTGTACTGAGAAGAGCTGCCCCATCATGTCAGGTGGGCTCAAGTATGAGTACCGGTGGCAAGATGACTACAGATTCAAGAGGCCAACCAAGCTGTCAGCTCCCCAGTACATGTGCATGCTGATGGACTGGATTGAGACACTGATTAATAATGAAGACATCTTTCCTACCAGAATAGGTAAGTTGGCTATAATTGCTACACAACAAGCTGCTTCGTACTAGGCCAAACTGTTCAGCCATCTAGCCTGAAGTGTTTACTTTGACTAATAGTTGATTTTCTGGAGAGAAATAGGGGACCACAATTTTTAGGCTCCTCCAGCTACTTGCCAGGCTGGCTGAAGCATGATAGAGGTTATAATCCAAAAAGAAGCTTTCGCAAGTTCTGCTCCAGGATCTCAAGTAAAGAACCTTCCCACCATCTTTTATCTGGCGAGGAAAATGCAGGCTACATGTTCTCCTGGAACCCCACTTTTGTTGCCCTGAATCTACCAGCCGGTTCCATGAAACCTCCCGGCCACACAAATTTTTCAAAATTGGCATGACTTTCAGGTTATTATCCCTGGAAAACTGGGCCTGAATCCCACAAACTGCATTCAGATGTGACTGTTTGCCCTTGCCCAACCCGCGGACCTCTTCTAAATTTGTTTCTTTGGCTATATATCATTCCTGAAAGATGGCTAGTAGTGATGCAATGCCACTTCCACTGCACTCAGATGCACAGGTGCAGCTTTCAGGGGAGTGGAGGGGCAAAAGTTGGGTTTTGCCCCTGCATAGTTGGCCACCCTTCTTTTAGCAGAAGATGCTAGGGTTTGACCCTCAAACTTTCTGTATGTTTTTCTATGTTTCTCTATGTTTTTCCAAAGTTATAACCCTTCCCCATTCTTCCTAAATATTCAGAACTAACCTAAGAGTTGTTTCTGCCACCGGAAGCCCACACTGAACTCTTTGCCACCCTTAAGGTTACAATTCTATGCACCTTAGCTAGGACTGAACACCGTGAACATGTTGGGACTTTTTTCTGGGTAAGCATGCTTAAACTGACCCTGTTAATTTATTTTACAAAAGGTTTTCTCCTTTGTTCAGTCTTATTCATTTCCACAGGGAGCCAGTCCCATGCGAAGGGGAGCACTCCTGTTGCGCTTCCTTCCCGGCAAAGCTGCTGCTGGGATTGCCACCAGAGCATGACAGGACAAGGAAGGGTGTGGAAAGGGCCTAAAGCAAAACTAAATTGTCACTATAACTTGGCAAGGAATAGCATCACCCCTTTTGCAGAGTAATTGTAGCTTTTTAGTAACTTCTGTAGGGGTATTGCCTGACTAAAGTAAATAACTGGCATTCTGTTAGTAACATTCACATGCTTTATGCATGCTTTTTTCTTTTTTCTTTTTTTTTGAATGAGGCACAAGGACCCATTCCCTAGCCTCTTGTGCCCCATCCAGCACCAACCCCCAGCAGGGGAGAAGCCCTGTGGAGTTGCTGCTGTTGGGGAGGGAAGGAAAGAAGGAGGGAGACAAGTGAGCAATGGCCTAAATGGTAGAGGAGGAATATTGGATGGCTGAGTGCTTTGAGGCAATGATCGATAGAAGAAAGTCTGCTTTATATCACAGCCCAGCAACCTGTAGCACTCAATGTTTTCAAAGTAACTATTTTAGTTACTTTTGGGGGAAAAATGGGCAGGTAAAAAGTTATGTTTGAAAAATTGTATTTATAGTAGTATAGAGCTACTTTTTAGGTCTTGTTGGGACTACTACTTACCAGCTATAACTATCTTTTCAAAAAAATGCTCCAGTCTGATCATTCAGTAAAATTTCATCACTGAGGCAGAGCAATAATTGCACAATAAAGATATTACCTGAACTCACTGCATTTTTGGCTCAGTTAAAGCAGATAACGCCCTTTTTATGTAGAATTTTCTGTGAGGAGAAGACAGAATGCTACTAACAGAGATGCCCAGTTTTTCAGGCTAGTAGTGCTGGCTCTCAGCAATGAAAGATCAGGTGCAACGATGAATTTGAAAAAGTAGCATAAAAATTAATGAGCTTGGTTCATTCATCAAAGACTAAGGCCCTTTTTGCACCTTACTTCGCTCTGGTGTCATCGTGAGGGGATCACATGAGAAGTTTCATCTGGGGGGCACTTGCGTCCCCTCCGCCCCAGCTCCGTGCTGACCAGAAGGAAGCGTGAGCCCCTTCCAAGCCCCTTCCTTCTGCAGCACAGCCGGGTACTTTCCCAGGCTGCTCTGGGGATGGAAGCGCAATGGCCTTGCATCTGGAGGCTCCACACACAAGGTAAGTGCAGGTGGGGGATGGGAGGGACATGCGATCGGGCATCATTTTCGGCTTGTTGCCGAAAATGATATAATGCACTGCCTAATGACCTCAGGAGCATGTGGAACAGTCCTCACAGTCACGCGATGCTCCCAAGGTCATTTTGCAACAGGACTGGTGTGTGAAAAGGGCCTTAGCTACAATCTGACATATGCTTACTAAGGTCCACTGAACACAATGGGATTTGCTTCAAAGTAAGCATACATTGGATTGTGCGGTTAGCCAACTGTTTTAGTGGGTTTTTTTCCCTTCTTCTATTCAAAAGGCACTTCCTCAAAGCATAGAAAGAGTTTTAGGTGCCAGTGGCTGGTGCACAAAGGGGACTGTTGGTTTTTTCCCCACACTATTGTAAAGGAATAACTACTTTGACACAGCATGTTTCTACTTGTTTTCGCAGCTGGCTCTCTTCATAAATGCTTGCTTGTGTCATCTTTCCTCTCCATCTCCTTTCAGAATTAATACCATGTAATAATTTGCAGGTGTTCTTATGGCATTCCCATTAAGTGCTAGTTTACACAGACATACACACACAGAGTTATTTATGGAACTATTCAGTTAATGACACCCATGTCTTGTAATATGTTAAGATTCATTGTGTAAGGGCAGTTGTTTTGAATTATTATTCCATTCTACAATTACTGTGTTATTATAAATACCAAGGAATCCCATTAGCAAGCTTCATTGGAACTCATCAGAAAAATCTTAGCTTTGAGAGGAAAAAAACTCTCTAACATTCTGTTCTATAATTTCTTTGTTCTTACTGCCTCTCATTTATGATGTATAAATATACCAATTCTCATTATCCCCTTGTTGGTTTAATGGTGCTTTCAAAACATCTGTCTCTGAGAAGCGGGGTAGGCAGACTTTTCACAACTGAACTCTACACAGTGCCAGTCTGTTGCCTTCTCACCATACTGAACAATGCTTAATGGTTGTAGTCAAACAATAGTTGCTCTCAGAAAGTGGTATGATAGAGGCATTGTTGCTCAAATTCATCCACTTATCTTTATTCACAGGTTTTTTGGTTGTACAAACACAACCCCTTAACAAAATGAGCTTGACCAGTGAAACAAAAATGTCGTATCACCTTCAGTTCTTTTCTGAGAGAGGTCAGATTGGCACACTCCTTGCTATTTTTCCACAGGCACTTGAAGGTTTTTGGTTTAGGCAGCCCTTTAAAGGGAAAAAAGGCTTGCATAATGTACTGGATTTACTATTTGTTGTTTCCTTTTAATGGTTTATGTTTTTAACAGGTTTTAATTTTTGATAGCTTAATTACATTTTAAATATGGATGCCATGAATGTTTAGCTGTATTTAACTGCTGTAAGCTGCCTTCAGTCCTGAGCTGGGAAAAAGGCAAGGTAATAATACTAGCTGAGATTGTAGATCAGCTAGTTTTATTTAGATCAGCTACTTAGTATACTTAACTAAGTAATGTCCCTGGGCCTGACCCCCCCAACCTAACTTATTAGGCATCAGCTGCTACAAGCAGTGGGGGTCTGTTCTTCTGTCAATCTGGGTGCAGCACACTGATGTTTCTTCCCCGCTTCTGTGAGGGATCTCCAGTGTGACAGTCAGAAGCAAGATCCCTGTTGCAATTCCTCTTGACGCTGGAGATCAGTTGTGGGAAGGGGATGGGATTTTCAGTCTGATGTACCCCAGTTCACCAGAGAAGAGAACCCATTGCTTGGTGAGTCAGGATTGGGGAAATTTCATGATCCTAAAGTATTCCTTACACTATTGAGTATGTAGGATGGTGAATATGAATCAGTTAAAATATGTAACTCTAGTTTACACATTTGTAACTGCAGTTGTGAATTCCAGCCCATCGTCATCACCAACATCTTTGAGATAGAGTTGGGGAACCTGTGGACCTGCAGACTGTCATTCCCATCAGCCCTGGCCAACCTGACCAATGGTGATAGATGATAGGAGTTCTACTTAAGCAGCATCTAAAGGGCCACTGTCCCACTCTTGTCCCATGACAGCAAAACTTGACAGATTCTGGAAGCTGCACTGAAAAACAAAAACAAAACCTGGATACTTTTTCAAGTTTTGAGCAAAAGTTAGACACAAATGGATTTGAGACTTCCTTCTTTTGAAGCCAGGCCATACATTAATTTCACAAGTTGTCTTGTCAATGTTTTTCAGCGTGGTGGTTTGATTTGAAGACAGCATGTGTAGGGTGGATTTTTAATTTTTTTTCCCTGCAGGCACATGTTTTTGTGTGAGTATGCTCTTCAGCCATGCAGGGACTAGCACATCCTGTCACATTTCAAAGGTTTGTTTTAAGATGTAAGAGGCTGCTACCCCAATAGACAATTAAGAGCATTTACCACACCATAAGAAATAAATAAAATCAGCTCAAATATCCTAATTCTGTGGAGTCTGGAGAACACACAATCTAGGAGAGTTTACAGCAGTTTACTTTTGCCTGAGCTTACTGGGAAGGGCACCTTTCCTGCTGAGCTAGTTGAGTGAAAATCACTTTTATACTTTAATCTCATTTGACAGCACTTGAAGTAAGCTGAAGGCAAAGGGGAGGAGTGGAAAGAGGAGAGGGAAACTGGGACATTTTAAAAGTAGTTGAAAAAAGTGGTATGACAGGATTAATCAGGACTGTTCCTGCTGATTGAGGACAGTTGGAGGTATGGCACTACTCCCAAAGTCAGCATTCATAGTACCTAATGACAGCCAAATTATTCTCTGACCAGAAATTGTACAAGTAGGAGATCACATCCCTGGGAAGAAGGAATATAACAGTAACAAAGTAAGCAACCAACAATTTGCTACTTTTTCATGAAAATATCTTTTTTGTCTGAGCCAGCTGTTTTAACTTGCTTAAAACTATGGCCAGTCTTGGTAGGAAGGCTTTAATTCTTTCCAAAGCTGAGAAAATATTTTGTTTTAAGACTAAGTAATCCAACTGGAAGGAACATGATGGGAGTTGTAATCTACAATAGTAACTTTTCCAAGGCCCAATTTCCTTCCAGAACTGATTCAGCAGTTGCAGTTAATGATCTCAAATATTGCAGCAAAGTCTAATGAGATCAATAGGATGACATGTTCCCCAAACATGAAATGTCCTCTTTATATGGAGGTACTCTACTCAAGCACCAAGGAGAATGCTAGCCACAAATAAAACAAGAGTAATGGTAGATAATACCACAGATGACAGGACCAGGGTTCTAATGACCTTGAGTACTACACTTAGGCAGGAAAAATGAAATGCATAAATATAGGATGGGTAACACCTGGCTTGGAAGCAGTATATGTGAAAAGGCCCTAGGAGGTCTTAGTAGACCATAAGTTAAACATGAGTCAACAGTGTGATGTGATGGCCAAAAAGACCAATGCAATTATGAGTGACTTCAACAGGAGTACAGCGTCTAGATCAGTGGTTCTCAACCTGTGGGTCCCCAGATGTTCATGGACTTCAGCTCCCAGAAGCCCCAGCCACTATGGTCAATGCTCAGGGCTTCTGGGAGCTGAAGTCCACAAACATCTGGGGACCCACAGGTTGAGAACCACTGGTCTAGATCAAGGGAAGTAGTTGTCCTATTCTATTCTGCTTTGGTCAGACCTCATCTGGATCAGTGTGTCCAGTTCTGAGCACCACAGTTTAATGAGGCTATCAACAAGCTGAAACTTGTCCAGAGAAGAGTGACCAAGATGATCAAAGTTCTGGAAATCAAGAATAAGGAGGAATGATTTAGGGAGCTGGGTATGTTTAGCCTGAAGAAAAGATGGCTGCGGGGTGACCTGATAGCTACCTTTAAATACCTACACATATTTATTATTATATATTTATTATATATTAATCATATATCAGAGGAGGTAAAAAGTATCTCAACCTAATGCATTTATGTACTTACTTTAGGGAATCTAAGGAAAGTATGAGATTTATATAATTTATTTTAAGTTAAACAAATTAATCTTTAAGTTAAAATGATAAGCTTTCTTTTTGTTTTGTAACTGAATGGAATATAGTATTTTTCTTAGAATCTAAGTATAATCTATAATTCATAATTTATAATTAATTGTTGCTGCAAGATAACTTGATGTACATACAATGATTAACTTTACTAAGCCTCTGGTTTAAGGAAATGGCATGTATATATTCAATTATTTACTCTTCTCTTTTTTTCCTTTCTTTAATTTTTTAATATATTGACTGTTCAAATTAATAATAATAATAATAATAATAATAATAATAATAATAATAATAATAATAATAATAGAGTACCTACAGGGATGACATGTAGAAGATGAAACCAGTGGACTGCAAGAAAAGAGATTACACCTATACATTAGAAAGAGCTTTTTTACAGTATGAGCTATTCAGTGGTAGAATAGACTGCCTCCAGCTGGCGGTGGAGTCTCCAGCCCTTTTTGCACCTTACTTTTTCGTGGCGCTGAGGTGTGGGGATCACATGAGCAGCCTCTTGCAAGAAGCTCTCGCGTCCCCACTGCTTCGCATCTGCAGCCACTGCCTGCCAGCAAGCATGCAGCATGAGGGCTCCTCCTCTTCCTTCCACAGCGCAGCCTGGGCTTTTCCCAGGCTGTGCTGGGGCAGGAAGCACGAGTGCCGTGGCTCCGGAGGCTCTGCATGCATGATAAGTGTGTGTGGGGCCCTGGAATGATGTGCAATCGCACACCATTTTTGGCTAGAAGCTGAAAATGAAATAGTGCGCGATCGGCACCTGCCGGCCCTGGCAGTGTCGTACAATTGCGAGGACACCATGCAGACGGTTCCTCGTAATTGCACGATGCTCCAGAGGCCCTTTCGCATGGCGTCTTCAGAGATCTTTAAGCAGAGGTTGGATGGGCATCTTTTGGGAGTGCTGTTAACTGCATGGCAGGGGTTTGGACTATGACCCTTGGGATCTCTTCCAACTCTAAGATTCTATGTTTCTAGAAAACATACAATATGCAGGGTGAACCTATTGATGCTAGGCAGAATTATTGGCAGAATTGGCAGTTGGCTAGACAGCTTTCAAGAGTTTGAAGTTAACATGAAAAGAGGATGTCTTCCTTATCAGGTTTCCACCACACATCCTGGCTACAGGAAGACTGTGATCTTTGTTCATGTTACTACAGGAGGTAGTTCCTGCCTGCTAGCTTGACGTTGATAGTTTAGTTTCTTGTTTTTGTAATGTGTGGCAGAACTGGGTTTCAGATTTTAATGTGGACCAGAATAGAAACATCTAGAATTATGTATCAAAGCTCACTCAGATTCTCTAATTTGAATACATTTTGCTAAATGAATGATTTTTCCACTGAAAAAGGTGACAAAATCCTCCTCCTGTTTGGTTCAGTGCTGTTTACTTCTTTTACCTTTTTTGCTGTACATCCCACTAGGTGTGATATCTTTAGCAATTGTATGAGATTTTAAATTAATGGTAAGCACAAGGGGAATTTAACTTTTTCCTCCTTGCCTAATTACCCCATTGCCCCCAGCATCTGTTCTTAACCCTGGAAGTGACATTCTCATAGCAGTTATGAGAGCTTTCTTTGTGGGGCTGAAAGGAGCCATGAGGTTGTAGTGATTGGCTGTAAGGACCATAGGGAAGGAGGAAAAAGTTAGATTTTCCTGTCCTATGAGAGGCAGTCTAGATAAAATCTACCTCTGCCTGCCAGCTGTGATGCTATTTACTTTTCTAGAACCACAATGAGAGTGCTAAAAGCAGCTACCAATTTTATAACTCAATAAGGCTTGAATATACATTTTCTGGTTCCAGATTTAAAATGTTCTTCCTGGGATGTTCCAGATCATTCAGTCTTCATTTGCTAAAATTTAGGTTTTGATTGGGTGGGGCTGTCAAAATGCCAGCTGAATCTCTAGTGGTGACACATGTACCTGACTGGCCCTGTCCCAGCTGTAAATTCTGAATCCAATGGATTCAGATCCAGTGGATCCATATGCAGCAGATGCACATGACTACTACTGTGCAGCCTAAAAGTGGGTAGGAAGCAAGATGGACTAGTGTTTTCCATGGCTAAAATTATGTTAAATTTCTTTTGCAAATAGGGCTTTAGAATGAATACTTTCCAACTTTGAAAATATGTGGATGCATAAAATAAAGTAAGGCATTTTAACATATTAGGTTCAGTTTGATAAGCACGTATGCTAACTGCTTTTAATAGCAACTGTTTTAAATTATTACCCTTAGAAGAATAACACCTCCAGGATGTCCTGTGGCATCACAGAATCCCAGAGCCAATTTTTTCAAAGCCTTATATAGTTCTATGATTATGCTGCAGTCATTTTTTTTGTTTTTTTGTTAAATGGGCATACATTCCAAAGTCAGAGAGCTATTAAGCTCTAGACACACACAAACAGTACTTGCTAACTTCCTAGTCATTATGACATCAGAGTCTTATGTGTCTTATTCTATATGTACAATTTTGGTTTAGATGTGTCCGTCTCTTAACAACCCAGACTTCTGGGCCATGTTAATTGATTGTAGGCTTATCCTAAGACTTGTGTGATTCATGAATGGGAAAGCATACACTGGTTTGAATGCTGCTTTTTAAAATGACTGCTTAAAAGTAAAATGTATCTTTAAGATCTCTTTATTATATTTGTAGCTGTTCCTTTCAACGGTACAGTGTGGATATTAAGCACATGTGGTTGATCATTTATACAGCTGTTTCATGCATTTTCATTGCAAGAAAGTTGAAGCTGGAAGAGTTATGATGTTCCCTACCTTCTTTCTCTCTCCTCAGTTCTGTCACCAATAATGCAGGATTCCACTCAGTGCTAAGGGTTAACCTTTAGCTCCCTCTGCAGGCATACTGCTGCCAAATTAAAAAGTGGATTGTGTTGGATTAACATGATCCTTACTTTCATTAATTCATTTACATCCTGCCTTTCTCTCAATAATGGAACTCAGGATAATTTATGAGGATTCAAACAAATAAAGTATTTAACAAAGACATCAGAAAACCTTTAAAAGTTGTTAAAATAGAGTTAACCCCTGTTAACAGTTAACTATTAGATTATGTTTGGCTAGTACTACTCTATTCTTCTCTTTAGCTTTTTTAATACAGTACTGTTACTAGTGCTTTGTAATATTCTTATGATGAATATGTTATTGTTTGTATAACAGGTCTTGTTGTTTGAGCCTGGCTTTCTTTTTTTTCTTTTGGAATAAAAAGATTTTTTTAAAAAATCAACAACAGTTAACCCCTAGAATTAACACTCTTTAAAAGAGATCCATTAAAAGACAGATAAAAATCAGCAAAACCACACACCATTAAAACAGCACACTATTAAAAGCCCTTGTAGTGAATTCCTAAAAATCTGTTAGAACAGGAAGGTTTTCATTTGCTGACAGAAGGGCAGCAAGGAGGGAGCCAGCCTAGCCACCCTGGAGAGGGAATTGCAAAGCCTGGGAGCAGCTACTAGGAAGGCCCTCTCCTGTGTTCCCATCAAATGGGCCTAGGAAGGTGGTGGGACTGAAACAAGGGCTTCTCCTGAAAATCCTAGTTACTCAAGCAGTCTCCCTCAGGGAATTATGATCCTTTTAAATAGTAGGATCGTAGTAGCCTGACAAAAACTCCCTTGACAGAAATGACAATTCAGATTTTGATTCTGCAGATTTTATCAGACAGACTTTCAGAGGATCAAGGACTTAATTGTGAAATTTTTTAAAAGAGTGGTAGAGGTCATGACTGTTTGTCAGAGCTTTGAAGAAAATCCCAGATTCAGTTTCTGGCACCTACATTTTCCTTTGAATGGTTGGAGTGAGAAGGACTTCTGTGCAAAACCTGGGGAATTGCTACTCAATAGATGGGCCGGTGGTCTGATTCTGTATAAGGTAGCTTTATATGTTCTTATCATTTTAGAAGGCAGTCTCTAAAACCTTCCAACCCCATCTGCATCTCAGCTTCCTAAAACTGATAGTCCACATAATTTCAAATGCCACACAAGGCTGGGAACCTATGGCCCCCCAGTTCCCATCAGCTCCGTCAAGCCAGCCAGTTATAAGGAATGATGGGAATAGTCAATATCTGGAGGGCCCATAATTCATCAGCCCTACTCTAACAGATAGGATCTATAATACATCATACTAAAATGCACATATAACATATGCATTGCAGTGCATCAGTCTGTTGTGATGAACTAGGACACATGAGATAGTGGAAGGCAGAAATTCCTGAAGGTGGGCCGTTGATTGATCAACTGAATCAGTAGTGGCACCAATAGAATCAGTAATGGTACAAATAGATGCTTGCTGTAATGCTGGACATTTGAAGTCTAAAGTTTGTGTGGGCAAAGTACAGTCCCAACTCTCTTTTCATGGCCATTGGCCATTCCAGATTTGCTCAACTGCCAAAAAAGGGTGAATTGCTTCTCCTGGAAGCCTCAGGAACAGCAGCAATTCAAATTTTTAATAAGTTGCAGAACCTATTTGCATTGTTTAACATCAACAAAAATACCCATCTTTCAAAGCCAGAAGTGGACTTCTTGGTACTTCACTGTTTGGGAAGTGTGCTTTTTGGTGTCATTGCATTTTTGACAGCTCGTTCTGACCCCCAGGAGGTCCCAAGGCAGAAAACTGACCCACAATATAGCTGCTCACTCCTAGTCTAATGCTTTTTTGCTTCCATCTTGCAGGTGTTCCTTTCCCCAAGAATTTCCAGCAGGTCTGCACAAAGATCCTCACGCGCCTCTTCAGGGTCTTTGTCCATGTCTATATCCACCATTTTGACAGCATCATCAGCATGGGTGCAGAAGCTCATGTCAACACATGCTACAAGCACTTTTACTACTTCATCACTGAATTTAGTTTGGTCGACCAGAGGGAATTGGAGCCACTGGTAAGAACACAGATACTGCCATGCCCCCATCCCTTCTGCGTAGCAATTTGCCATTGGGTGAAAGAACACTAGAAATTTTAAAGTGTACTTCTCCAATCAGTGCAACCACATCTCCCAATATTCTGGTCTTTCTTTCCAAATTTAAGCTGTAAATTGTTCTGGTTTTTTTCCCTAGCTCGTCCACTCAGATGCTGTAAGGCAACAGCAAGGTGTTGAAGGATAAAGCTATGTACCCAGCAGACCCCTGCCCTTCCCGAGCATGTATCCTTAGGTGTAGTGGAAGATGCTCTCTCATCACCAGTGTTGAAGAAAGGTTCCAGTGAGCTTTTAAAAAACAGCATGGGAATGGGCAACCCACTTGTTTTTCACTGTCTTGGGATAGCTGTAGAAGTATGAATCAAGAAATTTGGCTCATTTGGGTAAACATGCTTACTTTTGAATCAGAAAGGGTTGATTCAAAGGATGACAATAGGACAGGCAAATCGGCAGCCTGAACCCATGCAGCAACAACCATCCTCAGCGATGATCACATTCTAGGATCAGCACAAGGTACTTCTATATCCAAATTTATCTGAGCAGTAAATATTTTTTTTCCTTTTCCTTTTTCCATTCCAAGATTAGCTTTGCCAGAAATGTATTACAGAAATGGCACAACTGACAAATTTGTCAAGTTCATAGCAACCTAAGATCACTGTTGAATGCCTTCGTGTCATTTCTGACATATGGTGACATTAGGGCAAAGTAATTGCAAGGTTTTCTTGAACAGATTTGTTTAGAAGGGGTTTGCCATTGCTTTTCTCTGATGCTGAGAGCATGTGACTTGCCCAAGGTCACTCTGTAGGTTTCCATGGCCAAGCACGGATTCAGACCCTGGTCTCCCAGAATCCTGCTCCAACATTCAAACCACTACACCATGCTGGCTCTAACCTAAGAGTCGTCCCCATTAAAGTTAAAATGTAGGGAATACTCGACATTGTTACAGCTACGATCCACATCTTTCTAAACAGAGGACATATTTCCGATAATCAGATATAACCACTCCTTACTTCGGGCTCCTTCAGATGCCCATAGTTCTGGTAAAAGTGTGTTTTGTTTCTGGATCCCATGCCTTATAACAGTTGTTTCTGCTTCCACATCCAGTCATGTCCTAAATATAGTGGGGTTTTATCCATTCTTTTTTCCTACTTGAGTTGTGGTTAATTGTAGTTTGTTCTGGGCTTCCTTCCCTCCTTATCATCTCTTCTGTGCTTTTCCTCCGGCATTCGTGTTGCCTCCCTTGAACATTAATTAAAAAAATATTTTAATGCTAAAGTGCTATACCATGTCAGCATTATAACTTTAAAAGAATGAGGGAGTGAATGTTCAGTCTGATAACAGAAAATGTTAAGGAAGGAAGAAAGGTCAGTGGAAGACTCACTAGCAAAGGTCACACCCTCCTTAAATACACCGTCAGTGAGACTCCCCAAAAGTACAGAAGGGACTGAGAAAGTAGATACCGAAGTAGATGTTTACTTCTGTCTGTAATAGAAACTTCAGGACAGAAGCAAAACCCGTTCACCCCCCTCCTCTGAGGTTAGTCCCAGATATTCACAAGAAGTAGTGTAGAATGGGAGGTACACTGTGTGGGTATTTTTAAAAAATCTTGGTAAATTCAGGAACAATGTCTGCCAAATGCTGAGGCTTTTGCTTGGTCTAGAGGAGCCCTCTGATGAGAGAAAAGGGCAGTGCTTCACATCTATGAGAAGAACTCTGTTTTTGCTGACCCTCTAAGGTAATTAAACTCAGGAAGGCAAAGAGAGTAAGAAGAAGAAAAATCTATAATAATCCACTTTCCTTCTGCTGCTGCTCCCATTCAGACATAATAAGAGGAAGTTTCTCCATGAATGTCGTTGCAAATAAGGCAATGACTCTCAGTTAGTGTCATTGGGTGGCTGCATTTCCGAGTATAAATTCATTCATTTTTATGCTCCTTCCATATTTGTCAATCAATTGTTCTTCCTTCCATATTTTCAATCAACTGGCATCAGATATTTCTTCAGAAATAGAAAATATATATTCACTTGTCTATTCTAGTGCTTGGATATTATAAAATGCACAATTCACTCCTGTTCCTCCTTCTCCTACCAGTTTGTTCATGCTGATGTCATCCAGGCCACAGAGAGTTGTGAACTGGGGACAGGGGTAGAGAATCCAGCCTACCACCCAGATATGGCTCTCCACTCCCAGTTTAAGGCATCCACTGTGAAATGGAGAATTGGAGGATGCATACCACAACAGTGAAACTCACCCTCTTCCTATCATGAGTCCTGGTAATACCATAGTGTCTGCCTAGATGCAAGGATATGGTAGTATCCTCAACTAATATTAGCTATGGGTCCTGACAAATTGCCAGTCTATAAAGATGTTAAGAAGAAATGTCCCAGAATGGAGCTAGTTCTTCACTATTATGAAGGAGTCCATCCCATTCTAGGACACCTACAAAAGATCAGATCCTTTTATCTGAAACAGTTACCAGTCTCTCATTTGGATCCCTCCTCTCCGTAGCAACATGTATTGGAAGAGCAGGCAAAGAAACTTGTCCTTTCTGTAACCAGCCTGGCTGATGGTAAAAGAGAAACATTAAAGGCTGCAATTTGGTGGAGTGGTTGTAATTTATGTGCAGCTTCCCTTATCGCTGTATAAGAAACCACACTTGACAAAACAACTGCTTCTATAGCAGTTGCTGTTTTTAAGAACATATGAATCCTGTTATCCTTGAGATCAGGTCATCCTATGTTCCGCATCTTCCCAGTAATAAGTGGGAGAGTTGTGCTACAATCCTAAGTTTGGTTTCTTGACAGTAACCTCCTTTGGACACAGTGGGACCTACTCCTAACTAAACGTGCTTAGGATTGTGCTTTACATTTTTTTCTTGTGGACTGATCTCTGGTTTCAATATTGATTTAGAAACAGGATTAATACATCTCCCTCTCATCGCATTCTGGCAGAGTTCTTTATAGTAATATTTACCAGCTATGTATGCTCCATGAGTGTAGAATTTTTAAAATGGCATCATAATGCAATGAATTGTGAAAAGTTGATTTCTATCAGGAAATGTATCTCACTGCATTTCATAAAGTCATATGACATCTTTTATTTTTGAAAGCAAATTATTTCCTAGCCATCATTGTGGATTTCCATGCAATTATACATTGCAACCTAGAGGACAGGTGAAGCAAACAGAGCTTGGGAAATGTGGAAGTCAGTGTGTAAAACTGACTCCATTTCTGCAGTACCTTTCATCCATTACCCAAAGCATTCTGAAAGAAACATAAATAATGGTTTTCTTCCTTTGCAGGACTAAAATGACTGGATATAACACAACTGTTACTTGCAAGAACCATGTGAATTATTCCATCACCACCATTTTAAAGATGGGAAAATAGAGCTGAAATACAGGCCATTTCCGCACTACACTGCTATAGTGCTATTATTGCACTTTCAACATCCTATAGAATCCTGAGATTTGTAGTTTAGGGAGGGGCCTTTAGAATTCTCAGCGAGAGAGCTCTTTGGCCTCAGTAAACTACAAACCCCAGAATTCTGCAGGATGTTGGAAGCAGAATAATAGCACTTTAACAGTGTAGTGTGGAAATGGCCACAGTTGCTTATTCAAGCCACCCGAGCAAGTTTATTTTATATCTAATGAGATAGATGGGCCTAGGAAAGCTCAGCAATTTACTCAGTGCATCTGCTGGTGTTCTATAATGTTCATATATTTGCAAAAACACTTGATTTGTATAGACTCCTTTTCTCCAGTTCCAGGGAATAAAATATCCTCACTTGCAAGGAATATCCAATTGAAGCTTTTTAAATTTATTTGTCATACCTTAGCCCTTTGTTGACTTATTTCTTATCTATATTCATTAAATGAATGGCTGAATTCTTTTTGCCAGACTTCAAACACATGTCTCCTAAGCAAACAATAATCTGTTTTACTTTGAGAAATCTTCTTTGTAATCAATAACAACATCAACAAGACCTTGGATTATTTCTGTGAAAAATAGGAGATATTGCTAACTGTGCTCTGGGGATAGTTTTCAGCAGAATTAATGTTGGCTGACAGAGATGTGTCACTATTCAAGGGGAAAAACAACTTGAAGGAAATGAAACAAGCTGTTGTGGAAGTCCTGCCCAAAACGTAGCAAAAGAAGTGAAGGCAGGTAGGAGAAACAGAGAGCAAGAAGGAAGGTTGAACTCTTTAACGTAAGCATGAAATGTGATGAGAAACAGCAGCAATTTTGCTGAAGTTTCATGTCTAAATATCTTCATCAGCCAATAAGGTTTAGCCATGGTACAATAATTCAGATTCAATCAGTGGGACCTATTTATGCTCTTTGCAAAATATCTGCATTTGAATTCATGTTCTTTGTAACAATGGCATTCCATCTTGTTCTTTTCCAACTTGTTCTTCACCACTATTAGCAAAATGTCTAAGGACAATTCTGTCCTGGTGGATCTCCAGTGTCTTAAAAGGGCATATCCAGTGATCTCTTGGAGAACATTGTTCTTTAAGGAGCACCAGGCTTAAGTCATTTAGGAGTCTGTTGTGAGAATTTGCAGTTTGTAAAATTACATGCAAACCTCAGCATGTGGCTTAACAGGGTAGAGGCAGTGAGGACAGCACAAAAGAGGCAGAAGTAAGCAATGCTGCAATATCCACTTAAATTTTTGTTCAGGCTTCGCTCTCTCACCCACTAATTTCCTGTGTATTAGTGACACATTATCAGAGAAAAGATTGTCACCAACCCTTTCAAGCAAAGGA
This sequence comes from Iguana delicatissima, assembly GCA_948472985.1. Classification (NCBI taxonomy): domain Eukaryota; kingdom Metazoa; phylum Chordata; class Lepidosauria; order Squamata; family Iguanidae; genus Iguana; species Iguana delicatissima. The sequence goes on along the minus strand of CAOKZL010001989.1, from coordinate 252,822 downwards.
TCTTCTGCATACTTCTAGAGTGCTATGGCTGCATATGAAGGATTTTATTGCATTCCCTCAGCCCATAGATAGCAGCTGGCTCTTATAGAATGTTGCACCTCTCTGCAGAATAATTAACTTGATGTGTGGATTACTTTGACACAGACTGCATCCTTGGCTGGAAAGCAGGTTTTCCAGAACCTTGAAATTAACTGTTTAATCACCTAGAAAGAGCAAAGCGAATGAACACAAAACAAAGACACAAGCTGAAAGTTTGGAAACATTTTATTTAAGCATCACTGAAATCTCCCTCAGCACAAATCTCTTGCTTTTGTTATTGGTCAGGGCTGGGGAATCTATGGATCTCCAAACGTTGTTGGATTCCAATTCTCGCCAATGCCTGCTAGCATCGTCAATGATTCATCTACATCTGGGGACTTCCTCAGCCTTGCAAGCTTAGGTTACATGGATGCCTTCATGCATTCACTTGCAGTCATATTCACATAGTTTCCTATATTAGTATTTCTTAATCTTTGATTCCCCAGATGTTTTGGACTTTAACTCCTAGAAGTTCCAGCCAGCACGGCCAATGGTCAAGATTTCTGGGAGTTGAAGGTCTAAACATGTAGAGGACTAAAGCCTGACAACCACTATCCTGCACGTCTTCTTCAGTTATCAGATGAAAAAACCTCATTATTCAGACATTTCTCTCCATACTTCTTTGTCATAAACAGGCTCTCCTCCTGTATTCCAAGAGCCATAAAACACACGCCTATGTGTAACATTTTATATGTAAACACTATTCACTATTCTCTCCTTATTGCTATAATTTGGTGGGAGTTAGTTTTATTTTCCCCTTTACATATATTGTGCATGCTTGTTCTAGCTGTCAGCCATTTTTTGTAATATTAAAAGAAAACAGTGAAGAAGTAGAAATTGGATTTTTAGAACCAGCACAAAACCTTTGTGGAGTTCAGTATCTTTTGACCCTTTTGATTATCACCCCGGCAACTCAAAAGAGGCTTTGAAGATCTGTCCTAGTTTTGCAGCCCATGTCTCACTTCAGCATCTGATTTCTTTCAGACCTCAAGGTTTTAGATTGGTTTAAGCTGAAATCTATTGAGACATGTATTAATATTTATGGGGAAAAGATCAGTGGTACTGTCTCAGGGTTATATTATATTATAGTTTATTTATTTTTACATTAAATGACTAGGAACTTATTGTGAAATCAGTGAACTGGAATCTGTTATTTTCCATTTTTAAGCCACATTTTATCATAGTGCTGGGGAAATTTTCCAGTGATACCACTATAAAATGATACATTCACTGAAATTTAGGCATTTGCTAGATGAAAGTGATTTTAACCACACTGGAAAAGTGGAAACCAGACAGTCACTGGTTCAGATCTCACCTCAGCCATGAAATTATTAAGGTGGCCAGAACCTAATTACTTTCTCTTATTTCTGCCAGCTGCAATGTGTGGATAAGTAAAACTCCTTCTTTAGGAAGAAGAGAACAGGCATATTGTAGGATATCTGTACTAGCTACTAACAGCTGAAGCCAGTAGCACTAACTTAAAAAGACTTCATAAATGCAAAATATTATGCATCATATGCATGACAAAGTAAAAGCACATTGAAGAAAATGGTACTGAAATTAGAAGAAAGAATATTGAAAACAAAGTTTGCATCTCTTCCCCCACTTTTTTTTAGTATAAGCCCAGTTTGAGTAGGAAGTTTGAGTAGGAAGTCAAATGTTTAATAGACATTATTCTGAGAAGTTTGTCCATCCCCCCAAAAACCCTGTGAAGTAAAGGTCTATAATATGCTCAATTGTGACCTTTTTAATATTTATTTATTCCAAAATTCAGCATTTGTCAAATGGCTCTGAGTTTTCTGGTACTGGATGTCTTTAATGTAACAGTTGTCTGGGGGTAGAGATAACAATTAGTAATGACTCATCATGCAACAAATCACATAATATTGTGCGCAAGTGTTATTATAGTTTTACATGGCATTTGCTTTCCTTTTAAAAAAATGTTTCTAGTCTTTTTATTTACATAGAAGATCTGTCTGAAATTATGAGAACAGTTTCTGTTGGAAGCTTAGAAAGAGCAGAATTCCTCAATATTTCGTAACAGAGCTCAACAGAGCAAATGCCTTAATTGGAAAGCAGACCTATTCTGCAAACTCAGGTTCTGTTTACTGATATGGTGGCCTCCATTTTGTCAGAGATTCTAACTGCAGTCTTGAAATTCAAGTTCTAAATTTCACCAGTTATAGAATATATGATGGCTGTTTGAGTTGGGGGCAGAGCTGTGTCCAGGCAATGCTCAACTGCCATTGTGTGAGCCTGGCAAAGCCAAAGCACAAAAGAGGTACCAGATGACTCCTTACACAATATTGGAAAAAATATATTTACACTAGCATGATGCCTGCTTAGGCTCAGGGAAAGCACCATAAGGAGTCCCTGCACGGTCTATGTTTCAGTTTCAAGAATATGTATCTGAGAAGGCACAAGTGACAGTAAAGGGTTCTTTTATAAAAAAACAAACAAACCAATAACATAATATAACAAAAGTGAGAGTGAAAGGAAAGGAAAAAAATGCTTACATTTCTATTTCTCTCCAAATTTCTTATACACAGTATTACTTACACAATATGTTATAAATCATACTGGTTATATATTTTTGGTTGTACAGTAGAGTCCCGGTTATCTGACCTGCGGTTATCCGACCCTCTGGATTAACCAACGCCGCGGCAGCCTGGGGGCGTGGCTGAAGGCTTTTCCGCGCCCCAGACATGCCCCGACACGCCCCAAGGCCCGCTCCGACATGCCCCCAGGCCCGCCCCCGACACGCCCCCAAAATGGCGGCTGCCACAGGCGTCCGTGTAATCCGACCTTTCGGTTATCCGACCCTCCGCGCACCCCTTTAGGTCGGATAACTGAGACTCTACTGTATATATATAAGTCTCATTCTCATTATACCAGCTGTTATTAATTATACCCATAATTAACATTTTCAAAATGTAATGTTGGTAACTTCATTCTTATTTCTATCCTTTTCAAAATATAATATTCATAATTTCAATCTTATTTCTATCCTAAATCATAACTATCATTACCTAATTATTCTTATTACCCTACATACCAATACACTAATTTTTTTCTTCAACCTAATTAACCCTAAATTAAACCTATCACTTTAACTAAGTGTACCCCATCCTCAGAGCCTATTATACCTCATATTATTCCACCTTCCAAAATTGTAACTCTTCTTGTGGAGGTGTGGTAGTAAAGGGTTCTGTGCCGTTAGGTATACAAAGTAGTATGCCGTAAACAAGTGCTATTCAGAGTGGTAGTCTTTAGACTAGTGGCACTCTGCAAGCCATTGGCTGCTGGTCCATGGCCAGTTTTCAGGAAAAAAAGAAAACAGTGTAGCTGATAGGCACAAATAGGGTGCCATTCCTTAGCATATTCGGGGAAGAAAATTCCTCCTGTTCCACAACATCAGATAGATCAAGAAGTGCTGCAGAAAACAACAGCAGCAATCTAAAAAAGTCCTAAAAGGACTGGGAGAAGCAGACTGTTTTGTAAGCTTTTATTGGCTACAAGGCAATATAAAATACATCCGATGTAACTGTTGCAAAAGCTTTTAATTTTCATGTAGCATAATAAGGGGATATAGCTGTCATTAAGTACTAGTAAGCTGTTTTCAATTTTGTGTAGTAGAGGCAGTAACTGAAGTAATATTAATTAGTTATCCAGGATTATAATATGGTAACAAAAAGTCTGGCCGCCCTACTCATTTTGCATCATTGACTGACTAAGTGGCAGAACACACTATAACTGTTCATGTTTAAAGGTCATAACCTAGATGAGGTTCAAGGTGCCTGGGGCAGAATCGTGAATCATAAGGGTTTCTTTCTTTAATGTTATATTGACCTGGGCACTTTCTAAGCAAAATTCCATTTATCTCTTTAATTTTTTTTTTCTTGCAGAAGGAAATGACAGACAGGATATGCCACTAAGATCCACTCATCATTAGGACTGCAAGCTGAGCGTTTGCAAGAACTGTTTTGTGATGGACATGATGATGACCCAGCAGCTTGCCACAGGAAATGCAGAGAGCTTCTTGTTGTATGAACTAGGTCTCCAGCTTATCAATACATGTGGAAATCGTTCACATGGATTCCTTTCTTCTGTCCATCGCCTAGTTTTAATTTCAAACTCCTGAGGCTCACCTCTGTCCACATTGCCTGCCTGGCATCTTAAATATACATAAAGGGGATCAAAAACTAAATGATGAAAATACTTCACGTGAAGGAAGAGACCTACAAGAATACTTTGCAAGAGAACAAAAAAATCAGCAATAACACTGCTTTGTATGACGTGGAAGTAATCTATAAAGAAAAGTGATTGTTTTTTTAAAAAATTGAAAAATTTAGTTGCTATGGAATATTTTTACAAGGACGGGAATAAATGATTTCAGGTGAATAGACAGGCCACTAGACCATGGGGGATTCTTGATCAGAAAAACATTTTCTCAATAAGGCACAAATCATGGAGAATAATAGAAATAATGAAATTAAGATGAATAGAGGAACTGTTCAGTCCATTTTCCTCTTGACCAGCAAGACTCAAAAGCTCTCCACATACCAACATATTCAGCCTTATTTGTCAAAAAAAATAGAACATGTGCATTCCAGTAAGGTGCCAGCAGTGAAAATGGCTTCATGTTATTCAAGCTAGTGACCCAAATCATTTACTGCTATAGAAGACATAGACACCACATTCCACAGAAACTGATCGTGTCTAGAAGATGATTAGCACCACAGAACAATCATTGGAATGCATTTAGCGACCACATAGAAAGCAGATTTCTTGCTTTAACTCTAGTGTAATTTTGAATTACATTTTAATTCAGTATCCTGGCTGTTCCAGCACTATGTATCCTAATGCTGGTGGTGAGTCCCTAGACTCTCACTCAGGCCATTTCCTCACTAGCCTGTTATAGTGCTATTATTCCGCTTTCAGCATCCTATGGAATCCTGGGGTTTGCAATTTAGGGAGGGGTCAGTTGGCCCCTCCCTAAACTGCAAACCCCAGGATTCTATAAGATGTTGAAAGCGGAATAATAGCACTATAACAGGCTAGTGCAGAAGCTCCTCCCAACCCAGGTAAGTCAAATGGAGGCACTGAGGGCTGAAAATCAGATCTTCTACATACAGTGTGTGGTCTATTGCTGAGCCATGGCCTCCTTTCTGTAATTCACAGTAATTTACTAGCTCTTAACATCTATAATTATTGATCTGAGCCACATGCAATGACAAGTTTTAATTGTTTGTTTGATCAATAGTTTGTTTAATCAAGATTTTATATTTCCTGTGACAGTATTTATATCTTGTGTTGTCCTGCTTTATCTGCCTAGTTCATATATTAGAAATGCACAGATTTGGGAACTGATAGCACTTATTTGTAATGTGGAAAATTCATACAATGGGCTTTCAGATGAAGCACTTACCTGGTAGTCTCCTTGCCTCAAACACAGGGGCTGGAATCCTCTTGGTGAACTACGCTGGCATGACTGTGCTGGTGAAGATGGTGGCAGCAGAATGAAAAGGCAACTGATGCAGTGGCTGTGATGAAGGTCAGGCATTGGAGAATAGGCTGCACAGAGGCAGCAGATTTTGTCAGTCTTCACCTGTGCAAACCTAGAGAAAGTGCAGCTGCTGTTAAAATGCACCCATGGGATTCTAGCTGATATTACCAGGTGATGGCAGAGAATCCAGGTGTCATCTTCTATTTGTAACCCTCTTGGGTTTAACGCACCCTTTTGATCAGTAATACTAGAAGCCCTCCATCTGGAAGCACTCATTTTTTTCACCCATGTAAGCAAGGAAAGTGCATGAGTGTATGTGGGTGTTGGGGGAGGGAGGATCATAGTGAAAGTAATTTCTGAAAATAGAAGAGGGTTGGATATTTTCCCTTTTTGTTCTTGGGTAGTTTTTTCTGATTGAATTTGTCTCAACTGCTTTATGTTCTGAAGTGTGTCATCATTTTTTTAAAAATTTATTTTGACAATTAGATGTGACCTAGCATGTTAGTCTTTATGATTCAATGTGGAATGCTGGGGTTTTAAAAAGCATTTGCTATCCAATTCAGATGACCAAATTGCTCTACTGAGTTAGTGGTTTTTACCTCATATATTTATCCAGGTTCTGTTTATTAGGCATATCTGACAGATGTGTCCGATACCTGCTATTAGATGTAAGGATCTTTGTATGAATATGCCATATGTCACCAAAAGTTGTTTCAATGTGATCTGGACTTTTCTTTGCCATGAGGTTATCACTCAGATAAAGACATCTTATTTGATAGATTGTATGAATTTTCAGATTAATAAAAGCGGTTTTGAAAAAAAACACTGTTTATACGTTTCAACAGGTCTTATTTCAGAGAAACATATTTCCTATATACGAGGAATGGTGTGTACACTTTAAAATTACACTTCTACAGGTTTCTAAAAAAAAAAAAAAGGAAATACTTGTATTTTAAAAAAAAGATTTGAGTTTTAAAAAGCTACATTAATAATTGGTTGTGAGCTTTGAGGTTACTTTTCCCCCCAGTTGATTAGCCATTTAAATAGGAGTCAATGTAGTGTAGTGGTGGTTTGAGCACTGGACTAGGAATCTGGGAGACCAGGCTCTGAATCCCTGCTGAACCACGCAAATCCACTGGGAGGCCTTGGGAAGTCACACAGTTTCTCATTTCAGAAGGTGGCAATGGCACCTGAATAAATCTGAAGTCTGAATAAATTGTGCCAAGAAAACCCTGTGGTAGAGTTGCCACATGTGAAGGAATGCAACAACCACCACCATTTAATTATTTGTAAACCCCAGATGACAAACGTTTTGGAAAAAGCACACACTTGAGCAGCTCATACCTGCAGCCCTAAGTATCGTACACTGCACTGAAATATACATGTACCTAGAAGCAACTTCCATTGCACTCAAAGTGAGTTACTTTTGACATAGCCTGCTTAAAGACGGTGGTGTAAACTTCCCTGAGCAGATCAAAGTCAGGGAGGCTTTACATTCTGATCTACAAATCTACTGGCTTTCATATCCATAAAGGACTAATGATGGCTTTGCACAGAATGCAGTAGTAAAGTATGACTGATTCATATATTTTTCATGCTTCTAGTGTAACATGAAAAAAAGGAATCTGGGCTTCTTCTTTACAGTGAACTGTTGTTAACTGCCACCAAGTCAACTTTGATTTACAGCAGCCCTATGAATGAGAGAGCTCTAAGCCATCTTATCATCAACAACCGTGCTCAGGTTTTGCAGATTCAGTTCTGTGGCTTCGTTGATTGAGTCTATCCATTTGTAATGCAATCTTCCTCTTCGCCTACTTAAGTCATGTCTTCTCATGATATGTCCAAAGTATGACTCGGTCTCAGTTTTGTCATCTTGGCTTCTAGGGAAAGTTCAGGCTTGATTTGCTTTAGGACCTATTTATCTGTCTTTTTATTTGTCCATGGTATCCGTGGAACTCTTTTCCAGCATCACATTCTTCAAAGGATTTGATTTTCTCCCTATAAGGTTTTCTTCACTGTCCAGCTTTTCCAATTGTACCTAGAAATTGAAAATACAATGGCATGGATAATCCTAACTTTAGTATTCAATGATATATCTTTACACTTCAGGATCTTAGCTAGATCTTTCATAGCTGCCTTTCCAAGTCCTAGTCTTCTGACTTCTTGACTGCAGTCTTCATTCTGATTAATGACTGAACCAAGGGATGGGAAATCTTGAACTATTTCAATGTCTTCATTGTCTGCTTTAAAGTTATGTAAATTAGCTGTGGTCATTATTTTTGTTTTCTTAATGTTCAACTGTAAACCTGCCTTTGCACTTTCTTCCTTGACTTTCTTCAGTAAGTCTGAAGAACTATTTTTGCTATTTTCTGGTAGTAGTATGATGTCACCTGCATATCAGTTTTTGTTCCTTCCTCCAACTTTCACACTTCCTTTCTCTGAATCCAATCTTTCTTTATGTATGACATGTTCAGTGTACAAGTTAAACAGGGCAGAGCTTTCCAAACTGTGTGTCATGACAAATCAGTGTGTCAGCTGCAGTGTGTAGGTATGTGCACAAATGTAACAGGTGGAAGGGCTGCCTCTCCCACTGTGGTGGCAGACCAGACCTAGGTGGAAAGACTCCCTCTCCTGCCCCCGCCCCACCACCCGGGGCTGAGGAAGACCCCGGCAAGGGAGCAGCGGGCCAGGCTCAGGTGGAGGGGCTGCCTCCACTTATTGAATTGCTTACTGAATTACTGTGTTGTGATATGATGCTTATCTAAAATGTGTGTCACCAACATGAAACGTGTGGAAAGCTTTGAGAGAGGATGATAAAATACAGCCTTGCCTGACCCCCTTGCCAATTGGAAACCATTCTGTTTCTCTGTATTCTGTCCAGATGGTGGCCTCTTGTCCTGAGTACAGTTTACATGTCAGGAAAATAAAATGTTGTGGCACACTGATTTCTTTAACAGCAACCCATAGTTTTTCATGATCTATACAATCAAAGATTTTGTAAAGCTCAAGCTGGTTTTCTTTTGAAATTCTTTGGTGTGAGCCACTAGCCAAGGTATGTTTGCAATACCTTGAATCTCTTCCTTTCCTGAATCCAACTTGGACATCTCTTCAGAATCTCTTCCTTTCCTGAATCCAACTTGGACATCTGGCATTTCTGACTCCACATGTGGTAAAAGTCTGTGTTGTAGAATTTTGGGCATGACTTTGCTTGCATGGGAAATTAATGCAACAGTGCTGTTGTTACTGAAGTCCCTAGTATCCCCTTTCTTGAGGACTGGAATATATATTGAGCATATCCAATCTCTGGGCCATTGTTTTGCATTCCATATTTCTTGACAAGTTTTAGTTAGAACTAGAGTAGATTCTGTCTCTGTAGATTGAATCAGCTCTATTGGTATGCCTGCTGTTCCTGGTGATTCATTTCTCCCAAGTACTCCGAGTCCAACTTCCACTTCACTTTCTAAAATTGTATGTTCATCTTCAAATGATTCTTACTAGAATTAATCTGTCATCTTTTCATTTCTTTCATCTTTTTCTTCAGTGTATTGTTTCCATCATCTTTTTATTTCCACTTGGTCATGTAATGTGTTCCCTTGCTTGTTGTAGACATCTCCATTGTTGGTTTAAATTTTCTTTTGATCTTGTGGAACAGGTCTCTTGTCATGATGGTCAGTTTAATGTTCTTTGTTAACTTTATTCTAATTTGTAATAGTAGTGGTTCATAATCTGTGCCATAATCTGCTCCTGATCTTAGTTTTGCAGTGAGAATAGGGCTTCTTTGTCTTCTGCTTCCAGTTGCACAGTCTATTAGATTTCTATATTGGCCTTCAGATGATGACCACGTATACAGTCACCTCTTGTGTTACTTGAAGAATGTGTTTGTAATGAAAAAACTGGGGGGCTTGCCAAGTTCAATCAGTTGCTCTACTACTTCATTTCTTGATCCTAGGCCAAATTACAATCTTTGATTCTGCTCTGTTTCTTATTTTTGCATTCCCATTGCCTATGATTCACAAGTTCTGTTTTGGCGTGTAGTCATTTTCCTCCTAGATTCCAGCATAGAATCTTTCAGTTTCTTCAGTTGCTGTTTCTGTAGTTGGAGCATACACTTGGATTATACTTATATATTCAGAGTATTCCCTGAAGTCTTATTGATATGATTCAGTCAGACTTTTAATTATATCCTTTGACTGCTTTTGCTATATCCCTCCTCCCTATTAATGCCACCCATCCCTTCTTAGATTTTCATTTCCTGAGTATAACCCTGTGTAATTAACTGACTTAAAAAAATCACATTCCTGCAGAAGTATTGCCATGTTTATACATTCCATTTCTTATTCTTTTATGTCTGGCTTTCCCTGATTCATGCTTCTCACATTCTATGTTCCTATACTATGTGATGTCTAGCTTTGGTTTTTCCTTTAATCTCTGAGCACATTAACAGCTGAAAAGCCTTTTGGCTTGAGTCTAGTTGCATCATTAGCCACAGTGTTGCTCATAGTTGTCTTCTGCTGTACCCCAGCAGCTTGTTGAGTGCCATCCAGCCTGGGATTTTCATCTTCTGGCATGATCTCTTGTTTCACTTTGGACTGTTTCATCATATTGTTTTGTGGTAAAAAGAACATTGAAAGGGGGTTTACTGTGCCTCCTTCTGTGCTACTAAGAGGTCTTCCACTGTTGTCATCCCCTGCTACTTTTGTCATTGTTATGTGCTTTCACATCATTTCCAATTTATGGCAACCCTAAGGTGAATCTATCATGGAGTTTTCTGGGGGCTGCTGCCCAGTTCCTGTTTGACACGTTTAGGCCATTTCTGCACTAGACTGTTATAGTGTTATTATTCCACCTCAACATCCTATGGAATCCTGGGGTTTGCAGTTTAGGGAGGGGCCTTTAAGGGAGGGGCCTTTAAGGCCCCTCCCTAAACTGCAAACCCCAGGATTCCATAGGATGTTGAAAATGGAATAATAGCACTATAACAGTCTAGTGCAGAAATTGCCTCTGTCTGGCTTCTCAGTAAAAGCCTGTTTGAGAGGGAACATCTCACAAGCAGCACTGCTACCATCAGCATAGCCTCTTGCCTGGTAGGAATGTGCAATCCCACAACTGCAGAAAGATAGTGCCATTGTTGGGAGAATGAATTATACACAGTTACAAGTAGGATAACATATGTGACTCATTTTGCTAGAAATGCAAAAAGAGAATGAATGCTACTGATGATCCTTTGGGTACTGTTTCTAGATCAGCATCTGAAACTTCTGTCAAATTCAGTGCTTTGGCTATACCATTCAAATTATCCCACATTGCAGGAGGATTCCATATAATATTCTAAAAAGAAATAGTTCTATGAGTGTTTTCTAGGAAGAAAAAATATAATACCTAATTAAAAAGAAATTAAATTTCTAGTTCTGAACTTAAGCAGTCATTGGGATTAAGTGAGGAATGGGAAGAACTAAGCTATAAAATCTCCTACAGCTTTTGTCATCTAACAGTCTTCTTTGATTTAGCTGTTGATTAGATCTGTTCCTGCCAGTCTGCAAGCCTGGCAAATAGGTAGAGAAAAGGCATTGAGGGATAAGAGGAACTAATTAAATTAGCTATTAAGAAGCAGAGAAACTCTCCTAAGATAAGTAGGAGGTTGTATAATATTATGAAGATACAAATCCCTTGTTGTAATTAGTCTAGTGTCTTGCACATTGGAATATTACTCCTCTGTTGTATAATTTGTTTTACAGTCTAAAGTACATTTGAAGTCTTGTTCAGTTAATTTTTAAAAAAATTAATTAGAAATACTAAAAGAAGAAGGAGAAAGAAGAAAACAAGAAGAAAAGTCAATAGGTTACAGTCATGAGTGACGCATATAAACTGATCAGAGGTTTCCCTGATATTTGAGCATTTTAAAGGAAAGTAGTAGTGTTGGGGCCTCTCTGTGTTCTTCCCCTCTAACTGCGCAACACAATTTAATGCCAGAACTGGATGAGGTGTTCTTTACATCTACAGAACCTGCCCTTTCCCAAAATAGGACCAGTCATCCCTCCACATTCACAGGCTTGACCTTCAGAAATTTGTGTGCTTTTTCCTTCATTCCCTTGCCTTTTGCCCAGGCGTGGGGAAGGAAAGCATGTGCAATGGGCCAAAAGGCAAAGGAATGGGAGGAGGGAGAGTAGAGGAATTATCTGAAGTTTTTCTACTTTTGTGAGGGTTCTGTGCCTCAAATCCTTGTGATTTTATTTTCCGTCTTACTGACAGAACATTGTTTAGATTGTTGTAACTGTGGTGTAATCTTTCAGGGTAAACTAAACCATTAGACCTGGGTGTGATGAACTCTGGGGAGGGGCATAACAACAGAGCTGCCCTAGCAACCAAGAGGATTTAAATTGATTGGCTGTTGACTATGGAACCCAAGCTAGCCAGAGTGAGTGGCTAGGTGGGGAGTGTCATGTCTATGGCAAAGAAGGCAATAATTCACAAGCAGCACAGCTCCTAATCATGAAGTGAGAGTCAAAGAATATCCAAACAGAAAGGCAGCCTACAGCAAACAAATCCAAAAGGGCAAATCCAAACCATAGTCCAAACAGGCAGACTTCCAAGACAACCAAATCCATCCAAGAGCACAGTACAGGGTTTCAAAACCAAAGAGAGAACCCTGGGAGAAAAGGCCAGCTGGAGCCCTCTTTTATCTATGGCTGCTGTCACCACAGGTGTTCCCTCATTAGGGCTCACTTACTACTTAAAAGGGGCCAAGCAACACAAGGCCTCCCTTTCACGGCATCTCTACTACAAGGTAGGTGTGTCAGCTATGTCTTCCTCTATTTGTTCCCCCAGATCAGGCCCTTGTTGTTGTTATTATCTCTCTCTGGACCAGCTTCTGGGGACACTTTGGCCTCTGGGGAAGCCTCTGCCTCAGAGTCAGAATCCTTCTCCTTGCTACCACAGTCTCCAAGGCAGGGCATGACAGGGAAAGTGAGCCTAACAGAAATATAACTGAAATGGGGTTTTGAGGAGAGAGTTTGTAGAGTTTAGAGAGAGATCCATCTGAAAGTTTGATGAGAGAGAAGGGGGAGAGTGAAAGAGAGTGAAAAAAGTTAGGGAAGTGTTTGCTGGGTTAGAGCTACAAGTGTTTTGCTATTTGCTAATCTTTAATTTGCCAACTATCATTTCCCTTGTCAGTTTGTTCAATAAAAATTTTATCATATTTTTGTAAAGAGCAGTCTCCATAAAGTGTCTCTTTAATCTGGATCAGTTATAAACACTACCACCAGTGACAGTCATTGGGATACACTCAAACACACTTTGCCCTATATTTACAAGGTGTGGATTTAGGGAAATAGTAAAGAGATATAAATGTGGAGAGGGAGCCAGTAGGTGGCAAATAAATAGAAGAATGCTGCTTCTCTAGGAAGGGAGAATTCAAACAGACATGATTGTCATAGCCCTGGCTTGGCCCAGATCTCCACATTTTGACACTGGGTGTTTCTGAATGACAATTCTGATTCATTATAAACAGATCACATTACACTACTTCTGTGTCTCCCCCCGCCACTCTGCCCAGTCTTACATTGCTATGTCTGTTCATCAATGCCAGTGGTGAGAAAAATGAAAAATCCCTCTGGAGAACACAGTGTCTTCCCTTTAGTGCAGACCTGCCTCTCCCACGGAGACAATTGAGATCATCTTTATTTCCAAATTCATCCTTCTAAGCTGCATTCAACTACTGTAAGATTATTGATTGGAAACCATTTTCCTTCTCACTGTTTTTGCCTTCCTGCTGAGATTTTATGACACTCTGATGCAACTCAGATCATTTTGCTTGCACCATTTGTCTCCTTCTATCGATATCATGATGCCATTAACTCTGGTCTGCACTCTTGACAGGAGTCCTTTGATGAGTGTGGAAACGTTGACAAGAAAAAGCTGAGATTTATAATTAATAGTTTGATTGGAGTATCACTCTCCTCTTTATTTAAACTCTTTATTTAAAAGATCTACAACCAAATAACCCCTAAAGAAAATTAAACCTGTAGCTTAAGCAAGAACCCCAAGTGGAATATTTTTAGACATTTCAGAACTCACAAAGATAACAGTAAACATTAATCCAACCATGTTTTTTTTTAACATTTCATTTCATTTAAGAAAGGAGAGGGCAACATGTAGCCTGCTAGTTGTTGTTGGACTGGATATGAAAGAATTTGTGCTTAATTCTTCTGTTAAAATCAGTTGATTCTCATAAAATCAACAAGAAATTTTACAACAAGCTACTTCATATATGTACAGTTGACACTTTATTTTTCAACTTGGATACAAAACCCAGATTTACATGCCATACAACACATATGCCATGCTCAGAACATGGTTGGGTTTTCTACAGAAAAAACAAAAACAAAAGCAGAAGCAACCAGGAAAGATCCTCCTGGGCTGCCCACCTTCAAAGAAAAATGTTTAGATCAGGGGAAATCTATATAGAACTGAGCCAAACCTTCAATTCTTCCTGCTCTTACATGGGATAAAGACAGTATCCTTTTATTTGGATTCCTCTCATATAACTCAGGGTTTTTTCCCCTTTTCTTTTTATGTGTGGGCAGCACCCTGGTTTAGTCTCAATGCTGATCCTCCAACAAAGGGGTGTGTTTTTGTTTGAGAGAGAGGGGGGGGATCTCAATCAACTGCCATTTTCCTCTGTTCTAATTTGGGACCATGTGTGCCTATGCAACACTGCATAATATCTGCCTCAGACTGGAGGGGGCGAGGGATACAAGTTCCCCAGCAAGGAACAGGTACAGAAGTGCTGCTGCTTTGGGGCAATCCTATGGGCCTGAAACCTGGATGGCTTGGGAGAGGTCCTTTGTGGTTGTGGCTGCTTCTGACAAGTCAAACCCTAAGGTTTCCAGTGAAACATTTGCTGAGGACCCAGAGGCTCCATCACAACCACTTCCCACATCCAGTGTTTGGAGTAAGTGAGAGCCAGGGGAGCTCAGCAGGATTCTTCATACGGGCCCCTGGAAGAAAACTCAGATTCTCCCCCTTTCTTCATCAAAAGTGACGGGATAGCTGGAGAGAGAGCATTTACCTGAAAATAAGTCCCAAGGAATACTCACTAGCAAGTACGTGTAGAATTACAATGTGTAAAGCAAAGATAACACAGAGGAGCATGTGCAAATAAGGCAGAGAGAAGCTACTGTTTAAACTGCGGATTAAATACAGGGGGAAAAGGAAACAAAAACAGAAGCAACCAAGAAAGACCCTCCTGGGCCACCCAGTGCAACATTTTGGAGGATCCAGGAGTCTCGGTAACAGCCACTTCCCACACCCAGGTCATTTCCACACGAGCCTGTTCTAGCGCTATTATTCCACTTTCAACATCCTATGGATGGCCCCTCCTGAAACTGCAAACTCCAGGATTCCATAGGATGTTGAAAGTGGAATAATAGCGCTAGAACAGGCTCGTGCAGAAATGGCCCCAGTGTTTGAAGTATGAGCAAGGGCCAGGGGATCTCAGTAGGATTCTTCATACTGTTCAGTCACTGGAAGAAATTTCAGACACATGACTGGTCATCCCTATTTCCCCTCATTCAGTGATCCTTGATCCGCAAGAAAGCCGTACAATTTTTGGCAAAGTCTGGTACAAGACATATTGATTCTTCACTTCCCAAATCCCTATGAATGCAACATTGTTATGAAGCCAAACCAGAAGGCCAGGAGGTATACAACTGAAATAGTGGTGTATATTCAAACTAAATTGAGTGCCACACCAAATGTACTTTTCACAAGTGGTTGCAACAAAATTAAGGCTGCTACTGCTCTCATTCCTTCTGTGTGGAATTGGAATTACTTTCTACTTGGGATTCATAAAGTGCAGGCTTTACAGATGTACAATACGAGAAGATTGTCGGGTAGGGCTTTTAGGTGATAAAGGTTAGAACACAGAGCTTTCATTCAGTTGCTCCCATTTTTAAACAACTCATCATGATGACAATTGATTCTATCTTGAAGAAGTGCAGAAGGCACCAACTGTCCCAGAGAATACAAGATTCATACATATTTCTTCTCTATGCCCATGTTTTCAGGGAGGCAGGCGAGCCAGTGTAAAATGTTCTATTTTTACTTCCTGCTTTTATTTCTCCAAGTTAAAATTTTTACTGGGCTCCAGGTGGGACAAATGTGCCAGAGGGTTCCAGTATCTCTTGCTGTAGTTCTTGGTTCTTTTGTTTTTAAAATATTCGAACTATATTTTTGTTGTTCTGGATGATTTTCTAGCAACTCTTGTTACCAGTGGCAGCATTTTATTCCTACCTTGGAGTGGATTTCTTTTAAATGCCAAGACCTATTGGAACAAAAAAAGTATCCTTCACTCCTCTCTTCTCCTTCTTTTAAAAAATAGAGTTATAGTTCATCAGTGGAAACGAAAAAGCACTTTTGCAGTATAGCCTTATAATTATGGCCATTTCCACACTACATATTATTCCACTTTCAATATCCTGTGGAATTCTGGGATTTGTAAGTCAAAGAGCTCTCTGGCTGAGAATTCTAAATGTCCCTCCCTAAACTGCAAATGCCAGGATTTCATAGGATGTTGAAAGTGGAATAATAGCACTACAACAGCATAGTGAGGAAATGACCTACATTAAAAAACTTGTCCTTAAAACTATAGAAGAACCTCAACAAATTACATCTCAGTTTAAAAAAAGAAAGGAAAAAAAAAACTTTTGGAAAAGTCCTAGTATGGATCCAAGAAATTCATACAAACAGCCCCTAAAAACGACAGCATGAGTGGACACAGGGGCAACAACAACCAGCAAAACCCAGTAAAACCCAAGGAGCTACAATACAAGGAGTCATTCTTCTTTAAACCAACAGTCCACTGTTTGTCGTGCTTTGCTTCTCTCCGCACTAGCCTGGATCCAAACAATGAGCCAACATATTTGCAAATCTCATTGCTTCAATGTATTTCCTCTGCAGGACCAGCAGTAAGATATAAGCCACTGTGGCCAAGAAACCATTCTGCACTCTTTTAGAGCTAGTGCCCACTCACTGGGTTTTATTTGCAGTCTCTCCAGAATCACTACAAGATGAAGGGCACTTTGTCCTAGTAATTAGAAGGCATTGGGTAGTTATTATGCTTAGTGCTCCTTAACTGATTTTTCATGGGAAAAAGGGTAGGATTACAAGTGGAAGACAATACTGCAAAATGCAGTGAGGCAAAAACAATAACCTGAATATGCCCTATTGGTCTATTTCAAATTGGGATGTAGTAGAATTTATTCCTTTGGGGCTTTTTAAAAGGGAGACGTTTATTAAATTTTTACCATTCATACTGCTCTTCTCTCAAGCAATGGTTCAAGGGCAGGCTGAAAATAATACTATGCATAACATTACCTTTTTGGGCTACTGTTCCCAGAATCTCTCATCAGCAGGGCCAGTGAGGACCATTTTAGTAGCTGAGCTCAAAAAGGGACATTTCCAAGTTCTATAGCAGCATTGGGAATCATTTGGCACTCTAGATGTTGTTGGACTGCAGTCCCAGCAATCCTCACCAATGGCTATGTTGGACAGGACTGATGGGTCTTGCAGTCCAACAACATCAGGAGGGTCAAATGGTGCCCACTCATACTCTGAAGTCTGTGTATAAATTGTCCTGGGACCAGCAATTCATTTCTGTTTCAAGGTCCCTTTAGCATTGTCCACTTTTCTTTCAGTCCCATCTTTTCTTCATCAACTGGGGCCATTTCTGCACTAGACTGTTATAGCACTATTATTCCACTTGCAACATCCTATGGAATCCTGAGCTGGGCCCTCCTGAAACTGCAAACCCCAGGATTCCATAGGATGTAGCAAGTGGAATCATAGCACTATAACAGTCTAGTGCAGAAATGGCCCAGAAGAAACTATAGTAAGCCATCTCGAGTCTCAGTTTTGGGACAAAGGTGGCATCATCATCATGGCACTGGATAGCCATGTTTTTGACTTTTACCTTTTAGATACACTGTATAAAGCACATGTGTCAAACCCAAGGCCCGTGCACCAAATCTGGCCCACCAGGCCATTTCATGTGGCCCTCACACCTCTCCTGCAGCTGCGGTACTCCCCAGCCTGGTGAGCCCAATCACCACATTGCAGGCCCCTGACTGCTGGTATTCTGAAGTGGGGCCAGCTAATGCAATCTACTTCTACTTCTGACTGCTCCTCTGTCCAAGTCTCGCTGTCAGAGTGTTGCCATGGGTCATCATGGCAATGCTCTATGCAGCTTGCAAGAACTGGACAGAGGAGCAGTCAGAAGTAGAACTAGATTGCGAGTGCTGGCTGCTGGGCCCCTTTTCAGAATACCGGCAGCTGGGGGCCTGCCATATGGGGGTCTGCCATATGGGGATTCTCACCGGGTACAGAGAAGGGCAGGGGGGCAAAAGAGCCAGGGGGGAGCAGAAAGAGGCACAGAGAGGGTCTGGGGGGGGCAGAAAAAAAAAGTTGAACAAAGTTAATGTAATAAACAGTGCTTGGTAATATTTGTTTGATGATTTAAAAAAAACTTACTGTTTTGAAAACTCATTTTTCAATAAACTGTACAATAGTTGTACACTTGAATATCTGCTTGCCATTATTTTTCCTAGACTTCTAGTTTCAGAGCTATTTATTACTAAAACCAGTAATAATCAAATGCAGAGGCAATTATCTAATATGATAAAAGAGCAGATACATTTATATAGTCTTACAGATACAACCCGCCCTTTGAAGGAAAGAATAAGGCTGATGCAGCCCAAGATGAAACTGAGTTTGACATCCCAGGTATAAAGGTTATAAAGCTGGGATAAGATTACTTTTGTTCTATGTGCATTCAAACTGCAGTTGAGGGTCCAAAACACCCTGATTACTCTAGAACAGCCTGTTAAAAGTGTTTTTTTTCTTGACTTAAATTTCCATGGAAGGCAGGGACATGAAGAATTATTTCTCACAGTGCTCTGCTTTTAGCAGGCTATATTAAAAGATAATAAGAAAATGTTTCTAATGTCACAACCAGGACAAAGTAATTATTATGATAGACATTTTAAGGGCTCTTCTAGATTGCAGTAAAAAAAAGTGTGAATTTTTGCAAGAGAGCTCCGTGGGTTTTCCAGTTGTTGTGACTTCTGCCTCCATTTGTTCCATTCTTTTTGTGTGTGGGGGGGGAGTTGTTTCTTGAATCTGCACCAATACTCTTCTAAAGTTTTTTTTTAACAACAACATCAACTCGAATTAAGGTCAAAAAAGGAATAATGAAGGGGAATGATTTCAAAGCAATATGGAAGATATTTGTGGAAAAAGTTTTAATAAAAGAGGAAGGTGTTATACCTCCACAAGAAGAATTACAATTGTGGAAGGTGGAGTAAGTTGAAACATAATTGGCTCTGGGGGGTAGGTTCACTTTTAGGAATAGTTTGATATGTTTAGAAATAAGATCATATTTAGTAATAGTAATAGATGATTAAATGTAATTGAAAAGTATAGAGTTAAGAATGAAATTATTATAATAATGAGTATAATGAGAATGAGATCTAGAAATAGGTAACAAAAGTATATAAGCAGTATGATACATAATATGTTGAATAAGTATAGGATTGTAATGGAATTGGAGAAAAATAACAATCTAAGCTTGTTTTTGTTAAAATTCCTTTTTTTCACTGTTCTGTGTATCATGTGGTGTTTTTCTTTTTTGTTCTGTTTTCTTTTCTTAATAATCAATAAAAAAAAACCCCAAAAATAACAACATCAACAAAAAAAGCCCCATGATATGGTTTGCCCAGGTGGTCCTATAATTTAAAGGGCAATTTTTCCTCTCCTCTCTCCCTCCCTCCCTCTCTTTAGAATCATAAGTGAAACTTCACTGTTTCAATATACCCCTACAGAGGTGGTGGGGTCTCCTTTTCTGGATGTCTTCTAAAAGAGGCTGGACAGTTACGTGCTGAGGATGCTTTAGCTGGCGATTCTGCATTAAGCAGAGGGTTGGATTTGATGGCCTATGAGATGCAACTCTATGGTTCTGTGATTCTATGAAGCAGGGCCCCTGCCACGATTCTCTCATGTATTGGAGATCACTTGTGTATCTGTGGAGGGAATCAATCAGTTGCTTCCCGAACAACAGGGGAAATGACCTCGTTGATCTCACAGGTTGCTACCTGGAAAGTGGGGACTGGGGGACTTCCATGGTTCCAATGTATCCCAGAGACTAGGATTCAAATCCCTGCTCAGACACTGAGTGACCTTGGGCAAGTACCATTCCCTCAGCTTCAGAAGAAGGCAAAAGCAAACCTCCTCTCAACAAATCTTGCCAAAAAACAAACGTGATAGGTTCACTCTAGGGTTGTCATAAGTCTTAAGTGACTTCAAGCCCCACAACAAAAAAGTGCTGTTGAGAGGAGGAGGTTCTTTGTAGCCATCATGTCTCTCCCCTTTGAAAACTGACATATGGTGACCCAAAAGTGAACGTATTATTGGGGTTTTCTTGGCAAGATTTGTTCCCTTTGTCTTTCTCTGAGGCTGAGAGGCTGTGACTTTCAACAGGGATGTGGCAGGGATGGTGCAGGTGCAGGTGCAAACAAAGGAGCATTTTGGACATGTGCACATGCCTGCCACCGTGTCCCTTTCATCAGGAATGTGGCAGCAGGGGGTGTGGGCCCTGAGGAACACAACAGCAGCCATGTGCATGAGTCCAAACTGCTCCCTCGTTTGCAAACAAGAGAGCAATTTTGGCATCCACACACATCCCACTGCCACATCCCTGTTGCTGCCACTGCTGTTGTCTTCTAGCAGCAGGGCTCTGCAGACACCCTGTGAGGGCTCTGCAGACCCCCTGGTGTCTGTGGACCTCAAGTTAAGAACCACTGCTCTACGCTGTAGGAGGACACAGCCCATTGCATCTGCCCCACTGCATTCCACATTGCATCTGCCCCATAAAACCTCTGGCTTGTTTTATCCTCAGACAGTCTTCAGAAAGGGTCATTACTGCCCTGCCTGATTTTTTACATTTAAATGTGTAATTGTAAAATTGCCCATATTACAAGAAACTGACAGATAGAAAGCTTCAGGATTTCATTAAAAATGAATGACATTTACAGCTCTTCTGTTTGTATAGAAAAAACAACATCAGAACTCGTGTTTCTCCTGAACTTCTCTGTCAGCCAGGCTGTTCTGTGATACATCTTTTATATGGATCTTATACAAGGCATTTATTCTAAGAAGAGATTAGGAGAAAATCTATTAGCCAAACACATCAAATAAAGTCACATGGAAAATTAGCTATTTAATATTCACAGTAGATAGTTCAGTGACAAACTATTGTGATTTTTCTCATTACTCCTTTGCTTGTTGGATTGCAGATACTGTTTTCAATATTGCTCAACTAAAGAATTTCACAGCCTCTGTGTGCCCTTTTCATGTTTAATTTCCTTCACCACCTGCATGCCTCATCAGGTAAATGCCTCTAGCATAAATAGTTGAAGAGGAAGGTAAACAAATGCTACTATATATAGCACAAATCCCCCCCCCAAAAAACATAAAATGTATTGCTGTTGTTGTGTGCTTTCACATCATTTCTGACTTATGGGTAACCTCAGGTGAACCTAGCAGAGGATTTTCTGGGGCTGAGAGTGTGTGATGTGCCCAAGATCATGCAGCCGCTTTCCATGGCCATGCAGGGAATTGAATCCTAGTCTCCAGGGTCATAGTCAAATGCTCAAACCACTATATCACATAGGTACATTTGAACTTATACTATGATCTGAGATTGAATTTATACTATAGTCTTCACATTGTAAATGTGAAGGTGGTGGGAGTCAATGGAGTGCCTCTGAGGGGCTGGGCATTTATTAAGTTAGATAACAATGAATAAAGATTGGGAGATATAGGCCTTTTCTGCATTTTATATTTAAAACGGGGTGGCGCGTCCTCCAGCGAGGACGTTTACACTTGGGGGTGAACTGGGTCCGGACTACTTAATGTTTGTCCGGACTTCAGCCTGCTCTGGAATGCCCATAACTGGTGGTTCCCTGTGCTATTGAAAGACCGATTAAAAGAGGACTTTCAATAGCACGGTGCGCCCCAGTCCGTCACTGCCCTAAGTGTAGATTTGCAGCCTTGCACCAGCACGAGGCTGCAGATCTTCTGGGGGCGGGCTTCCGGCTGGCGAGCTTCTCCGGTTGGTGGAGAGCCTCCACCAACCGGAAGCCTCCATTTTTGTCTCCGGAGAGTGTGTAGCGCAGGTATGCGCTGCCCCGGATCGTCGTGGATCTTCGGGGGGAGCGTGCCAGTCCAGTGAGTAACGGTCTGCCCCGTTTCCCCTGCAAACTGCGGAAAAGCCCCTTGTCTGTCAGAGAGGGTGGACCTAAGCAGTATAGGACTCAACTTTTGTTAGATTGTACTCTACGTTCATTTCAGTGATTGGACACAACATTATTCTGCTTTTTCACTGAGTACTGTGACAAAGAAACAGCAAGAAATCTTTCACACCCAAACTTGTGTGCAGGTATGATACAGAATACTGCACTGCTGCATAGTGCATTTGTCAAATAAATTTCCACTTACTGGTTCTCTGGTAATGACGGGCCAGTTGCAGTAAAAGTAAAGCAGCGCTCTTTGTTGCTGTTGTTGTTGTGTGCCTTCAAGTAGTTTCTGACTTACGGCAAACCTAAGACAAACCTCTCACTGGGTGTTCTCGGCAAGGTTGGTTCGGGGAACGGCCTTTCCCTTCTGCTGATGCTGAGCGCATGTGAGCTGCCTGCGGTCACTCGGTGGGTTTCCAAGGCGGAGGGCAGATTTAGGCTTTGGTCTCCTAGAGTCTAAGGCCATTTCCACACTACATTCTTATAGTGCTGCTACTCCACTTTCAACATCCTATGGAACCCTGGGCTTTGCAGTTTAGGGAGGGGCATTTAGAACTCTCGGCCAGAGACCCCTTTGGCCTCAGTAAACTACAAAGCCCAGAATTCCACAGGATGCTGAAAGTGGAATAATACCGCTATAACAGTGTACTGCGGCAAGGGCCTTAGGCCAACACTCAAACTACTACATCCTGTTCTTTAAGAAATTTATAGCGCCTAAAAAAAAAGAGGGGAGGAGAGAGAGAAAGGAAAAAGGAATCATGGGGCAGTTTTAAAACTAGCGCCTTTACCTGGGTATTAAGCTTTCCCGAACTACAGCCAGTACCTTAAGCTGCAAGACTCCTTTTTCCTTCCTCCCTTCGTTTTGTACTGAAACAGACTAACACACTTGATGGTCTGTAACACTTTAAAGATTAACACATAAACTTTCCTAGATGTGACTTGTCAACGTGCACTAAAACCAGATCTTGGAAAAGTTCCTTGTTTGGACTACAACTGCCCAGAACCCGCAGACAGCCTGGAAAGTACCTCGCAGACCAGGAAGTTCTTTGCTGTCCCAAAGAGTAACTCTTCCAAGCTCCCGAAAACCCTGTGATTTTTTTCCCCATCCTAAATACACTAACGGTGGATAAAAGATCGCCTAATTCAGATTAGGTAATTTTTTAAATTTTTTTTTTTTGCACCTGATGTTGCCATGCCTGCCCCCGAGATCGCTCTGAGGATCCACTTCTAAACCTGGAAACGGCTGTCAGGAGAGAGGGCGGCTGATGCCCCAAAACCTCTCTTTCTTTGCAACTCCAGCGCGGCCCCGGGGATGCCCTTCCCCACCTGCGCGCTCCTCCGCTTCAGCTTCTTGTTGCGCATGCGCACGGAACCCTACTTTCTCGCTCTGTTTCCATTGTCCAGCCAGCGGGCAATTCTTGAGCATGCGCTCGTACACCCTTTCTAATTTTTTTTTTTGGGGGGGTAAGGAACAAAACAAACAAACACCAACCCTCCAATGGGGGCGGGAGCTCCCTGGTGACGTAACCTCCCGTAGCTCCTCCCCTCAGGAGAGCGCGTCGAGTTATGACTGGGCGGGAGCCCGGTCAGAGTTGGGAGGGACGCGGCGGTCTGGAGACGCCGGAGGTGGGTGAAGACGGGGAGCCTTGGAAGAAGCGGGCGTAAAACTCGGGTGGGTGGAGGGACCGGGACCGGGGAGGGCTTCTTGCTTTCGTGGGCGGAGGCAGCAGGGTGAGGAAGGGCCTCTCCTGTGATGGAGAGTGGCTGGCGGGGGGAGCGGGTCTGGCTCCATAGGGCAAGCGTGGGAGAGGAGGGAACGCGCAGCATCAGTAGCTGAGCTAACTCGGGGACTTTCCGCGCTAGACTGTTACAGCGCTATGATTCCACTTGCAACATCCTATGGAATCCTGGGGTTTGCAGTTTCGGGAGGGGCCGGTCGGCCCCTCCCGAAACTGCAAACCCCAGGATTCCATAGGATGTTGCAAGTGGAATCATAGCGCTGTAACAGTCTAGCGCGGAAATGACCCTAATCCCACGGCAACTAAGTTTGTTGCGGCTCAGACTGGGTGATGAAAGAAAGGCACTCTGCACATGTGCGGAGGCACTTATTTATTGGAACGTCACGTGTTCCCAGCTTCCGACAGATTTAACCCTGGCCCCAAAGTGGGAGAGCATCCTCGTTCTCTTGCGGATGAAGCTTAGTTCGTGTGTTGTGCGTGCAGTGGGCAGGGGGGGTGGTTCCTTTCCCCTGGAGGGGTGCGTAAACAGGAAATAGGAGAATGTATTGGGTGGAACGGAAGCTGCGAACTGCTTTTTAAACAGAATTCTCTCTTCAGTGTTTTTTTTCCTTTAAACTTTTGTAAATGGAGTTGTAGCTGGACTCTGCCCTAAATTATTTGTAAGCCATTTTTGAGTCCTTCGTCAGGTGGAAAGCCAGGGTGTAAATAAAATAAATACATTTATTATTTTTGTGGTTAGCGATAGTAGACACAGTTTTACTCTGTGTCCTCTGCACACTAGAGTGGTACACCCTGGAATTAATTTCTCATCTCCATGGATCTTAAAATAAAGTAAGTTAGAAAAACTGTTCTAGTGTTAGTCTAACGGATGGATGGAGCAGGTCCTTTCTGTGGGCTGTCAAGCTTCTGATGCAATTTGCTATTCAGTTCTGCGACCTCTGGTTGTTGGGTCTCTGCTAAGCAAAAATAATAAATAGGAAATATACAAAGTAGATAAAATTGTATATGTGACTGCTAGATTAACAAATGTGCAGATCCTTTTAGCTTTACAAGAGTTATTCAGTCTGTGGATTGAGACCAATGCTCACTCTTAGTGGTCTAATGAGAGCACAGGAATATGTTTGGGGGTCTATGTAAGCCAGAGATAAGGAACCTGTACCTGTCTGATTTGCACCCAAACTCCCATAATTTAACTTACTATCAGCTATGTTGTCTGAAGGTCAGCAGATCAGAGGTTCCCAACCCATGATGTACACTATGTAACATATGTTTATCTTACTAGTTTTTCTGGAGTAATGGAAACATCTGGGAGCTAAGGCAACCGAAACAACTGGCTTTAAGGATTTGGCAGTGCTGGAGTTAAAATTATAATTTTTAATTACATTTGCTAGAGCACACTACAGGCTAGCTTGTTCAGCACTCTCTTGTTTCTGGAAACTTACCAGGAGGACACAGATGTGCTGGCTATTGAGCGCTAGCTCAGAGGTGTATGACCTCTTTTCATGGAATGATTTTACCATCATGGCTAGGAGCCATGGGTAGATACCTCTTCTGTTTAGGTCAGCCTTCCTTAACCTTGCACCTTCCAGGTATGTTCAGCTGCCAGCATCCCCAACCAACATGGTGGAAGTTGTAGTCTAAGCATATTGAGAAAGGCTGCTTTAAGTCATTGTCTGTTTGCTCTGAATTGCAGTTTTCTGAACACTGATGTCCAGCAGTTACTTCTTTTTCTTTTTTAAAATAGGGCCCTTTAACACCACACAGTTAAAGCATTATGATTCCATTTTAACCCCCATAACTGCCTCATATAGAATTGGGGGGGGGCTTGTATTTTGGTTCTCTGTCTGAGAATTTCTCCTTTCTAAACTCCATGTCACAGGATTTCGTAGGATGCAGCCATGGCAATTAAAGTGGAATCATAGTGCTGTAATTGTGTCACATGAAGGACATCTTAGAGATTTGAACGGGAGTCAGCCTCCAATCTGCATCAGTCAGACATAATTCTGTGCCTTTTCATCTGTAAAAAGTGGCTGCTTGTACTCGCATATCGTGTCAAATATCTATTTCTGGAATGGACAGATTTGCTCCCGTTTTGTGGCATTTCATTGTTTGCAAATGATGTCTTCTTTGATCTACAAATTATGTGGCCAAAACCCTTTTAAAATTGTCCGTAGAACAATACTAGTGGTTCTGGGGAAACAGTTCTGCATGCAGGTCTGGAATGATAGACCCACTTGGAAAACAAGTATGGTTCTGTATGTGTGTATACCAGCATAAGACAAATGGTAAAATAGCCAGACATATTTGGAGTTTGTTTATTTTCTAGATTCTGTATCTGAGATCTTATTTGAGGACTGTATATTCTTACAGTCAAAGACCTGAATACTCTGAAGGCATCAGATCTGATCTCAGAAGCTCACCAGAGTCAGGCCTGGTTAATACTTGGAAGGAGGATCACCAAGGAATAATGGGTGCTGTAGGCCAGTTCTGCTCAAAGTAGTGGTCTCTGAGCTTTGCCAGTCCCTAAACCATTGGCTACTTGTCCTTGGCAGCTTTCCTGGAAAGAAGGAGACAATTGTACCTAATAGGGACAAGTTTAGTGCCAGTCCTTCGAATATTGAGACCCAGCATGGTGGAGTAGTTTGAGTGTTGGACTAGGACACTGGGAGACCAGAATTCGAATCCCCATGGAAACCCATTGCATGTCTTTGGGCAAGTCACACTCTTTCAGCCTCAGAGGAAAGCAAGGACAAACCCCCTTTGAACAAGTTCTGTCAGGGAAACCAGATGATAGGGTCGCCTTAGAGTTGCCATAAGTTATAAGTAACTTGAAGGCACCACAACAACAATCGTGGCACAATAATTGCTGTCCCTGGCCCCATCAGATAGCCTGAGAAATACTGCTGCAGGCTATATTTCAGAGGAAAGCTATGGCAAACCGCTCCAGAGTATTCCTTGCCTGAGAAAACCCTGTGAAACTCATGAAATCACCAGAAATCAACAGGTGTCTTGAAGACAGGCAAGCGGACATGCATGCATGCGCACGTACACACACCTTTTTATCAAATAAAGTTGCTATCCTGTGAACCTAATGGAACGTACCTAAGCATAAAAAGTTACATTCCATAGGACTGTGCTATACAAAGAGAATATTTTTCTTCTGCAGAGTTTTTTTCTCTGGTTAGTGAGTAAGTATCCATTCTTGTTAATTTACACATGCACAGACACACACAAAATAGTACTGTAGTATATTTGATGTTCTTTGCCTTGGTCACATCTTTCTGTAATGAATGAGAAATATCTTTGATGGCTATACATTATGTCGAGATAGTAAAAATGTAGAGTTCACAAATTGTAAAGTGTTTTTAATGATAAATAATGCCGATAGTGCTGTTGATAGCAAAAATTGCCTCTTTAAAAATGACACCTTTTTTTGCTAATCCAAAATATTTTGCTTTGTTGCTTTTGGATGTTTTTCCTTTGTAAGATACCTTGAGTGTAATTGGTATGGAAGGGAAAAGAATGCAATTTAAAGCAATAAAAGCTAGCCTTGAAAACACTTGTCTTTAAAATAATCCTAATTAAGTTCAAAGGGACTGTATTGCATACTCTTTTGCCCCTGGAACTGAGGTTTGCATGTGTTTAGGGAACTAATAAAAGAATCAAAGGTAGCATGACTATCAAGGGAGAAAAAAGGGAAATGCTGTTGGCCTTTTCATGGTTTAACTATGGTGCCCTGTTCTGGAATGTGGAAATGTTCCTATTTTTTGGACTACATTTCTTACTATTCTCCAGCTGAAAGCTATAGTTCAAAAAAGGAACTTTTCAAAACTCTTCTTTTGCTTCCATAGTTAGATTATTTCTCTCTTATAGACTGTATCATAAATCACCTGTTTGTGATGTTATGATAAATCCATCCAGTTCTTTAAATTCGTCCTGAGTGGGTCCGGTAACCACTGCGTCGGTGACTGTTAGGCGAGGTTAATTTCAATAGCTTGCACATGAAAAGTATAATAATTGATAGCTCCTTTTCTAAAATAGCTCAGTTATTTATAGCCATCACTTGCATATCCTACATATCCCACCTAAGGGATTGGCGCACAAAATTCTAAGATTCTCAGCTGTTTTCTGTCTCTTTGAAGAGTTGTGAATCATTCTACTTTTTCATCCATTCCAGATGTCTAACGCAATCAGGCACAGTGCAATCTCAGATCTGAAGAGCTTCTCTTGTTCCATTAAGGTAAAATAGAAGGCACCTCCAAATAATTTGTTTTGTGATCATGAGCTGTTTTCTTCTTTTACATGTCTTGATATATTCATTCCCCAATGTCATTTACTAGTTTATAAACATACAGTTATAATTTAACTTTGGCATTTTTGTCTCATTAAATCTTTAGTGCTCTTTCATCCTTCCAGAAATGAAGTCTCTAGACTTGGAAAGGAATATCTTTGTTGCTGTTGTTGTTATTGAGTTGGAACATCACTGAAGTTTAAAAGCAGGGACAAACAAAGCTATTTTTGTCTTCCTTTACATAGTCTGTGAGCAGACATCTCCACTGATGGGCTCTGCCTCAGATAGTCATTGGTTGGTGATCCTGCCTTGCAGATTAAATCGCCTTTGGCCAGTTCAAGAAATCTAGGGACTGGCAAATTAGGTGAAGCTTATCAGGGCAAAATTAGAGCATTGTCCCCCAAATAAATATTTTGCCCCCAAATGAAATTTTCATGCAGTCTCCAAATTTCTGGTATTGCAGAAGGTGACACTGAAAATCAATAATACCTAGACCTGTTTTATCTGCTGCGTTTGCATTCCCTTGGGTATCCTTGCCTGCCCCTGTTCTTTGGATGCCTAAACTGTATTTTAAATGTTCAGTGGAAGTTTTAAGTTACAGCAAAGCTAGACATTTGTAGACTGAAGGAAAATTCCTTCAGAATTCTTTTTTGGGGGGGAAACTTTGCCCTCACTCTGCTACACTCCTTCATTTTTTTTCAGTAAAGAAAAATCCACCATGATTTGTTAAAAAAATTGTTATAAACTTCTGAGGGAAGTGTTGTGACTGAAAGGTAAGCTGTAAGTTTAATAAATAAAATGAGAGGATATGTTGCAGTGTTCCCAGTGTTTACAGTTAAAGTTGTTCCTAATGGTCTGTCTGTGTTTCTGACTCCAGTTTGGCCTCATTATTTCTTGTCTGGTTTGGGGCATCAAAATGTATTCCTCTGCTTTGTAAGGCAAACATGTTTCAGAGAAATGTTATCGAGCCTCTGTTTAACTGTTTTCCCCCCAAGCTACACAGATTCAGCTTCTTCCATTTTTCTTTGTCTGTCTCATTTGTCCTAGTGGTAATCATGTTTCTTATTCCTTACAACTGCTTTATGTCTAAGGGCCGTGATCAGAACTAAATATGTTTTTCCAGTAGGATCTTTACCAATACAAAGTTAAGGAAGAGAAGTAATTCCTGAATTTTACTTACATAGTATCTCAGTTTATGGCATTTATTTTCTTCCCAGTAGCCATTCCTTGCTCATTTGTCCTTAGCTTATAAATCAGCTATTAATCCTAGTTCTTTCTTACAGGATGGTTGGTATCTTGGAATTTATGCTTTGCAGTGCTATCTTGCTTGCTTGCAATAGATTGTATAACTAGGTAAAAATCCACAAGGATGCTGTTCAGATTGCCAGGCAATTAAATTTAATGATGCACAATGCCGTACAGTATAGAGAAGCAGTAGGGAGAATAACTTTGAGCTCTATGTCAGAGAAGCTACTTTTAAAGTTTAATCGATATTCTCAAACTTGGTTAAGTGCTTCTTTAGAGGCAAAGGTGCTATTTTGCAATAAGTGCAATAGCATGGCCATTTGAAGTGAAATTTGCTCTTCACTCAAATGACTGTGTGAGTGACTCTCATATTGCCAGAAGGAGTCTACCTGAGTTTCATTTTGAAAACTTTCTACTTCTCAGAAAGTAGACATATGGATTTAAAGGTTTTTGTTAGGAAAGACACTTCCTCTTCCTCCTCCTCCATCCCTCTTGCTTTATGCCCCTCTGCAGCTCTGGAGTATACTTTTAGAGAAAGAGAAGAAAATGGCAGGAAATGGAACATAAAGGCAGAGAATTATCTTGAGAATAAATCCTTTTTTCCAGTCCCATCATGTACAAGTTGCAGTCACATTTCAAGTATTTGCAGGACCATTTGTTCTGTTAAAAATGGCCTTTCCAGAATTGCTCTCCTTCAGTTCCTTTGTCCTGTTTTGCTAGTCTTTCAGCCGGTCAGCATTGCACCACGATTATAGAGTGGTTGTACAAGAGGAACTCCTTCAAGAAACATGCTGGTTAAGAATGAGGCAACTTTCAGTGCATGGGAAGGAGAGGTGCTACTAAAGGGAAGAGCCCCATAGGATTGTCCTTTATTTCTGTGTTGGGTTTTAAAAAAGCAAGGGTGTTTCAGTGCCAAAGTGGAGTATATGTGTTGTGGAACTATGTCATTGTTCATTAAACCTATGCACCAGTTTCCAGTGGAGGAAACACTCTTGGCGTGACTTTCAGTGCACACATACACAGAGACTTCCATAAATTATAAAACAAAACAAAATCTGTATCAATCATAACTAATCATAATCGCATCAACCCAACTAACACAATAAATTTTAAAAAAGCTATCTAAAACCAAATAATCCTAAAAGTGCTCAACCAGAGAATAAGCCCCTTTCCAACCTAAAATGATAAAAAACAACCCACAATGGATCTGGTTGCTCTTGGAAAACAAGAACCTTTTTTACGCAGTGGGGAGTTTAAAACAGTGAGCTCTCTTTTTTCCTTCCGGATGACAGAGGTTTTATGTAGGATGGAAGCAAGTAGGTCACTTTTTTGTTAGCTAGGAACTTTGGGGGACTAATCTGCAAAATAAACCTAAATTGTCATTTCTAGGAATAAAAATAGCCTCTCCAAGTCTGGTGTCCACTAGATATCTTGGGCTGCAGTTCTCACCAGTCCCAGACAGCATAGCCAGTTGCCAGAATCATTCTAGTCCAAAATATCTGGGAAGTACCAGGTAGATGACAGCTGAACAAAAGCATCTTGAGCCCAGGGTGCCTCAGGACCTGGTGACTTTCATATATGAAGAAAAGTTGTTCTTGAAAATGGAATAGGTTTTTGAATAAGTTTTGGACTGATGAAATATGAAGAACACATGCATGAGTGACAGTCTTGCGGGGGCAGGAGTTGGAACAGGCTCTAACAAATTTAATACAACACTGCAGGATAATTTGTGGGATATCTTAAGAACAGAAGATGCAAATGGATGGAATGGAAAATATTCTTTCCATGGAAAATTTCCATCTTTTAAAGAACGAGAAAAAAACATTGCTGACAATGCAACAAGAATTCATGCTCAAATGGGAAAAGGACCATGCAGAGTAGATAGAGCTTGAGGACAGAGAGAAAGAGAGAGAGAGAAAAATGTAAAAGGAATTGGTTGTATTAATCAGTACTCTCATCATCCAACTTGTTACTGTAGTCTGGAAAGTAACTTCTGACATTTTACTGTTAATATTGCATTGCTGAAAAATACAAGAAAATTGTTGTTCTAAGGGATATACAGATCACAGTCCTTGAACAAAATTGTAATTCTCTTGTAAGACTAAAAAGAGAAACTGAATTGCATTATTCAAAAATTCAAATCCATTAGCAGGAGTATATACAAAGATAATGGCTTCATGGCCCACTGCATATATTAATACAAGAGCCATTGCATATAACAAAAGGAATCTTCTCAGAGAGAGTTTTTGAGCCCAGGGAAACTGATTTTTGGTAAGCAGATTTATTTTTTTCACTAACTGACCACTGTAAAGATCTGCAAGACTTGTGTGATCTTGCCAAGCCTTTTGAAAATGCAGGGCAAGGGTCATGATTTGCATCTTTCTGGATCCTATTGCATTCTGTCCCACTCTCACAATGGCATAAATATGCTTTTTAACTTGAGGGTTTAATATTACTTTGTACTGCATCTGAAGAAGTGGGTTTATATCCCCAAAAGCTCATGCTAAAATAAAAACCAGTTAGTCTTAATGGTGCTGCCAGGTTCCTTCCCTGCCACTTGCTCCTTTTTAATTGTGCAAGAGGTTAGCACAGCTGCTTCTTTGAAAAACAGTTCTGCGTGGACTGCCTTACATGGATTCCCTATCATGACCATTCACTTGTATAGGCACAGCATAGCAGACCATGCACTCAGGTGCTCTGAGCAGGTGTGCTGGAGCAATCATTCACTCCATCTCTCTTCCTTCCACATTTCTCTTTCCTCCAAACAGTTGTGCAAAATTTCATGTGTGAGCTGTCCTCTGGTGATCTGAGAAACACACCTCCTCCTCTAAACTAGTGCTTCCCAAACTCTCTGGTGTGGGGGATTGTCAGTTTGATTTTTCCAGTGTGGAACACTATGGGATCCAATACCATAGTTGTTCCCAATGGCTATAGCGGTTTCTACTTTTCCTGGAAAGTTAACC
Organism: Iguana delicatissima; assembly: GCA_948472985.1. Classification (NCBI taxonomy): domain Eukaryota; kingdom Metazoa; phylum Chordata; class Lepidosauria; order Squamata; family Iguanidae; genus Iguana; species Iguana delicatissima. Next base: position 220,654 of record CAOKZL010001989.1, on the reverse strand, counting down.
TGTGCTTGGTTGGATTCCTCCTGAGTCTTTCTCCACCATCATTCTAGTTGCCTACCCAAGTGCTTCATTTCTCTGAGCTCCTCAGAAAACCAAGAAGCTGTGCTCTGCACCCAGATAAAGAATGGATGGGAGCAGCTGGTCTTCCTGTTCCACAGTTCAATGAGGACATGAACAGTGTTACCAACTCTAGCAGCTGGAAAGTCCCCCAGAGCATTCAGGAATCCTTCTGTGTCTATTAGTCTCTAGGGGCAGACCATTTTGATGGGTACCAGCAAATCTAAACCCTATCAGATAGTGATCTGTCCATAACTGTGGGGTTCTTTCAAACCCTCCTACCTCCAGATTGCAATCATCCTGACCTGCAAAAACCAGATCAAGAGTATGGGCTGGTACACGTGTAGGGCCGTGGTATTAATTGAGATGGGCCCATGGAAGCCTGAGCTGGCCCTGATGAGGGCACCTCAGCATGGATGTTAAAATTCCCCAACACAAGCTTGCAAGAGATTGACATGACATCCAAGACCATCTACAGCAGCTCAGGCAGGGAGACAGTTGAGCAGCGAAGTAGATGGTGCAAAATATGGGAAATATTTTGGTTTGTAATATATAAGAGAAAGTCTTGGGGCTCTAGGAGGTTTTTTGGGGGGTAACCTTTATTTCAAATGTTTTATACACATTTTGTCTATCCGTATCTTTTCCATGACACTTCCACAAATTGCTTTAATATGATGTAGAGCTTTCCTGTCTTTTTTGCACTTCGAGACCCCACGTTGGGCAACATGTGTGAAAATTCTGGCCCCAAATTCTTACACAGAGTGAATATAAACTGTGATTTCAGTGTTGCTTATTTAAATGTGCTTTACCAAAAATAAGAAAATAAAAAAATGCAGGAGATAACTTGCAGAGAACTCTTAATCAGAGATTTTCAGAAAATACCAAATGACACTTGTTTGACAGTCTCCAGCTATCTATAGTGATTGTTGCCAAAAGTGCTATAGGTTTGGGTAAGCTGACTGGAGAGAAGCACCTAGTGGCCCACATGGAGACAGTGGTATTTCTGTAGTTCCTGGTTGTCAAAAGCCACACCATTGGTAGTTCAGACTTAGATGAAACCATGCTACTTTTTTCTTCCTGTAAGGCTGGAATGCAACAAATGTGCTTGTTACACTGCTCTCAGTAGGAGAACTTCTTAATCAGTTTCTCTTGCAGACTTTCTGAAGAGGCTGGCTTCTCTTACCCAAGTAAGAAATCAGTCTGGAGGGAGGTCAGCTTGCATTTCATGGCTCTGTAATCATTTTTATCTGGCCCAAGCACTTCTGTACCTGTGAAAAGCAGCTATGATGTGGATCAGTGTGAGGGTAGAATGAAATATGATAAATTGAGGACTTCCTACAGGCAAAAGTACGTGTGGGCTGTCCTTTTCTAAAGGTACTGGCAGTTATAGTGTGCATAAGGTACTGAGAAAGTGTACTTTTTACTAGGGTGCTGGATTAAGTAAACCCTGGGTTCTAATGATTTTTTTTTAATCCATAGCTTAATCCATTCCATAGCTTTGGAATGACTGTGCTGTGTTCATTTGCTGAGTCCTGTATAGCCCTTTGAGATACCTATCTCATTGCATAGGTTCCTTTTGCTGGGTGTATGCTTTACTTTTTGTATGCATATACGGCACCAGGATAACTTAGAATTTTCCAAAATGAAAAGCTCAGTTCTGCAAGCTGCATAAATAATGCACATGTGAATACATCAAGAAGATGTGGGTAAATAATGTCAGATGTTGTCATTTGGTGCCATTCTTCCATTTTTACTATTCTTCCTAATGTGCTAGTACTCATTTTGGGTGAGAGAAGACCCCATCTTAATACAGGGTACTAAAGTTCTGCTGTCTGACTGCTGGGAAATACATTAGACAGTTCCTCTGATTGTAATAGGCCTTTGCTGTAGCAATTCAAGCATACATTTGGAGGCAAGCAAGTTGCTTCAGTGAGATCAACATTCTCTGGATAACAGTATATTATAACACATGCTTCAGCTCCCATAGAGTCAAGATGTGCATACACACAGAAATGACTTGTGAGCCACATCTGCACATGAGCAAAGTAGGACTGATTGGGAATTTTTCTGCTGGAATTTGCATTTTCAGAACAGATAAGAGTCAGTTGGTGTAGATGTTCATAAAAAAAGAATGCAAGCCCTTGGACAGTTGACAGAAGAAAAGACGAGATATACTTTTGAATATTTTGCCTACAGAGTCAAGGCAAGCTACTTTCTGTGTTTGGGATATTGCTGTTTTGAATATACAGTTGATGAAATAAAGTTTTTTTTCCTGGACTGCTGGGAGTTTGTCTTTGCAACTAATTAACTTTTCCTCTGTTCAGTCTGCCCCTTCTTCTAAAAGGATGTTGCTTTGGAGAATGTGGCTTTTCTGAGCTTGTTGAGAAAACTAGAACTTGTAAGTTCTAAAAGTCCAAAAGCATGTATCCTATTCATGTACCCTGTTGCCCTCTTCATTTGTTTTGTTGTTCTGTACATTGCGGGCCAAAATACCCTGAAGGCATCAGATCCAATCTGATTTTGGAAGCTAGGCAGGGCCAAGCTGCAGGCTTGGCTGCAGGTGCTGCAGGCTACATTTCAGAGGAAGGAACTAGCAAAACCACCTCTGAGTATTCCTTGCCCGAGAAAACCCTATGAAATTCACAGGCTTACTATAAGTGAACAGGCTACTCAAAGGCATATACATAATAATGGCACTGTGTATGTGTGTACGTTGCTGTATACAGAGTTCCCTGGCCAAGACAGACAGATGCTGATCTGTTCCAAAGAACTTACAGCCTAAGAAAAACAAGGTGAGAAAATAGAGTAGAAGGGGAATGAGTGGGGCTCTACTGTGAGTCTGCTTAAGGTATGGGTGCGTGCATGTGGACAGTGCGTAGCTATAGCTGCAAATAAAGGTCCCCTTTTGTATCTGTGTATGTTAATAAGTGTGCTGTCATGGTTTTTGCCTTTTTGCTGTATCTCCCTATATAGGGCTCAGTAGGTGTTCTCTAGGTGATAGCTTGGAAAATTAAATAAGATCTTTTACTTTCAGTCTCAAAGTAATCCTTCATCGAGTCCGTTTGTGAGTGAAACGCGTTGCCAGGATACACCAGCTCTCTTTTCAGTGAAGTCAATCCAGCATAAATCAGGTATCTGCTTTAAGGTCTGGCCTGTTACGTTTGCATCTATCTCTGTGGTGCACTTGCCTGTAAAACATTCAAAGGGACAAAATTGTTCATGGTTTCTTGCCTGTGGAGGGGGAGAGAAAGAGGGACCACTACGCTCTTGGTGTGATCACCATAGAGTGCCTATCCCTGTGAATAAGACTATGGGCTAACTTTGTTGTGCTAGTTTATTTGTTTTAGGATTATCACTTAAAAATACCTAATCGTTGGATTTTTCAGCCTCATAATATCCTTTCCCAACCTCTCAACCTCCCCAGCTAGGAACTTTTTTCTCTTAATGCCACATTGTTTATTTTAACCAATTAGTTAAATTTAAGTATTACTCAGCTCCAAAAACATTTTTTTTTACATTCTTAAATGAGAACAGCTTCTTACCAGTATATCATTTTAACACTTGAGAGATCTACCTTTCCTGACAAGGAAAGCCATCTCAGATAGGTTTTATTAAATTACTGCGCAGACCAGAGCTAAAATGGCTTCAGAAATGAACAAGTCCTGGGGGCGTCAGTGTTGAGGAGGGATCAAATTTAAAAGCCTTGTTCCCACTGATTTCACTGTTGTCTTCTGCTCCCTGCAGTTCTTATAAAGGAAATATCTTGAAATTTAGTTAATGAAATTTCGCCTAAGGATGATTGAGAGATTGACAAACCTAAAGCAAAGCCTGGAATCTTTGTCTAGTTTCTTGGCAAAGAAGTAAGCAAAGATGAGAAAGTGTCAATATTTGGATAACAGGATAAACAAACCATGGAGCAAATCTCTGTGGTTTGTTCAACTGCTCCCCCTGCAACTGAGATTGGAAGGAAAGTATACGTAGGCATACTACTTGTTACAAATAAACAGAACTTCTCTGAGTTATTTACTGTGCTACTGTAGCTTAGTACACTGATGACCAGTCCGTCCGGACTTCTGAGTATGTCAATTTTCAGTTCTGCAAGTTCAAAGACACCTTCTTCTCTTTTCTAAGCCCAAATTTTCATTACTTGCAGTAGCTTATTAAACAGCATACATATTTAGGAAAATATTGTGAAAAAGACCTGTTCAGACTGCCAAAAGATCTGCCATGGAAATTGATATGGAATCTCCCTAAAGTCTCATCATTGACTGCACTACAGATTGGAATGTTCCTCCATTCCCTCTCTTTCTTAAAAAGATGAATGTTTCTTCCTGAAATCATTTTACAAAGAATGTTCACTGAGAAAATAAGAGCCACCAAGAACATAGAAGGTAGGTAGATGGTACAGCTTGCTCCTTAAAATAATGTGAGCAAACTTTGAGCTGGATACTTATTTTTGCAGTGTAAGTTAGTTGAAATAATCTAACACGGGGCTGACCTGAAGTCCCTTTAAATGCCATCTTATGTAAACTGTATTTCAAGGTATTTTGTGGGGTGATAGGAGTTAGAACTAGAATCATTGCCTTGTGCAGTTTTCAGTTGCTTTCTTGCACACAGTAAAAATGTGTCTGGCTGATTCTAATGAGGAAAGTATCTTTAGAACGCTAGAGGTCATGCAAGGATATGTCATGCATTTCAGATTACAGGCCACAGGCTGAATAAACAGATAAAATAACACCACTTGTATGCCTGCTGTAGCACAAGCTGGAGATGTCAATGAGTGAAGTTATTTTCTGGTGTGAAAGAAAACTCTTTAACCTTGGAGTGTCAGACATGGAAGAAACTGGTAGAAGTCTGGCCTGAACAATTCTGCAGGCAATAGATACCGTATGTTGCCTGGCCCAGTACGGGTAGAGAGAATAAACAAGTTCTTGGGATAAAGTTTATAAAGGACGTCATTTGTCACTACTGATATAAGGATCAGAAAACAGTGAGGGTTGATCAAATGCAATTCCATTACGTAGTTCTGGGAAGGCCCTACCTTTTTTTTTGCAAAATTTCTAAATATTTAGTTACAGTTTCAGAAGATTGCTAAGAGGGATAACACTTTTCAACTTTTTTTTTTTAAGTAAAGTTGTGGCTGCTATAAGGGCTAGATTTATTTGGTGATCTAATCAAAAGTATTTGAGAGAATACTTGGCAGATGGTTGCTTCTGCACATGATCTCTTTTTCTAGTTTTTGATAAAATTCTGCTGACATACTGGGTGGATTTTTTTTCTTTAGTATTTGTAAACTGATTTTGAACAATATTTTATGTATTTATTTTTCTATGAAGGTGTGAAAATGAAATAGTCTGCCAGTGTTTGTAAGGATGATGGAAGATAATGGTTAGATCTGTGCACTAGAAGTTTTTCTATGGTTTTATGGTTATAAAGGAGAAATCTTTTTCTTAAATCCTTGCAACAGATCTGTAAAAATGAATAATTTCACTAAATGGTTGGTTAAAACTATATTCACAAACCGGAAGGCATATTGGTCAACCATTAAGTCACTAGCTTAGTAGACCTCATTGCTTTTGTACATCAGAAGTGCTCTTGGTAGAACATATTTATAGTGTTCAGGCTAAAATCTGAGTATCCCAACTATACCAGTGCTTGAAAGAAAATTCAGCCTCAGTGATACTGTCAGCAAGCAGTTTATCAGTCAATATTAATGTCAATATAAAGAACATGGTGATTTGCATCCCAAGTGTCCCTTTATGCAATGTGGAAGGTATCGAAATCTGCTGGGGGCTCCCCTTGTAGGGTGGGTGACAATTCTTCTGCGTTCCCCGTGGAGCCCCACGATGCCACCTCCCACACCATTCTAGAGGTTTCCCCAGTCATCCAGGATAGAACTTGCAAAAATAAGTTCATTACCATTTTCTCTTCTAGGAGCATCATGTGAGTGCAGTTCCATTCATAAGGGTCCAGCATCCTATCCAGTGTATTTAAAAACACGGTGTCTGACTAATTTATCTTGACTGTGGGTGGGCCCATGCCATGGGTTGGAGGACCATTTTGACCACTTTCCAACCCCATACCACACCATCACTATATTCTGTCAGTGGAAGTCACGTTCCAGTCTCCTTTGGTAACTTTCAGAGACGATTGTTTGCAGTTTCCAGGAAGGAGGGAGGGGATAGGGTTTAGGCATAGAATTGCCCTTGTAACATGTTACTTCCAGTCTTTGGTTTAAAATGATGAGTTAAAATTTATATTTAGGGGGATCAAGGTACACTTTTTTTCCCAGATTTTAATACCACTAATAAAGGTGGAATTTCTTGTTCTGAAGAATAAGTTTTATTCTGTTTTTAAAAGGCCAGCTGCAGGTCTTTTTATTAGAGAGGACCAGGTGTTGGGAGAGAGCTACTCACTTGTATGTTGTCTTCTGTCTGGCTTGATTATGCTGATTCTTTCTATTTTGCTGAGGGTTAAAAGTAAGGTATGAAATGGGGCTATAAGAACATAAGAAGCTGCCTTACACTGAATTGGAACATTGATTCCTTTAATTTAGTATCGCCTTTGTTGACTATCTGCAGCCAAGCTTTACACAGGGATGTTTTCCTACCCTACCTGAAGATACAAGAGAGTATAACTGGAACCTTTTGAATAATAAGATGGTGCCCTGACCTCTACTGAAATCCTGGTTTAGGAAGGAATTAATTTATTATTAGGCAGCATAAATGCCAGTACAAATATAATGATCAACCTGGCAGCTTCCAGATAGAGGATTTCTAGAACTTTCAAACAGCGTTGTCCAGTCATTCTGTCCTTTCTTCCTCAATGGATACTTTTTTCTGGTGAGCAAACGCAGTAAGAAAACATGGGGAAGTTACGAACAGAAGATGGCATCTGGAACACACCCTCCTATAACAATTCCATGGATGAAGCAGGCTGATCACACACACAAAAAAAAACACCTAATCTGCAAGTAGCCCACTACTAAAGCTGTGTTTGTAAGGGAGGTGGGATTTGTGCAAATGAGAATGTCTCACTTCCTCTCAGATGGTTAACTGTGGTGAAGAAATGGGAGATAGCGGCATTTATTGAACAAAGCCAAGCATTTCCCTTTCCTTCTTTATTTTCTAAAGATACCTCACTGGGTTGATAGCAAGGAGTTCTAGTACCTAAATATCAGTAAGCTGAATCAGTTAAAACAAGTAATGAATTACAACTCAAGCTGTACAGCTGGATAAAAATATTTCCAGTTGAGGGCTGAAAATCATTTTATAAACAGAAATGCAGTGCATCCGGAAGCCAGTCTTCTGCCCTTGTGACTCTGTGGCTGCTGGATGGACCGCCAAAAGGCCCGATAAACCAACCAAACCAAAACCAGGTATTTTTGATGTTAAATAATGCAGAGGTTTCCTGGAACCTAAGTTCATCCTTGTTTTTTGTTGCCGTAAAAAAAAGAGTTCTGGGACATTTGGAGGAATGAAGGGCCCCAGCCCAGAGCTGGAAAGGACTCCATGTAACCCCAGGGGTGCACCGTGCCCACTCCTGATTATAAAGGATGGAGTGTCCCTAAGTGAGCAACACTCACCTGCATGCATATACAGTGAATGCATATACACAATACAGTGTGCCCTCTTCTGGCATGATCTCTCTAGCATGAATGTGAAGTCATACAGAGAGTTGTCTCGTTATAGTCAGTGGACATGACAGACATGGAATGGGACCCCCACATATAAGACATGCACATTGGGAAAGGTAGTGTCATACTTCACTTGGGAAACTGAGAAGCTGTTTGGTGGATTAGCACTCCAGAGGTTGAAAGCCAGGGTATCTACCTCATTCTGAGGCAGACAACAGGTTTTTCTATGGATAAGCACAAGCAACATAGCACACTTCCACAGAAGTTGGAGAAACTGGAGGGTATATACAGCATATCTATTTTTATAGGTTATCAATAAAAGTTTAGATGTGCAAAGCATTCATTGGTCAAATCCCTTCATGTATCTAATCCCTTCTTTATTTTCCCATGCTGGTGCTTGCCACAACCCTGTACACCTCTCCCCTGCCTTGCATATTTCTCTATCCCTATCTTCACTGTACTTTGTTCTCATAATGTCATAGCACTGCCAGCTTTGCTTTCATTTTCGTGTTCTTCTCTAACATGAAACATAATGTAACAGCAAATGGTCTCGGGATTACAATGAAGGAGCAATTTGCAGTACTTAAGCCTGGATACAAAGTAGCCCCTTTTTGCAATAAATAAAAATTAGCAAGTAGCAAAGAATACATATTCAACTGGTTAGCATTTTCATGGCAGGGAGCTTAGCAACCTGACACTCTTCTTTTTAGGCGTGGATCTCTGGTTGCAATCTCAGGTAACAACAACTGATGAACCACACAGGAAGAACCCAGTCTGGACGCACCTAAAATGACTGCAAGTTTTAAAGCTCAACTTATGAGGCCAGTGTTTGGATACAACATTTTTATATACAAAAAACCATCTCTTTTCTGCAGCGTATTGAAGAAATCCTCACTATAGTGATGAATGAAATGGCCTAGAATGATAACTTTTCAATAAGAGATTTGGCTAGCAGTCTGTGACCCCTGCTGTCCTGATACATCCTATGGCAATATTTTTTTATTCTTCTGGCTTTATTATTTTGTGGTGTTTTAACAATGATGATCCTCTTTTAATGCTGGCAGTTGAAATGGGAAAGCGATAATGAAGCTGCTGTTATAAACAGGCCAGCAATCTGCTATGTGGAAATGTCATCTTTTGGCAACTAAGGCACCCTGGAGGCTTTTGAAAGAGTATAGATATTTCTTTTGGGCCAGTTTGATATGCTGTTGCCATAGAACTGAGAGATGGAGATAGTTTCTTCAGCAGATTTCTTATGAATGTTTGTTCTTCATATTTTCCTGAACAATTTATGACTATTAAATATACGAAAAAGAGAAGGCATGGTTAGTTTAGGGGGAAAAAAAGATAAAATCTTGTTTTGTATTGTTTACTCTTTCTACCTTTTCTGCTATATAGAGATGGTCAGCAGCCAGCCCCTTCCTGTATCAGAAAATGTCAAAAGGAAAAAGAAAAAAAGGACCAGAGCTACAGATAATTCCCCTGGAAGATTTGAAGGTTGGCTTCCTTGTTTGCTTTGTTTTTTGTTTCTTTCTTTCTTTCTTTTTTTGTCAATACTTTTTATTAAAAACAAAAAAACAGTATATTTCAAATCCTTCTTCACATAATCATTTTCCTTATTTTACAACAGTATTAATAAAAAAAGATAAAAATGTCACGAACTTCCCTCTCACAGTCACTTCCCCTCTACTCTGATTTGATCTATTTACGCTGACCATTTACTTTGCAGTCTCCATAATTCCCAAATCTCTTTGTTGACTGGTCTCTTCTAACCGAATTACTTACTCAAAAATACTAAATTTATTATTACTGTTATATTAACCTCTTATTCAATTATCCATGAACATCAATTTGAATAATATTTCTCAATATATTCCTTGATTATATTCAAATTTTTCCTTCCCTTTTCTTTTCTCTCATGTTTCATTCTAGCTGTCAAATCCTCTAATCCAACATATTCCTGCAGTTTATCCAACCATTCCTCGATTGTCGGTATATCCGCTCTTTTCCAATAATTTGCGAGAAGCACTCTTGCAGCAGTGATCATATATAATATAAGTGTCTCATATTGTCTATTTTTCTTCTCAATTTGATGCGTCATATTCAGTAAGCAAAGTTCCGGAGTTAAAGGAAGCTCAATTTGGAGAATATCTGTCATTATTCTATGTACTTTTCCAATATCTTATGACCTGTGAGCATGTCCACCACATATGATAGAAAGACCCATCTTCTTGTTTACATTTCCAACACTTTTTCTCTTTTAATGCGTACATCTTACTAAGTTTGAGCGGATCCAAATACCATCTGTGTAACATTTTAATATAATTTTCTTTTAAATTTTGTGCTAATGTAAACTTATTAGTCAATTTCCAACTTCTTTCCCAATTTTCCAACTCAATTTGATGTCCTGTGTTTTGGGCCCAATTAATCATTGTCTCTTTCACTGTCTCCCCTTCTAATTCACGATCGAGAATAAATTTATACATATATGAAGTCATATGTTCTCTTTTTTCAAATATCACTTTCTCCCATTCATTTAACTGAGTCACAATTTCTATCCCTTCTAGTTTTAAGTCCATTTTCGCTCTTTCCTTTAATTGCATATATGGGAACCATTGATAGACCCATCTTGTTGCTTTTTTTTTTTTTGACTGTGCACAGTAGCCTCAGTTTAAGTGGTTGTAGCAGCATTTGCAGCAGTGTTGTAATGAAAATCTGCTTTAATCAGATTATTGTATGCCTGTTTTTGAGTTGCATCACTATGTTTGTGGGTTCAAAGGCAGCAAAATACTGAAATTTTAAATTTCACAATATATCATGCACTATTTCCTTATTAGACCACTGTAATGCACATTACTTAGGGCTGTCATTGAAAACTGTGCACAGCCTGTGCAAAATCTGGTGGATCATGTATCATTGTTCTTGGCACAGCACAGCTGCATTGGCTTCCATTTTATTTTTCTGCTCAATTCAAGGTATTGAATTTGAAGTCCTAAATGGCCCTAGGCCAGGATATTTGAAAGACTGCCTCCTAACACATGAGTCTGTCCAGACTCTGAAATCTTCAGTGAAGGCTTCGTTTTATGTCAGATCACCCCAAGATAAAGTAGCCCCTCAGGTTGTAAATACCCTAAAAGGATCAGATGCCATGTGATCTTGGAAGCTAAGCAGAGTCAGTCTTGGTTAGTACTTGGATGGGAGACCACCAACAAATACCAGGTGCTGTAGGCTATATTTCAGAGAAAGGAACTGGCAAAACTACCACTGAGTATTCCTTGTCTTAAGAAAACCCTATGAAATTCATGAGGTAACCACAAGTCAACAGGCAACTTGAAAGCACATAAACACACAAGGTAGTGCTTTGACTAGGGAACTTCCTACTGAGAGAAGTCAGGTTGGCTCCATACTTGCTGAGCTTCTGGTGGTTGGGTGGCAAAACTATTATTTTGTGTGGGCTTTTGATTTTTAAAATCTTTTTTTTTGAGGAATGGTTTTATGTTTTTGTTGAGTATTTGAGGACTCTTCTAGGCAGGAAAGGAATAAAAGAATATTTTTAATAAAACATTATTTCATGACAAATCCTGATTCTGTTTCATTGTGATTATTCTAAAATTATTTGAGAGGAGGAAGAGTTAGCATTTAAAACTCCAATCCTATGTGCATTTAATTGAAAGCAATGTCCATTTGATTACTTCTGTGTAAGCATGCATTAGACTGTTTTGCACTGAATGCACTGAATTTAGGAAGACATATTGGTATGTTGCCCTCTTTAGATTGTGTCTTATCTGTAAACCCAAATAAATAAATTTATGATTTTCTTAGCGCGGACTGTTTTGAGCTGTAGCTATTTTAAGATGTTAATATGAAACAGCACTACTTTCCCAAATTCTCCCTTGAGAATAAAGCTACAGTGAGCTTGAAATATTCATCTTCTGTCATTTAAGTTGATTGGATCACAGCCTTTTTGAAGTTAATATTTTTTATGTGGAGAAGATTTGAGTTTCACTCCCACGCTCTTGATTTATACTTATTGATGAGAACAAATTGATTATAAAACTAAAGCTGCTATCTCCATTTTGTTTATTACCAAGGGAGCTCTTGTTCTTGTATTAGTGTGAGGAATAGTCATTAACTCAGTAGTTTATCTGTACAGTTCACTGAAGTTTTCCTTACAGTTTCTATATCCTGGTTTTCTTTGGCAGATTTATACAAGCTCACTGCAGAGTTGCTTGGTGAGGGCTCCTATGCCAAGGTACAGGGTGCAGTCAGCTTGCAAAATGGGAAGGAATATGCAGTTAAGGTAAGTAAAAGTACCCCGAGGTTCTTTTCAGTCTTTTAAGGTCTTCCATCATAGATGTTTCTGTACCAAAAGTACATAATGACAACAAATGTAGACCATAGATAATGTTATGGGAATTCTTTGGCTAGCAGTACGCACAATTCAGAACACTAATTATGGTCTATATAATCTTACACAATTTGAGTCCACATTATGCAAAATCTTATCTCTCTATATGATCTTGCCCCAGTTTTAAAATCCTTAGGAAAGACTTTCTCTTGTCCCACTATTATTACAGACATGTCTGATGAGAACATGGCAGAAGGCTTTCTCAGTGTCTGATTCCAGGCTCTGGAATTCCCTCCCATGGAAGACTAAGTTTAAAGACAGGACTTTGGCTATTTACTGTTTGAAACAGAAGCGTCTTTTCATGGGGTGTGTCCTGCATTTTTATTTATACTAATGTGTTGTAGGTGCTATGTAAGCTGCTTTAAATTAGAGTTTTTCATTTGATTGCTTGTTTAATTCTTTTACAACTTTTGTAGTACATATTGCTTTAGCTATATTTTGTTTTATGCTATGCTGCTTATATGCTGTATTTTGTTCAAACTTATACTGTAAGCTGCCCTGGGTCTCATTGGGAGAAGGGACATATAATAAATAAATAAATAGCATTCCTAGTCCTCCAAACAGTGGTATGGAAGATAAGGGAAAAGCCAGGCATTCTGGATCCTACAAAAATGCCTGTCTAGTCCAGCATTCACATAGTGCCCAAGCCAATACCCGTGGGGACGTCACAGATACCGGCTGTCCATACCAAGCAGCAGAGTTCAGGGTCAGTAGGAGGCCATTCACAGTCAGACAGAGACCCTAACAGTCAGTACACCATGCCTTTTCACAGTGGGAAGAAACATCATCCAGAAACAATCCAAAGGTCCAAGAATCTGGTGGGCAACATGAGCAGACAGTCTGGGGTCAGAAAATCCAGGCAGGCAATGAGCAGGGAATCCAGAGAACACAAGACAAGGGCTGACAACATACATGTTGTTTCTGGTGTTGAGCTCCTGCTCTGTGCCTTCCCTAAGAAGGCTGGAGCCCACTGGCTCTCATCCCAGCCTGATTAGCTCCTGGTGCACTTCCTTCTGCATGTCCTCTTTCAAGGCTGCTCTTCACCAGGGGAAGCCGAGTCTTGGCCCTTGATGGGGGAGGCTATCAGTAGGACATGAAAGTGTTAGCACCCTCCCATTCCTGCTCCCCAGCAGCTGGTATGCAGAGACATACTATCTTACATATCGTTTATATCTAGCTGTCATAATTAGTAGCCATTGCTTCCTTCTTAACCTGCAGAAATTTGTCTGATTCCCTTTTAAAGCCATCCAAGTTGGCAGTCCCCACTAATTTTGTAAGAGCGAATTGCACAGTTTAAATTGTACACCACATGAAGAATAATTCCTTTTATTTGTCTTGCATATCTCACCAATTCAGTTTCAGCAGATAACTCTGACTTCTAGAATTATGAGGGAAAAACTTCTCCCGTCTACCATCTGTACATAGCGTTATTCATCTCTCTCTTGTCTCTGCTTATTCATCTTCTTACCACATGCTGCCTCTTCCTTTCTTCTCTTGCACAGTTCGCTTGATGAGTAATGTCCTGATTTAGTCAAACCATAGATTGTTTTGACATCAGGATTGGCAAACCACATTCTGCTTAAACCCAAAAAGTTTATAGTGATATGAATGTGTGCTCATTCTCACTTTTCCAGACCATAGCTTGGAAGTTTGGAAATGCCAAAACTAGTGCCTCTTGAGCTGTTTGATGTGGGAGACCAGAAATTATGTTTTCCAGTGTGCCAGGGATTAGCATATTTGTGCCATTGATTACAATCGGTTTATTTTCTTTCTTGGAAACATGCCAGGGACCAGTGGTCAATGGCTCAGGGAATGATGCTTGTCCAGGAACCACCATTTTGAGTAGCACTGATTAAACCATCTCAGTAATTTTTAAGAGATGGAAGTGTTTTTGGGGAGATAACATTTCCCCTGTGAACATATTATTTCTAATGCACTTCTGTCTCCTCTGGTCAAACAGATTTCATTTTTCTGAAAGCCAGCACAAAGTCATGTTTCAGTAAGACTGAAAGTGAGAAGGGCTATTCACAGTGTGTAAACCCATCCCAGTTTTTTAAGAAATACTAAGAAGAAATAAATATTTATTTACCTGTTTGAGGGAGCCTTGTAATAAAAGAACAGTATTAGAGTGATAGCAATTGTAAGAAATGTCCTTGACAATTTTACTCCCCTTGCACTTTTGTTAAAACCTTTTGTAAAGCTGAACAACAATGCCGCGTGGTAGGTTGCTTGTTTTTAAAACCTATTTTCCATTTTTGTAATAGATAATTGAAAAAAATGCGGGACATAGTCGGAGTCGGGTGTTCCGAGAGGTGGAGACATTGTATCAGTGTCAGGGTAACAAGTAAGGAATTGTTCCTGTATTTAACAATATGCTTATAAATAGGTATTGTTAAGTGTTTCCACCACATGCAATGAGAGCTAATAATTTATTCTTGTGAAGGAAATGAAAGCTAAGGTATTGTCACGTGGCAGGTTACGTCATCAAGCACATGGAGAAGCAATCACTTGAAACCACTACTTGTAGTTTGGTATTCTCTTTGAATCCTCTGGGCACCTGTTTATTTCTTAACCATCCTTTGTTTCAGAAATACTTCATAGGAGCCAGATGAGTAACTTTTTTGTGTGTGTGAAGATGCTATTTGCGCCCTCTTAAATTTGAGAAATTTAAAATCTTACATTTTAAACATGTGATTAAAATCCAGATTTAAACATGTCATTAAAGTTTAAATTTATTTGTCCAAAGATAAATCGACTATGGATGTAGTATATTGCCATTTCATTAAGGCTTCTGAAAATGTCCCCCATGATATTCTTGCAGGCAAGCTGGTGAACTGTGGGCTAGACAGTGCTGCAGTTAAGTGGGCCTGCAATTGCTTGACAGAACCTGGAGAGTATTCATCAGTGGTTGCTCTTCCTCCTAGAGAGAAGTGACTAGTGGAGTGCCTCAGGGTTCTGTCCTGGGCCAATGTTGTTTAACATGTTTATAAATCACTTACATATTGAAACAGAAGGCATGCTTATTGGATTTGCAGATGACACAAAATTAAGGTGGGGAGTGAATACCCCAGACGACAGGAATGGAATTCAAAATGGCCTTGACAGATTGGACAGCTGAAATGAATTTCAGCAGAGATAAATGTAAAGTGCTACACCTAGGCAAGAAAAATAAAGTCCACAAATGTAGAATGGGTGGCGCCTGGCTTGAAAGTAGTACGTGTGGAAAGGATCTAGGAGTCTTAGCAGACCATTAGCTAAACATGTCAACAGTGTGATGGGGCAGCCAGAAATATCAGTGCAGTTCTAGGCTGCCTCAACAAGACCTCAGTGTCTAGACTGAGGAGAGTATTAATCCCACTTTATTCTGCTTTGGTCAGACCTCACGTGGAATACTGTGTTCAGTTTGGGGCACCACAGTTCAAGAAAGATATTGACGAGCTGGAATGTGTCCAGAGGAGAGTGGCCAAGATGATCAAAGATCTGGAAACCAAGACTTGTGAGGAATGACTTAGGGAGCTGGATATGTTTAGCTTGGAGACAAGAAGACTGAGAGTTGACATGATAGACATCTTTAAATATTTGAAAGGAAGTCATATGAAGATTGAGGAAGCTTGTTTTCTGCTGCTGCAGAGACTAGAACATGGAGTAGTGGCTTTGAGCTTTAGGAAAAAAGATTACACCTGAACATTTGGAAGAATTTTTTAAATTTTCATTATTTATTTGTTTATTTCTGTAAGAGCTGCTTGATTGTGGGATAGATTGGCTGGGAATGGTGGTAGATTCTCCGTCTTGGGAGGTCTTTTAAACGCAGCTTGGATGGGCATCTTTCAGCAGTGCTTTAGTTGTCTATTCTTGCATGTCAGGGGGTAGAGCTAGATGGCCCTTGTGGTCTCTTACAACTCTAAGTCCTGGTGGTGCAGTGGTTAAATGCCAGTACTGCAACCACAAGGTTGTGAGTTCAATCCTGCCAGTCTCCAAAGTTGACTCAGCCTTCCATTCTTTCGTAGGTCGGTAAAATGAGTACCCAGCTTGTTGGGAGCAATTAGCTAAAAATACATTGTAAACCGCTTAGATAACACTTAGTTGATAGGCGGTATAGAAATAAATGCTATTGCTGTATTATTGCTAAGATTGTGTGATTTAAGCAGGGTTAGGTGGGGAGCCTTGTCTGGAATAACTTTTTGATTACTTAAAGCAGCACTAGTGCTCTTGTCCATTAATGTCAGAAAGCGGTAAACTGTTTTCACATTAATGACAGGATTTTTCCATTCATTCAGTTTAATTCTATGAAGTGTTGCACTCAAGGCAAATAAAAAAAGTATAAGCAAGGTACAGTGAAACCTGGATGTATAATAGATACATTGTGTTTATATTGACTTTGCTCTTATTTGACTAATGATTAAGTTGTTAGACCTATGATTAGGAGAGTTTGGTAGTGTTGCCAGCTAGTGATAACATTTTCGTCATACACTCTGAAAAAGTACAATTTCTCTCTCTCTGTTTTCCCTCCTCCCCAGGAACATTTTGGAACTGATAGAATTTTTTGAAGATAATTCAAGGTACTATCTTGTCTTTGAAAAACTACGTGGAGGTATATATGTATTTTTATTTTTATTTTTGTAATTAGCATCACACTAAATGTTCAGACCCTAAATCTGTTGTGGTGGGATAGTGGTGACACACAGTTTTTGGAGGAAGACTTAGGGAAAAAATTTGCACACAGACTTAGTATTTTGCAGGGATTATAATATAATCTGCAGCCTAAAAAGTAAAGCTTACAATGAGAAGAAGTTGAAATGGCTCCAGAATTCTGATCATGATATGCATTGACTTATATTTTAGAGATCACAAGGAAAACTATGAACTATTTTTTTAACCTTAAAGTTTCAGCAGACTTTCAAAACCCTACTCTTAAAAAAAGAACCTTACTACCTCCTCATTTAATTACAAATCATTAAAAACATCTTTGGATAAACTATAGGCAAGTTTACAAATATACTATTTATTTTCACAGTAAGTGTGCCAGGGTAAAAACATTGGCTGAAATCCAACTGTTATTCTGAGCTAGACCCACTGAATCAGTATTGAACTGTTAGTGCCAATGTAGATCAATGGAACGAAATTCACTGAATTTCCACCAATTCCTTGGGTCTACTGTAGTGGTATTACCAGTTGAATGTATGCCATTGCTTTTGAACATCAGTACATATGGCCATTCTAATCTTCAGAAATAGATTAACTACCATTGTTTTCTTCTGCAAATGGATAGCGTGTGTAAAATCTCACTAGTGTAGCAGTCAGTTCTGGGTGCCTGCACAGAATGTTTGATTTCTTCTTCTTATGTCTTTGTAATCAGAGCATCTGTTAAGGTTATATTGATAGGCTTTCCCTGCAATTTAATTCATATTATTTGGTCAGACTTTGCATTATATCCCCTGACTGCTTTTGCTACATCTCACCTTTCCATTAATGGAGAAGCATTTCTCCTCAGATGTCCATTTCCAGAGTAGAACACTCACATCACATATTTATATGCAATATTTATCTGTTCCATTGTGATTTTTAGCTTCCACTAATTCATACATCTCGCTCACATTCCATGTTCCCATTGTCTGGCGAATGCAGATTCAATGAAAGAGAAAGTAAAGATACCCACTTACGTTTTTTTTAGAGAAACTTTCATTCTTCAGTTGATGAGCCTAAACACCAGATTCTATGAATATTCTAACAGGTCCTGTGTATATACTCATGATCATTCAAAGAGCTGGTTTCTGTGATTCTTACTTCTCTACTTGTTTGAAGTCTGAGTTTGCACCCAAGGTTGTTTGCAGCACAGACAGAAGAAAGTCATGCCAGTCCTCCACTTCACTCTTTTATCACATTCCCTGCTCTTTGTAGGAGGTGGCACTTCGGGTTAACCTGTTTTCTGCAACTGTTTCTTTATTTTCATTTCTTCTTCCTTTGAAGAGTATATTTCATGAATATATTATGCCTTCTGTTTATTTAAACCGTTTTTAAAATCCTGCTTTTGACATCAGAAGCCTTCAAGACAGCTTACATAAAATACCTGTAAAATGTATCAAGATCAATGAACTCATCAAGCACAGTAGGAGCAGATAAAAACAGGAATCTTAAGTGCTATTGAAAGCTCAGGAAAACAGGTCAGAATTTGAATACTGTCTAAAATACGCTAAGAAGTGTGCCTGGCCAACATGTTGTATGAGACAGTTCAGAATATGGTACTTCCATAAAAGAGGCTCTCCTTCTAGTTACCACTCTGAAGGTGGATTACTTGTTCAGGGACCTTAGAAGGGGACTGAACTTGTCAGGCAAGTTCTCATGGCCTTTTAGTGTCAAAACCACTTTAAATTGAATCTGAAAAGAAATGAGCAGCAGTGAAGATCATTTAATATGGAACTATACCATGCATCTTGATGACTGCTGCTTGTTTGACATAGCTGCACATATAACACATTGCAGTAAACAATTCTGGATGTTACCAGAGCATGATACAACTATATCTGTCATGTTTATTTTGAGTGCATAAATGCAGAATAAAGAACATTCCTCCCCCTGCCCCCTTCTGTGACTAAAATTACTTACAGTGATCAGAATTCCCTGTCCGATAGGGAGAGGGAACATTTTATAGCTGTGAAAGCCTGATAGTGCATGTGATGAATGTGGCTTTAAATAGCTTAACTAGTGCCATCTTTTTAAAGACTATGCCTCTCCCACTCCCAGTAAGCAACATGTGTGTTGATCAATCTGTGCAGAAAATAAAAACTGTTTCAGACAAGGAGTCAGAATATAAATTCTTTGTTTACACTGTAGATAAAAGAAACAATATCACCTTTTCATCAGCAAAAATCTTGTATGCCTATTGTTCTGTGTTGGCTCATTCTCAGTCCTCTGCATAATTCATGAAGGAGTCCTGTCTGCCAGTCTTGAGAGGATAAGTCTTCAAAATCAGGCTGGGAACCTACAGGATTCATAAGGAGTCTCTTGGTAGATCTAAGAGATAGGCCATGACCCACATCTCCTACCTGCATGTCACACATCATTTCTTCTGCCTGGCAGAAGCTTGAATAACTTGCATTTCACTCTATTTTAGAATACCTTGAGACAGATATAGCTGATGGCTTCTGTATCAGTGAGATGGTGAATCTGCTCAGTTTTTTCCTTTGGACTTTAAAGGAGGTATCCAAAGTCTTGAACCCTATGCCTAAGATAGGTTCAGAAACTTTAGAGTTCAGACTATAACCTGGAGCAGATTCATTATCCCACTGACATGGGAGCAACCAGCCATCAGTGGCTTAAGAACAAAAAGACAGATGGATAATGTAAGTTTGGGTGTGAGGAGCTTGTTAAGTACACTAAGATAGGTAGTTATAGAAAAGCATCTTCTGAAGAAATTGTCTTTTCTCTGGTTTTTTTAGTTGAGAAATGTATTTTTGCTTTACTTTTAAAAGTCATGAAACGTCTTGCTTTCCTTCAAAACAAAATTTTACCTTTTTTTATATAAGAAATTTTTATTAGTTTTCCACAACACATAAAAAAGAGACATACATCATCATGTTTGATATGTCCCTCCCCCTACTTCCCTATGTTATTCTTCCCCAGTTCAGTCGTTACTATCTTTTTCATAACGAATCCTCCATTTTTACACAAATACATTTTTTATCTAATCATCACATATATTTATATTTTTAACCAGTTCATTGCCCCTTTCCATTCTCTTTCAAAGTTCTGAACAGATTTGTTTTTTAGAGAATATGCTAATTTTTCAGTCACAACCATCAAAATTTTACCTTTTAATTACATAACCATGTCTTGGGATTTTGAGTTATTGCCTTAAGACTATTGTGATGCCCACAGGTTCCAGACTCATACAATATCCAGACAACTTAGGACTTGCCTGGAATAAACATACATAAATCAGGCGGCACCTTCTGCACTTGTTATTGAATTGTAAAATAGTTGACTATTAAAGCAATTTCTGTACAATAATTACCTTTGACCCTGTTCATGTTGAGATAAGAGCCATGCTATTCAACTTTCTTCTGCCATATCTCTTCCTGCTGTCATTATTTGTATAGGATGAATTGCTTTCAAGTAGCTTTGTGTGTCTTTTTTTTTCTTTCTCAAAAGTATCTGCTTGTGCTTTTTATCCACAGGTTCTATCCTGGCCCACATACAAAAGCAAAAGCACTTTAATGAGAGAGAAGCCAGCAGGGTAGTGAGAGACATTGCTTCTGCTCTGGATTTCCTGCACACAAAAGGTGAAAATACAACTATTTCCACCCCCAATTTTACAAGCTCATTACCCAGCAGCTCAGAGACCAGATAAAGTTGTCTTTTGTATATATAAGGGACTAGCACGATGCTTGAAGTACTTTGGTGTTTAGCCTAGGTGTGAGCTGTTTTTTTTTCACAGAAGACATGCCAGCAAGCCCAGGAGTTTTGGTGCTATTATTTCTGGTTTTGTACAGTAGTAGCTATGATTAGGAAGGAGACGAGGACAGCCCCTGCATGAGCCACTGGGCTCAGACATGATGATTCAGAATCCTAGTCATTCACAGTAGCCAAATGGTATTTGAAGAAGATGAATAGTGTTTATACTGCCAGCTTCATGCTTGTAGATGTCCTTTGTCAAATAAGATTATTCTGTAATAAAAAAGGTGGATATTTAAACATGTTTCTTGTTTAGAGGCTGGTGTTGGTCAAATAAGATAAAATTATGACCTATCAACCTGTAACACACTTCACAGATTTTAATGTTCCACTTTATTACTGCACAAGTTCTTGTTACACCAAAGCTTTTAAATGTTTTTGTGTGTATTTGATTAGTTGCCTGATTGTATTATTATGGTTGCAATCACTTCTACATTTATTTATACATTGCAGTTCTTAAAAATCTGAAACTAGCAAGAGATAATTTCAAGATGAGTTCTTGGGTCTGAGAGAAACTGGCATAAGGTATCCAGACCTGATATATGCTGCTTCACTTTTCATCTCCAGAACCTCATCTTCTTTATTTTACTTGTTTAACTATGTAAGTAAGTAGAAGTTTGAAGAAAGCTAGCTTATACAGTGTTTATTAGGGGAAAAATAACCCAACAACAACTGAAGAATGAAGCCATGTTCCTACTTTGTATTGTATTCTCTTGTGCCTCTGCAGCAACAACTTTATAGTGTGTAGCAACAATAATATTGTTCCATCTAAGGACATAGTTTTGAAGTGTCTGGAGTGGCTACTATGCCAGAAAAACTTATTTGTGGAAATAGCATTGCTGAGCTGAACAGTATGATTTGTGATGGAGTGAGTATTCAGGAAACTGCTGAAGCAGAGAAGCTCTTTCAGGATTCCCACCGCTATGTACGGCAGTGGTACGAATCTTATTGCTAGATGATGTTGGACTGCAGTTCCAAGAATTTTACTATTGTCATTGATAGCTGAACCTGCTAGGACTTGCAGCCAAACATGTTCTCGATGGCTGCGTGGTTTTCTCCTCTGTAGTGAAGAACAAGTTGGGTAAACTAGAGGGAGAAGCAGGAGATGATGGTATAAAATCTGTCTAGATGAGTTTGTAGTATTGACTTACTGAAGTGCAGTAGTATGGTGAAGGTTGCTCTTTATGACCTGAAGTAATTGCAGAAGGATGTATGCATGACTCCTCTGAAAAACAGAGAGATTAAAGAGGTCATCAGTAGCTTTGCAGGTGACATTATTAGACTGTTGGTGGCATCCAGTTCTGTCTGCTTTCCATATGACTGAGGATCTGCAGAAGTTCTGAATCAGTGTCAAATAATCAAATGAGGGCTGACAAAACAAAACCCAGTCCAGATATTACAGAAATGCAGTGGCTGTAATAGAAGCAACTCTGGGAAGAGCTTCCCAGTGTGTCTTACTTTGATGGCTTGCATGCCTCTTTGAGGAACAAGTGTATAGTTTGGGATTCCTCCTGGAACTGGCATTGTTCCTGATAGGTAGATGGTTCTGCACAGCTTCACCTGGTATTCCAACTACAACTTGTTCTAGGAAATGAACACCTTGCCACAGGTTAGACTACTATAATAATGTTCTTTTGGAGGCTGCCCTAGGAGAGTGTCCAGAAACTTCAACTGAAGCATGACTACTATGCTGGTCCCAGTTTGTTCCCAGTTTCAGTTCAGGTTCTGGTTCTTGCTTTTTAAAGCCCCCATGTTTGGGACCTGGGGGACCTGGATATCCAAACACAGGTGAATTTATCTGCATGTTGAGATTATCGGAATATGTTCCCTGCCCTCTAAGGCTATAGAACTGGACTGTCTTAGCAAAAGCATTACACGTATGGAAGCACTGCTCTAGGAGGTGTGCCGCTCTTAGCATACACTAACATTAGGTTTTAAAAAACGCATTTAGTGGATCTTTATGGTATTGTTTGGTACTGTTTCTTTGTGTGTTTGTGCTGATTCTGTGCTTCATTGTTTACTTGTTTTCTAATGCTCTTGATTGTAAAGCATTCTGAGGATATGATTTCAATAGAAGAAGTGGCATGCCTATTTTATAAACAGGAATAGTGAACTAGAAACAATGTAAATACAAGCTGGTTTGCAATTTTGTATTCTACCTTTCATTAATTATCCACAGAGTCTATTCTGGCCTTGCAGAGAAGGTTTTACAAGCACGTGGTAAAATTATGTTTTGGAGAGAGAAGCTACTCAACAGGAGAAATGCTTGCAGGAGAATCTTCTGTAATTCCTGATTTTCTCATTTAGTTTGTGATTCCACTGTGTAGCATTAATACTCTTATTAAAACAATGTTGCACACAGTGTTATATTGGGAGCTGAAGCTTTCCTTGCTGTGGATGCTTAAGTTTTTTTGCTGTTTAAAATTATAGGCTTCTCAAAAGTCAAGAGAGACGTGCTCTCTATCGCTTTTAGAAACTGCTATATTATGAAGTCTGTAATCCCAGCATTGTTTCATGCTCATCTTGTATCATAAAACTCTGAGAACTTTGATAGTGCATTGCTGTTGTTGTGTGCCTTCAAGTTGTTTCTGACTCATGGCAACCTTAGGGCGAACCTATCACAGGGTTTTCAGGGGCTGAAAGTGTGTGATGCAGCCAAGGTCACCCAGTGGGTTTCCATGCCTGAGTGGAGACTCAAACCCTGGTCTCCAAGGTTGTAGTCCAGTATTTAAGCCACCACACCACAGCATACTGAAAAAAAAAGGGGGGGAATTATACAGTTTTCTAAGAAGCCATTAAATGCTCAATACTTCACTTATTTGCAGAACATTTGACCATGATAATGATGATCCTTTGCCCATATGATAAATCTGTGAAGGACATATGTGTATAAAATAAAGTTTATCTTGAAATCCAATGAGTTCTTCCCATGTAGTTCTGGAGAATAAATGATCTAGATGGAATTATATTGTAACTTGCGCTGAGCCAAGAGGGCAGCATCTTTCATATGTAAATCACTCAAAGGTGTCTACACAGTTTTGAGAGCACTGAGACTGTATCTGTAGCTCTTCTCTTAAAGTTGTATGGTTTCTTCCTGTTTTGCTCAGCCATGATGTCTGCAGGTTTCTGTTTCTCATGTAAATGTAGGCTTTCTCCCTGAAGACACCAATGTGCGTTATGTGGATGGGGACTGAGCAAGGAACTAGGTGACCTAAGTAATCCTGCTTTAATGTGGAACATTTTGTGTCATTATTGCATGAAGAGAGGTGGTGGATTGTATTATTCAGTCACTGACAGATTTTTATATGCCCTTTTTTAAAAAAAAATTATACAAATAAGAAACAAGTCATAGTCCTTTTCACACACAAGCATTACTTCATCAGGGGATATAACAAGACTATAACTTATTTCCTCAGATAGTTCTGTGAGGTTCCTACTAACCTCACTGTTAAAAATTGTTATTTGGATATACTTTTTGAGGTGGCATGATATAGTTGTGTGAGTGTTGGACTAGGGTCCTGAGAGGCCAGGGTACTAATGCTGTCTCAGCCCTAGAAGCTCAATAGTTGACTTGGACCAGTTGTCCTCTTTCAGCTTTAGAGGAAGGCAATGGCATACCTCTTTTGAATAAATCTTGCGGAGAAAACCGTAGGTTAGATAAGGTAACCCTAAGCCAGAGCTGACTTGAAGGTTCATAACAACAGCAACATTAATGCACTACTTAAATGTCTGAACAGTGCTAGGCAATTTATATCAAATGGGAGGAAACTGTGTCATGTCTCCATTTGAAGTTGGTACTGCTTGTCCCCAAAGTGTGTTTGCTGCTGCAAGGTAGTGAAGCATGGTGTAGACTTTCTATCTCTGTGTACTTGTGCCAATTTAGGGCTTATCCAATACTATTCAACACAATGGCTGACTGATTATGGTTTGGTGGACAATACAGGTTGTGGGCAACTTGATTGAAACTTCAGTCTGTATGTAAACACCAAGATCAAATAGCAAATATTGTTATAAAGTCTCTCTCACCCCAATTTTGTAGTATGTGTCTCTTTAAGATGTGATTCATTCTTCTCCCTGTGTTACACACCTTAGGTATTGCTCATCGAGACTTAAAACCTGAAAACATATTGTGTGAATCTCCCACTAAGGTACTTCATGCTTTGTCATTCCTCTTTTTTTATTACTTTTGCAAGGTGAGTTCGTGAAGGTAATGATGTGTGTTGTGTCCTTCCCCTCTTTTCTTCTTCCCCCATTCTAGGTGTCCCCAGTGAGAATTTGTGACTTTGATCTTGGAAGCGGGGTAAAACTCAACAGTGCATGTACCCCAATTACTACTCCTGAACTGACTACTCCAGTATGTAGACTCTTCTATCTTCTGTGGGAAGGTGGAGCTGGGAGAATTGGATGGGCAGTGTTTCAGCTCACAAGTGTGTAGAGGGTTAGGTTGCATTGCAAACTATGACATTTCAATCGTGTTTCAGAATGTAGTCATATCTTGGTGCCTGAGTAACTGCTCATCCACATTTTTTTCAAAAGCGCATTTGAGTTTTCACAGTAGTTGGAGTTTTGTAATATATGAGCAGACCTCCAGCACCTTCAAGGCTGTGTCTTCAGAGTTTGGAGAAGGCTATAGTTTCTCCTGTAGTTCCATGGCTGTTGTCTCTAGTCCTAGCATGTCTGTTGTGCTCACAGAATATGGCCTCAAAGGAAGACTTTTGGAGGTTTGTTTATCTCTCTCACATTCTCTTTGTTTCACTCTGAAAATAGGAATGGCACTCACACCTCTGTGGTCAAGTTTATAGGATCAACACATTGCCCCCTATTTGCTTGAGGGGTTTTTGGTTCTCTGGCTAGCCTATGTGATATTTGGTTAATAACTTATGCCGAGAAAGAATTTAACCATCACATAGGAACATAGGAGGTGGCCTTGATTAATCATAGCAGTAGTCACTCTAGCTACTTGCAGCCTACATTGATTGTCAGCAGTTCTTCAGTCTTTAGATAAGCAGTCCTTTCCAGTCTTCCCTAGAGATGCCAAGGATTGTACTGTTTGCCTGCAAAACAT
This sequence comes from Iguana delicatissima, assembly GCA_948472985.1. NCBI lineage: Eukaryota > Metazoa > Chordata > Lepidosauria > Squamata > Iguanidae > Iguana > Iguana delicatissima. The sequence goes on along the minus strand of CAOKZL010001989.1, from coordinate 195,040 downwards.
GTGTTCTGCCACTACAGTGTGGTCTTTCTCCAATTCAGGCCCAGGGCTCTATTTAATTAGCAGGCATGCATAGAGTTTGAGTATACTATTATGAGAGGCAGGTTAACCAGTAATTTAGATTATCAGTATGATACCGTTTTCCAATACATTTTAGGGTAATATTGATTCTTAAAGGTTTTGAAAACTAGCTGCAAAATGAATTTGCTTGAACTGAAAGCCACTCACTTCATTAGTACTAAATAATGTATATATTAATAAAGCACCAACCATGTGCTTGTTACAGAAGTAACAAGAAGAAAGACCCCAGGGAGACGGCAGTCTTAAATTTGATAAAGGAGGCAAAAGAGGAGAGGGAGGAATAGAAGCAAAGTGTATAAGTGTGTGTGTGATGCATTCAGTTACATGTCAGCTTGCTTTTTATGCCCGATAAGAGCTAAGGGACTGTCTCTGAATGATTCTAGATTTCAAAGAAGAGCAGGATTTCTTGGAAGAGAGATGTGTTGTTAAACTCTTTGGAAGGACAGCTCCAGTTCTATATAAGGAACAATGAAGGATGGGTGGGGCCATTTGAGAGACCACCTGAGGGTGGTCAAAAGCAGTATAGCTGCAGAAACAAAAGTTCACATATCTCAAATTTGTAGCAGATCAGCTGGTCTCATTGTGATTCCTAGATTTCCCCTTCCCCTTGGTCCTTCCATTCCTCTGCCTCTTTTCCTGATTCTTTTCCTGCTTTCACAGTTAAAGTGCTGACCAGAGGGATCTCCAGCTGGTGGAATTCTCCCTGGATGAAAGGGGGAGCAAGGGGATTGACCACAAGGGTCTGTAATCCTTGCTGCTTGCATTTACTCATGAGTACATGTGTCATGAACAAGGGGGGCTGAGGGAATTACATCTTTTCCCTTGCCATCTAATGTAGCTGTTCAGATCTGAGAGATCTGATGGATACCAAGTTGGCATCTGCTTTCTTAAAATTTTTAAATACAACCATGGGATCATAGAAGTGAAGAATTCTCCTGATTAAGATGTCAAACGGAAAGCCTTGTTAAGTCAGTGTGTTTATCCTGCAAGATTAGGACTTGAATAAAATAATTGGAGGTTGATGTGCTTAAAGTGATATAAAGGATTTAAGAGCATGCATTTTTGTGGGTAGATTGGATTTTCTTTACCTTTATAACTGAACTGAATTTTTGTGAAGAGAAATAAGTTGTGGGCAAGGGAAGGCATTACCTCTTTGAAGTAGATAAGACTGACTATAACCAGGTGGCAATGAGAGAACAGTCTATTAACTATTTTTGTGCTGGATTGAAGAAAGGTAGAACTCCAAGATTTTTTTACAACTCTTGTTTGAGATCTGTTCTTTGAGAAATCAGGAATTTCCAAATATGATGAAGAAACTATGAGCAGATGTTACAGAAGTCCTGAGGCAAGAGATTGCTGGATTTAAGACAGAACTGTTGAGGGATGTAATGTAGTGGGGCTGGGGGGAATGATGAATAGTAAAAAATGGAAGTGATGAATAATGAAAGCTATGTGGATAAACAAATTCAAGTTGATTTTCTGGAGAGCTTAGCCTCTAAAGCTGAGGAGCAGAAGGCTCGCGTAGTACTGGATTATAAAATGGGAATTACAGTGTAAGTTTGTGGGGAGAAGGGAGGCTAATCTGAAATTGATGTCCAAGGAGTTTATACTGATGAAAGAACAATCTTATGAAGATCTAATGAAAGTACACTGATGTTTAAGATTGAGGAATGCAGGGAGAGTAACATGAGAAATGAAGGTACTCTGTCTCAAGGTAATTTTTTTAAAGCAGAAAACTGAGAGGAGATGGAAATGATAAGACATAGAGAAGAGAATCTGAAGAGATTAGGAGGAGGAAGATCATGGTTAGGGTAGAAGAAGAAGAAAGCAAGAATTAAAGTTAAAATGAAATAGAAGAAATAGTGTCTGGCAGAATAAGGTAATGACATTTGGTTACAGATATAAAGCAATGAGAACTGGGTGTGGATATGAGCTTCAAAAATAATTTTATATGGTGGAATTTGATATCAATACTGGAGCTTAATACTTATCATGATGTAATATGATCCAGTGGCTTGGATGTTTGATGGGATTATAGAAAGATATTGATTGATATTTTAATGTTAAATATGTCAGCCTTGGAAAGAAGGAAAATATTTTTAGCTATGGAGAAGAGTAATGGGATGGAAAGAAGAAATCTGTTGGATTTTTATTAAGATAGGCTTGAAATAATTTGAATGTTAGATATTGTTGAAAGAAAGAATGGAAACCAAATTTTTCTTTGTTTAATCTTTCCTTTTTCTTTTTTCTCTTTATGTATTTGTAGAATTTTAGTGTATTTGAAAACTTCCAATGAAAGTAATTTTTAAAAAAGAAAATGTATGTTGTATTTGATACTAATGTCACAAGATCAACTTTTTCTTACAATGAAGGAACAGTCTACAAGTGTGTGCCTGTTCAAGTACTGCATATTGAAAGACCTAAAGATTACAATTCTTCGCGATTTCATTAGCTTCTAGATAATACTTGCTGTTGCCCAGCAACTCTACAGTAGTGTATTGCCAGGGTTGTGAGAGGCAGACCAATAATCCCATGCTTCTGCGCATAGAGTGTGAACTGTTGCCAAGAGTGAAAGTCCTTGGCTTTAAATACCTTGAATTATGTTACGAGTGCACATGGCCCTGTAAACATGAAATAAATTTACACTTCTTTCTTCCTGGTGTTTCAGTCTGTCTCGGCCCGCCTTGAGGGTCAATGATTTTCACTGGGCTGCATTTCAAGAGTGTTAAGTGACCTGTATGTATCAGACAGTGGATGATTGTGCAATAACTCTTTCCTGGAGGGTAGTGGGGAGGACCCTTTAGGGTCCAGCAGCCAGATTTCAGTTTTTGCACTAGGTGTAAATATGACCAGTTTCTCTTTCTGCCATAGATTTCAAGCATAAAGAACCTTCTAGGATTACAAACAAAAGCTCCTGTTGCATGCAGGGACACCCAATTATCTGGGATAAGTGCAAATCAGACCTCCTTCCTTAACTTTAAATTTCTTGTGACGCCCCCTCTGATCAGAGATAAGGGCAGAAGAATCTGTCGGGCAGGTTGGAGAACCTCCATGGGCTGGAGGTTTCCCTTCCACTGCTGTAGGCAAATCAAGTACTGAGTGATTAATTTTCCCCTATCACCTCTCTGTCTCTCCGTTGGCTGGCTGCTATCTTGCCTTGGGCTTCTTGCACTTTGCCTTTAAAAGTCTCAGCAGGAGCACACCCTTTGTTTGATTTATACTCTGCCAGGTTTATGTGAGGAAGATAGTTCTTTGAGAGGGTGATGTGGTTTTGGCAATATAATGACAGTCTGAACAGATAATGTTGATCAATTGAAATTAACCTAAAACAGATTTTGTCTCAGAAAGCACAGAAGCACAGAAATGTGTAGTATGTATAGGTTTTTCCTGTGTTCTGAATTCATCTCTGAAAATAAAGCCCGAGGGTATTTATATCAAGTTTTTCTTTCCTTCTCAGTTGATTCTAAATGCAACTTTCTTTCTTTCTAACTGTGTCTTGCTAGTGTGGTTCTGCAGAGTACATGGCCCCGGAAGTGGTGGAAGTGTTCACTGAAGAAGCCACATTCTATGACAAGCGCTGTGACCTATGGAGTTTGGGTGTAATCTTGTACATCATGCTAAGTGGCTACCCACCTTTCGTGGGGAACTGTGGCACAGACTGCGGCTGGGACAGGGGAGAGGTCTGCAAAATTTGTCAGGTAACTAGATAAACATATTGTGTTGAGGAGGCACATTCCTCTAGTATAATTTGCATACAATGTGGGTATGGTAAAGCTCTATGTGGTAAAACTTCCAGACATCCTCTGAGACATGCTTCTGACTAGAAGGGTGTGGGGTATGGGTAGCATTATATAACCTAGTAAGTGTGCTGACTCAGATCTCTCTCTCATTCTGCTTAGAATCCTGATCTACTGTCTCGTCTACTCCTGTATATTCACCAGTTACATTTACATCCCATCTTTTATCACTGAGATCAAGGTGGTGCACAGGGCTTTTGTCCATACCACTTTATCTTCACAACAACCTTGTGAAGTAGGTCAGGCTGACTTAGATTGACCTGTAAGTTTCATAGTTCAGTGGAGACAAGAAGCTTGATCTCTGAGGTCCTGCTCTAACACTCTGACTACTACACCACATTGTCTTGGCCCTCCTAAGTATCAGGCTATATTCCTAAAACTATTATAACTTATTATATCAATGTTGTGTAATGTATTAGTGAGGAAAGGGGATACCTTAAACTGGAAACTTGATTTCATTGCTATACTCAGATTTGAACTGCTCATGCTAATAATGAATATGACTGCAAGACTATGACCAGTCTTCAAAAGTGGCTTGGCTATCTTGTCCCCTTCAAGACAAGAGGAATGTTAATTCAAAGCTGCAATGGCAGTGTTAACAAACTTCTCTCATTTTGCAAAAGTTGAGAAGTTAGCATTTTAACTGAGCTTTTGGCTTCTAAAGAAGGTGAATATATATTTATGTTGTTACTAGAACAAACTGTTTGAGAGTATCCAGGAAGGCAAATACGAGTTTCCTGAGAAGGACTGGTCTCGTATCTCTCATGATGCCAAAGATCTTATCTCAAAGTTGTTAGTCCGTGATGCCAAAGAAAGACTTAGTGCTGCTCAGGTTCTACAGCATCCCTGGGTACAAGGTGTAAGTAGTGTCTTTCAAAATCTTTTATGTTTTCTTATATATAGCCATCAGTGTGCACAGTGCTTAATAAAACATAGGTTCCTGACCAAGAGTTATTTTTGCTTTATACTTGGGATGGGCATCTGTGGAGGGGGCATTGGCCAATTTTTACCCCTGTGATACCATTCCCCTGATTCCTGTCAGCTGCATCATTGCATTTTGGCATGCTGGAAGTGACATCATGTAACTTCTGACTGCCTTTTTTGCCTATGTTCAGCTGTTTGTTTGTTTGTTTTTAAGGGCGTTGAGACTTGTGTGTGGGGGGAAGTAACACACTGTGTTTGCAGCCAGTTATTAGTTCATTTATCCAGTTTTGAGGTAGAAAAGCTGAACATTGTCAGAATTTAAAAAAAAAAATATTAAGGGTTCGGGGGCTTTGGGGTGTCACTAAAATCTGAAAAAGTGAGGCTCTGGGACAGCATATGGATCATCAGAGGCCGCACTTTGCCCGTCGTTACTTAGGAAAAAAACCAAAATAATCTGTCCAGAATTGGGATTCTCTGTAGAATGTAAATATGAAGAGTGACCAAGCTTAGTGCCATGTGACTCAAGGTTTCAATTAGTGCAGCTGCTTATAAATACCTAAATCGACTGGGAAACCTTTGGCCCTCCAGATGCATTCAACACCTAGAAACCCCTGCCAGCATATCCAGTGGTAGAGGATTTAAGGAGCTGTAATCCAAAATTCCTGGAGGTTCTAAGGTTCCTTCATTTTAGCCAAAATGATTCCCTAATATAGATATACCTGAAATCTTTCTCTACCAGAAGCACAAGGACTTTTTCTGCAAGCATTCAAAGATGCTCAGTTCTTAAAACAGAGAATGGTAACAGTCAAAGATTAAGGAGCCACATTGGTGCTCCTTAATCTTCAACAGTTGGCTGCATCCCTCCACACACACACAAAAATTAATTTTTCTCTCAAATATCCCCAAATGCCTGCTAGGAAACATGGAAAGGGGCAGTTTTGCCATATTTGTGACCCTCCTGGCCTGTTTTAGGCCAAGGAGAAGCATTTTTCAACAGCAGGAAGTGACCTGGAAGTCAGCTTCAGGTTCACTTCCTGATAGAAAAAGGCCTTCCCTTGGCTTGAAAGGCCCATGGGGGGGGGTCCCAAACATGGGGAAATTGCCTGTTTGATGCCTAAAGGGCATTTGGAGGCAACTAACTAACTAAATAAATAAAAATGACACCTCAAAAATGGCCCTGGGGAGCCACATGAAGCTGACAGCCCACTGTTTCTCCACTCCTGTAGTAAAGCCTTTGTCCTTTTATCAGCCACTCTGTGTCTCTAGTGAATGTTTTATATAGAATTAGCCACATTTTTCCTGTGCTGATACAGGCAAAATGCAGAAGACAGTACATGCTTTTGTTGTTGTTTTTAAATATAAGCTTTTGCAGACATTGTATTTACCAGTCTACTAGACAGTGCTCCAAATAATAAAACCTGACATATGATAAGAATTGTGACCCTGTTGTTTGAATGAATAAATTTTTTTTGTAAACATCCTTAATTTAACCTTGCAATGTTTCCATTATGTGCAGCATGCTTCTGAAAGAGGACTGCCTACACCACAGGTTCTCCAAAGGTAAGCTTTTCTGATTATCTTTTATAACCAGTTGAAAAGGGGTAGTTGGAGAGTTGTTACAGTCCAGTACAAGAAATTCTCGGGGGAGGGAGAAGCATTAAATAGCACTAGTTGGAAAAACTATCAGAGTCTTTTGTGTCTGAATAGCTCATGGCATTTATTTATGATCAGACAACCTTACTTTGACTATTGATAAATGACACAAGGAAGAGACAATTTTTGCTGGCATGAACATCTGGATTTTTAGGCCAAGATCCTGAGGACTCCATTAATGGTGTGACTATGTTGGTAGAGGCAAAGTGGCAAAAGGAACAAGGTGGCAGCAAGGAAAGAAGGGAAAAGGCAGCAGAAGCAATGGGAGGAGAAGGCTGCTGGCTGCATGCTGCTTTTTCTGAGATGTCTGTGCTGTCCAGGCCAGACTTCCCTTGCTGCCTTCTCTCTCCTCCCACCCCAAATTCCTCAGTCACTCAGGAATTACATTACACAGGCAGGTAGCCTTCTCCTGCTGTTGCCGTCTTTGTCCTGGGTGAACTAGAAGAAAGTAAAACATGCTTTTTACTGTTGTGCCAATGTACAGCCCCAGCAAGCCCTTCCTGCAGGGTACGAACTGATTTTGTCTGTTCCTTCCTCCACTCCCTTTTCCAGGAACAGCAGCACAAAAGAGCTGACGCTCTTTGCTGCTGAGGCCATTGCTCTGAACCGCCAGCTCTCCCAGCATGAGAATCATCTCAATGAAGAGCAAGAGAGTATCTCGCAGGCCATGTGCTCGATGAAGCTGTCTCCTCCTTCTAAATCTCGCCTTGCCAAACGAAGAGCCATGACCCAGGCAACAAAGAGCAGCGACTTCCAACCAGCTCCTCATTCAGCCCTTTAACGCCTCTCTCTGTTTGCCAGTGTTAGACTCTGCTTTTGTATTTCTGTTTTAAAGAATCAGTGTTTGAAAAGTTTTTAGGATAAAACTTGTAGTGAAGTAAGATAGGATCTGATTTATTTGGAGTTTTTTAAGTTTGTAAATATGAATTATAAGAAATTTTTAGATGATAACGGTGCTGTGGTACTGATAAAACAAACCACCCAGGCTGTGTTTGCACATATTTCTCGATACCAGAGAAGAAACCTCTGTCACCAGTCTTGGGACTAATAGAAGAAGGGCTCTGAACTAACAGGTTCTTGAAGGGCTTTTTGATCCTTCCACAGCTTTGAGTCTTCTGCCTGCAGCTGCAGAATAACTGTGGTGGCCACTTGGCTTGGCTGCTTTTTAACTTTCTTTGTCCACTTATCAGACTTCAGCAAAATAGCAAAACATATGCAAAAAACAAACAAACAAACAAAAACCCTTTCCTTTATCTTTGATTCCAGAATGTGTGTCTTTATTAAGCTGTATCCCTGACTTGACTAGGCATCTGTAGATGTGACCAGAGTTTTGAGCATTTACTTGTTTGGAAAACTACTCTCAGAAATGTTCAACCAGCACAGCCAGTAACAAAGTTGCTTAAAATTAGGATTCTGTTGTACCATACATGTAGTGAACTTGCATGGTTGCAGAATTCGTCATCAACATCTCTTTGATAATCTGAGGAGCATATCTTCTAACTGTTTCGACAACACATCAGGTCTTCAGGTTCAGTTTGACATTTCTAAGTACACGTCACAAACAGCCTTTTCTAACAGAGTGAGCAAAACGATAATGCCATAGAGCTGGATATACTAACTTGGATCAGTTTGTGCTGGGAGGAATTTGCTGTTGAGACACACATTCCACAGACTACTTTATGAAACTGAAGGTGGAGAAAGGAAGACCACGGGAGTGGTGTATACCGTTTTCACAACACAAAGTAAACACGCTTTCTTATGATCAGCTGTGATTATTTCTTCTGTGTATCAATCCCTCCCCATATTTCTGCATGCCAAGAGAGTTTTACTGGAGTAATCTTATACCTCAGACTCTGGAAGCTCCACTATACTATATTTTGTGTTTGGTAATGGAAAGACAAGGGACAGAAGTAGAGTCAGATTTCCTTTTTAAATGTAACGTTATTTCAGTTAAGGCCTTTGCAAACCCAGTGGCTTTGGAATCACAGTTGCACAAAAGTTGTTTTAAAACCAAACCAGTGAATTCAGCTTGAACATCTTGGGAAACCTTGCTTTGCTGAAAGTGCTGAAGCTGTTCACCTCAGGAAATTCATGTCTCTTTCAAGCAAGATTTGTTTAAAGTTGGCAAACTTTTGAAAATCAGTATTCATGTTGAAGGAACAGGAAACAGGACAAATCCAAGAAGTTAGTAGGATGTGAACTGAACTTATCCTAATCCTGTCTACTAGGATAGTTTCACATTTTACCTTTGAATACAACTTGTGTATTTATACACTTTTTAATGACTGTGGTTCATATTAGTGATGAATGTGAAGAATGGCTGCTAAAGGTTTTCTATGTATTGCACCATTTGTGAAGGTCATTAATTATACTTTGATTTTGAAATGTACTATAAGCTCTTACAGATGTACTGTACTGCATAGCTAATGGTTTTTTTAAAGCGCTGGAAGACTCAGGAAAATAATATTCCTACATATGTGACACAATTATTGATAGTGTGTACTTTAAATTAAACTTAAGTTGTTTCTAAAATACTTGTTTTTCTTGTTAATCTGTGGAGTAACACACGCACATACACATCTCCCCTCTTCTCAAATGGAAGTCCATAGAATCCATCCAATGGGCTACTGTACTTTTGTACACCCTTTGTACACCATACATAATAAATACATATCATGGAAGCTTTTATTCTAGTAATTTTATGTTGGTATCGTACCAGAACTGTTTTTAAGAAGAAAATCAAGAATGTATATTTTTAATTGCAGCCCTGGGATGTTAGATTTGGACAGTACAAATCCTATTGTATAATATGAAATTCAGAACATGTAAGATAGATAAAACAAAGATATATACAATTTAACCTGAATGGATTACTGAGTTTATTTTGTAGAGATAGCAATTATAAAAAATGTTGAGATTGACATGCAGTATAAGAAATACAATGTAGATTTGCAATACAAAATCCAGTAGAGCAATAGATTTTAATACCTAGATCTAAACTGTTTAATAGATTTGCATAAATTGATGCAAAACTGTATCTCACTTCATAGAATGAATATAAGATAACCAGATATCATGAGAAGATTGTTTTCTCCTGGCCTTGTTTACTTGGTGGCTGGATCATTTAGGCATATTATTTTTTACTGGGCTTGATTTTTTATTCTAAAAACCCCCATGAACTCTTCTGTAGGTATGCATATTCTGGCGAAAGTGGTGAACACCGTGAAACACCAAATCTGTCTGGGAGAAATAAGAATAGATTGGTCATAAATTATGACCAGCTGTGCAAGCATTTGAATAAAAAGTGGGATAAATTTTTAGGAAGTTTTAACTAAATCTTTGTTTGGTGGTGTACCTAATCAGCCACTGGACCTTTATCCTCCTTTTTTGTGGTATCTTATTACTGTGTGTATTTGTATGTTTCTACTCCCTCCTTAATCCTCCTCCCAAATATTATACAAATTATGCTGTTACAAGATGAACTGAAAGTTAATGAACTAGAGATAAAAACTTGCAAATGTACCTTTTTAAACCAAATTCAGAGGCTAATTTTTGTAATCAAGAAAGAGAAACAATCATTATTAATAGTTGTTTTTGCCTGCTTTGGTATGCATTTTATATTATACAAAACTAAACCCATCATCCCTTTTGACAGTAAATGAAGATGGTAAAGTACTGATAGGATTGGTAGCAGAAAGGAGGTACTGGGAAAAGGGAGGTGTCAGCACATTCAGATGAACTCTATGTTACTCAGAGGTTAAAAAAAAAAAAAGAAAAAAATCCCCCCCCCATAGAGCCCAATGAAGACAGCATATTCATTGACTGTGAACCAATAAAACATGGGTACAAAATAGAGGTACGTACCTGGGGTCTGTAAGAGCAAAACAAAATCCACAATAATCCATTAAATACCTTTCTTAAAATCTACGATTACAAAGAAGCTTTTGAATGCTCCAAAAATCTGCATGCTAGGTGGTGGTGGGGTGAAGTGGAGGAAGGAGACCAGAAGTCCTGGAAAAGCATATGGCTGACTGGCATAAGAATGCTCTTAACGAGTCTAGAGATTTTCAACTGGAGGAAGTGGATTTTACGACTTTACATTCTCATATACTGGGATTTGATTTTCTGAGGGGTGTTTCCTTCAACACAAAGTAAAGCTACCCAGTTTTGCTTCTGTTGACATGCTTTGCCTGTTTCAATATGGAAATTTATCTCCAGACCTGACAGTAAAGAGACTTCTGAGAAGACTTGCTGTGTACAGACTTGCTGTGAAGGAAACATACTTCTCAATAGTGGGTACTTTGTAACTTCAAATGAAGAAGCAAAACTTTATCGTTTTCCCTTACTGGCTTTGTTCCTAGTCAGCTGCGAACAGCTGGAGGCATGTGGCACAACTGTTTCCTCTGCAACATCTCTGATGTTTCCTGCAAAATATCTCACAACAAATGAGTAGATGTGGTCACTCCAATATTATCCTTTTCCTTCCCTGACGTGCTTTTTTAAAAACCTCTTTGCCTGATCAAGAACCCATTAGGTGTCAAAAGCTAGCACAATGTGTTCTGTATCCTTTGGTTGGTGTAACAAAGACATCATCACAATTTGGATTTTGGATTTTGTTTTCCGATCAATGCAGCTAGCCATGCTTTTTAAAAAATCTTCCTAAGGTGTGACAATATGCACCACCACTGTTCCAGGTACCACTTGTGTCCCAATTTCAGATGTGCAGGCTAAAATCCAGATTTATTGCCTGCTTCAGCTCATCTCACTTGAACGTTGCTTACATGTTTTGCACTGCGGTGTGTATATGAGTGAGATCAGGAGCAGGAAGGCACCCTAATCCAGCAGATAAACATTCAAGCTTGTGCTCTTCTTGCAGCACAATTCTGCACTGTTTCCATGCCTGTACTCTCCACTATCAGTAACTTCAACTGCATAATTCATCCTCCAGTGTAAACAGCACTATCTAAAAAAATTCTTCCCTGCTCCTGCTTCCATGTTACAAACACAAAAAGAATGTACAGGGCCTAAGAAAAGTGAATGTTTTCTTCCCAAGAATGCTAATGGGATATATGTTCTGGAGCGGGGGGGGGGGGGTTGCTGTTTTGTGGATTAGAGAAAACACAAATCCTGTGTGTTTAATTCTGAAAGCAGATGCTTTTTCATTTGGATGATTCCAGTGGTAAGGCACAAATATCTAATTTGGTTTCTTTAGGAACATTGCAACCATGGCAACTGAAGGCTTGACAATTCTGAAGAAGCATATGTTGGTGCCCACTCTCTCTCAAAGCTTTCCCTACAGGTCTTGCTATGTCATTTATTTCTTACTATTTTCTCCTAACACAATTATTGGAGGCATTGCAATCATTTTTGTCTGTGTGATTAAGAAGGCAGCTCGGGCTTAAAAACAGGTTATTTTTCTCTCTGAAGAGGTGCTTGATGGCCATTAACTCTTCTGCCAATTGGAAGAACATTACCCTAAGAAGTGCTGATGGTTAACTCATTTTAATTGGTCATAGTGATAATAGATTGCTCAAGGCACCTGGCACAATTTATTTTGTGATGTTGATTTCATGGGAAAGACAGGAGCCTCCTTAATTAAGGAGAACTTGATCTGAATTGGAAGCCTGTATTGTCTTACAGGTTTGTGGAGAGTTTTTTTTTTCAAATTGGAATTTTTATCCCTGGATACCATGTGCAATCTTGTAGGATTTATGGGGCCAATCTGCTTTAAACAGTATGTGAGACTCCAGGATGGATTTGAATGAATTCAAAAGTGCTGCTGCTTGTTCTGTCCAAATAACTTGGCACCCTCATCAAAACAGGACTTCTCAGTGGTAGCACTTCTCCAAATGATGCATTCATCTCCAAATGCTTGCTTGAAACCATTTTATCTGGAACAAATTCGTACTCACAATTCACAGATACTTTGTCTGTTTTCCTTTATGCTATCACATAAGTACAGTTATAACTGTTTTGTGAAATACTTGTGTAAACTGCAAATGCACACTCACAGTTGCATCCACTTCTTGAAGCGTGACTATACTTATTTATATAGCTGTCAAAATCATGGGACTTTTTGAGTGAAAATGTAGTTTTGGGGAGGAGGTGCATTGAACTGAAAATTGGTGGAGGAAAAAGGGACAAGTACTTGATAGTTTATTATTTTATTTCTTTTGATTGCTTCTGATTCCTATAGCAGCTTTCCTTAAATAACAGATAACATTGGGACATCTGGCCCCAACTTTACACATGTTCTCCTAGTTCTTTTAAGAACAATTTACCCCAAATATAGGATGCAAGTATGCTTTCTCTGTGGTGAGGCATACATGCAGATTAGCTTCCTCACCCCAAGGCCACAAATGCTCTTTTCTTTCAATGCATTGCAATCTGGAGTGACAAGAAAACTTCAAAACAATGTGCATTTATTAAGACAACTCTGTCCCTACAATGCTGGGATTAAGAAATTAGTACACAGTGAAACTGGCATGGATTGAAATATCCTGAAGGCACTAGGTCCCTATTTGGTCTTGGAAGCTATGCAGGGTCAACCCTGGTTAATACCTGGATGGGAATCCACCAACGAATACCAGGTGCTATAGGCTATATTTCAGAGGAAGGAACTGACAAAACCACCTCTAAGTATTCCTTCCCTAAGAAAACCTTATGAAATTCATGAGGTTACTGTAAGTCAACAGGTGACTTGAAGGCACATATACATGCAAGCTTTGCGTAAGTAGAAATTACCAGTGGCCATTCCTTTTCAAAAAGGAAAACAGTAGCCTTCTTTATTTCAAAAACACTGGAACCAATATTCCAGTTCTCTATTGACAGAGAGAAGTTTGTATGAGTCTTATCCTTCTATGTGAATTTTTATCTCAGATACATGGAGAGTTCCATCTCCCTTTAAACTTTTTTGGAGAAAGTGAGCTAGTTTACCAACTGTGTCTCTAATCAAGTCACACAGCCTTCCTGATGAATGCTAAAAGTACCATAAATCCCACCGGAGGAAGGCCTCCCTGCAGAATTTTCTTCACATTTAGAAAATCCAAATGTCAAATAATTACTTGCTTCTGCTGCTAAGAGCTCTCCTGCTTATTAAGGTTTTTTTTTTCTTACGAATTCGGCCTGGGGTATTTCTCACATTAAAGTACAATCATTTCTCCCTTTCCTATACACAGCAACTTAGGAAATGTATTTTAGTGAGTCAGCCATCTAACCCAGTACCATTGGCACTCATGGCAAGTAAGTCTCCAAGGTTTCAGTCTCCTTGTTCTATCTTTCCCTTCAACATTTCAAGATGAAAAAATGGACATGTATGGCCAAACAACATCACAGTATGGTCAAAATAGTAAAAGTTGTTAATGAGGAAGACTAAACAAGCAAAGGCTGCAGCAGTTCACTTTTGCCTGAATCTACTGGGAAGGGCAAGATTCCACTCCTTTCTCTCTTCTCCCCTTCTAGCTTAGTTGAATGAAAACTATTTTTGCACTTTGAACTCAGGCCATTTCTGCACCTCACCTCCTTCTGTCACAGTCTGAGCATCATCCTGGCAGTGTCTTTGCTGGAATAGAAGCATGATGCGAACGTTCCCCTTCACACCTGGCCGCTCCTGGTGGAAGGGAGCACAAGCAACATGCACCTTCCTTCCGCAGTGCAGCCAGCCTCTTTCTTGTGCTGCGCTGGGGAAGGAAATGCCTACATTGCACTTCTGCATGTTCCATATGGCCGTGGGCAATGGGAATGTTGTACAAACATGGGCTGTTAATGGATTTTTTTCCATTAATGACATATCCTGTGATTATGATGGGTGGGGATACACTGGCAGTGGGACTGCAATAATGTCGTGCAAAAGCACAACTCGTGAACCACTGCCAACGCATCCCCATTGTGCAACAAGGAAGCCATGCGGAACTGGCCTCAGTTTGCAGCAGATGAAGTAAGCAGAGGGTGAGAGGGAAAGTGAGAGGAGAGAGCATCTGAGACATTTTAAAAGCAGCTGAAAAAAGGGGACCACAGAAAGTTCACTGAGCTAGCTGTGCTTTTCGAAGGAATGCATGTGCAAAAATCCCACATTCTAATCTTCTCATATGTGCACTATTCATAGTATGGCTCCATTGTGATGTTATATAGCTAAAGTTCTGCTTCATCTTCCATCACAACTGTAGCCAATATCTCCCTGCATTACACTGTTTTCCCTAACCCAGTATCTTCCAAATGTGTTGGTCATTTTTGGTCATCCTGGAATGTGTTTTTAATTGCAGATGCTCTTTTGCAATGGGCAAAATGATGACACACCCATGAAGAAGATAGGGGGTATAGCTTTGGGGGAGGAAAACATCTCCAAATAAGAATTCTATCCCCTCAAACGTAATTTTCGTGCAGTCCTCAAATTTCTGACATCCCAAATAACGAAAAAAAATCATTCCATCTTAGTGGTCTTGTATTAGTTGTATTTGCATTCCCTTGGTAACACTGCCTACCTCTTCTATTTAAATGCCTAAACTGGATTTCAAAATGCTCAAGTGAAATTTTGAGTTGCTGGAATGCTAGAAATTTGAGGGATGAAGCAAAATGTGATGGGCGGGCAGAATTCCGATTGGGGGCAACACCCTCATTTTGCCACCCTCTCCTAGCTAGGGAGACTGATGGACTTAATCAAAGTAATCTTGCCCGATTTGCTGTAGATAGACTGGCAGGAGCACCACTTTGAGTCATCATGGCAACCTATTTTTAGAAAAGAGTTGCCTGAAGACTTGTGAATGACTTCATTAAGAACTTGATTAAATAAACAGTCTATTTTGCAGGAGCGCAGTTTATTGGATGAAGGAGTTCAGTTTTCCGGTACTATGAGTAACAGCTTCATGGAGTAACTGGACTCATTAATGGGAGTCACTTCCTGTTTAGTCAAGAGGTAAACCTGGTGCTTTGTCAGAAGAGAGATCATGACCCACACCATCCTGATTCCTCTTCTCTGCTTCCTCTTTCACTTTTTCATCAGAGCCTTGCTGGGACACCAAAAAGCCAAGTTAAAAGTAAAATGGTGGAGTGGGGGGAATCTGGGCCAACTGGGAATCTTCTTTTTAACATCAGAAGAGATATCCCAATAGGGAGATCTGAACAGTTCCCCCAAATTTACTTCTCTACAGTTTACAGTTTCTTTACAGCTGCTTCCTCTTCCTTCTTGTTTTGTACCTACAACTCCCACACACATTTGTAAGGGAGAACAGGATCTCTATCTGTTGCATGCATCCTCTGCCCTTAATAGTGGCTTGTTTAGTGGTACAACTAGAAATGGCTTAGATTAAACGTATTCAAGGTTGTGCTTCCTTAATACTTAAGACATCTGTTTGTGATAGCACATGATTTTCTCACTAACACATACTGCACTGGAGCCATTTCCAGACTACACTGTTATAGTGCTTTTATTCCACTTTCAACATCCTGTGGAATTCTGGAGTTTATAGTTTGCTAAGGTCAAAGAGCTCTCTGGCTGAGAATTCTAAAGGCCCCTCTTTAAAATACAAACCCCAAAATTCCACAGGATGTTGAAAGTAGAATAATAGCACTATAACAGTATAGTACAGAAATGGCCTGGGTGTGCTTTGTTTTGTAACCGATCATTGAAAGGTAACACAAGCTTAATTTGCAGGGTGATGGTGTATGTGTTTTCAGGTAGTTTCCGACTTGGAGACCCTAAGATGAAACCTCTAAACCACTACACCAGACTGGCTCTTTTGTTATTTTAAAGTAGACCTAACCTGAAATTTCAAAAGAGATAAACAAGTAAAGTTTTGTGCAAATTAAGCAGTCTTCCAATTTCTTTATCAAGACAGAACATTCGTTTTGGACCTGAGCATTCCATACAATGAAAAGTACAAATGCGATTGATAGAATTAATACTATAATACGATTATTTTTTCCCCACTTTTACAGTTGTAGAAACCAAGTGATTGAGAATTAAAGGCCCTTTTTGCATGTGACTTCGAATGTGAAAAAGCCACAGGAGCGACATGGAATTGCGAGGACAGTTCTGCATGACGTCCTCATGATTGTGCGGCGCTCCCATAGCAATCCTGCAGCAATTGCTCATTATATCATTTTTGGGTTTTCCCTAAAAATGATGCACAATTGCGCATTCCTCCCACATCTCTCCCACACTTACCTGGCATGCGGAACCTCGGGAAGTGTGATGGCTGCCCTTCCTCCCCCAGCGCAACCTGGGAAAGTAGCCAACTGCTCTGCGGAAGGAAGGGGCAGAGCTATCGCGTTTCTTTCCATCCAGCACGGAGCTGGTGCAGAGGGAAGCACAGGGGATGCGACTCCCTCTCGCAAGAGGCTTTTCATGTGATCCCCACATGATGGCACCGTGAACAAGGTAAGAGGCAAAAAGGGCCAAAATCGTGATGCTGCATTTAACCTGTTGAGCTGAGTTTGCTCATTGAACTAGACACATTGAACCTGTGATAAGATTTAGCAGTTTGTTTCTTTAACATAGGAAGGATGCCTCATCCTGTGGAAGACAGACCCATACCCAAAAACTAATTAATTAATTAATTATATTTGTAGGCCACCTTTCTTCCAGAATGGGAGGTAAAAACACATGTGGCCAAGCAACATCAGAGTGTGGTCAAGATGGCAAAAGTTATTAATGAGGAAGAATACACAAGCTAGGAAAGGCTGCAGTAGTTTGTTTTGCCTGAGGCTACTAGGAAGGACAGGTCTCTGCTCTTTCCTCTCCTTTCCCTCAAGCTGAGATAACTGAGTGCAAACTACTTTGGCATTTTGAACTCAGTTTGCAGCAAGGAAGGTAAGCTAAAGATAACAAGGGAAAGTGGGAGGAGGGGGAAGAACCTGGAACATTTTAAAAGCAGCTGGAAAAAGTGGGATGACAGAGGATTAATCAGGACTGTTCCTATCAAACTGGGAAAGTTAGACAATATGAGGAAAGTTGCCTTATTCTTCAGGAGTCACCCCGTGGTTCCTTCTTGTCCAGGACTGATGAAGCTGACTGTCTGTGGATCCGTAGGTTTCCAGAGAGGAGTCTTTCTCAACCCTGCCTACAGAGACTGAACGTTTTGAAAAAGCAGGGACTCTACCACTGACCTATGGCCTGTCTTCAGCTGTGGTTGTGAAACACATGGGTGATAGCCAACTGGTTAAGAGTCACAGATGCTCCACAGTAACAGTAACCTCATGCAGTATATGTTCTAGCTCTAGGCAGCCATGCTTCCTCTGTCACTAGCCTTGGGAGCTGAGACTAGGGCCATGCAAAAGAATGAAGGTGGTGGTACAGAGTAGTGTCCAGTTTAAAAACTTCCTTTTATTTTCATCCACAGACTGTGTACATGCATCAGCATACAGAGCTATAGGCAAGAAGTTCTGGGTGCTCCATGACAGAATAAATCATGTGTTTATATGGAACAAAGCAGAAGATTAAATTTAGATTGGGGTCTGAGTATAGAAAGTTGGAAAAATACTAGTGTAGTGGTATTAAAGTCCTCTCATGCCATTTGAAACAATTATTTTTAATTGGAATTCTGTATGTTCAAAACCAGAACAGCTGCCTTTTGAGTCTCAAGAGTTGCAAGTTATGCTAAATGGTGCACACAAATGCTCAGTGCACTGGGATGAGGAAGAGGCTCAGGATCATTAGGGTGGAGATGGAAACTTTAACCTTATCAAGGGTACAATGATTTTGAGGAAGACTGCTGAGATGGAGGTAATGTTCAAGCTTTCCTCCCACTTGGGCAGCCTTGGCTGGGAATTACAAATTCCCTACTGATTCCCATTGGGAGTATAGAAGGAGTGATCTTGGTTGCTTTGTGGTTACTGTGGGAGGGAAAGTTAACAAAAGGTCTAAATAGCTTTTGCCTATAGCCCAGATCATCAGTGAGATGATCTCCTAGATATGGATTTCATTTAGAGCTTCCAGGTCAGGACTCCCCCAGCCTCGGGATTTCAGAGCCAAAACCTGACATCTAGAGATGAACCCTTCTGATGTCACAGGAAGCAAAGGGCAGCCCCTGATGATGTTCCTAAGTATGATACATTAAGCATCAACCAATCAAACAGCCCATTCAAGTGAAACATATCTGGCCTGACCAGTGAGGAAATGATACAGAGACAGAGAGAGAGAGAGAGAGAGAATTACACTTATGCTTCAAAACAGTGCTCTCATGCTGAGATTCTTCCCTTTCCTTCTGAGAACCAGAAGCAGTTTTCATTTGTAACCTTGAGTGATACCACTCCTTGGGTTTTGCCAGGTTTTTCAAGTTGTTGTTGCCTTACCATTTAGTTGTTCCATTTTGTTTTGGTGAGGAGTTGCTTTCAGTGATTTGTTGGATCTACACTAAGGCTCTTCCAAATAATTTTTAAGAACAGGGCATACTTTGGAGAGGTGGTTCTATGCCTTAAAGGGCAAATTTTCTTTTTTATTTTATTTAATTTTTTAAAAGAGAAAATGCTATGATGCTATGATGCATGTATTAAAATGAGAAAGGAGAGAAGGATACTTTTTTGATCCAATATGTTGTGGAATTAAAAAGATACCCACTCAAGGATGGGAATAAAATGTTGCAGCTGGTACTGGAAATTGCTAGAAAACAGTCCAGGACAGAACAGAAGCAGAAACATCATTTGTATTTTTTTTTTAAAACAAAAAACAAAAAACAAAAACCCTACAGCAACAAATTCGGCAACCTCCGAACACATTTGGCTCATCAGTATGAGTCGTCTGGGGGAAAGAGGGAGAAATTGAGTGAGAGTGAGAAAAAGAAAAAGTAAAAGAGGGAGAGGGAGCAGTCTGTGTTATAGTTTTTCAGCCAGAGTTCTCACGAAGCCTAGGGAAGGTCATTAAGGCTATATAGTAATTGATTTTTTTAAAGTTGTAGATAGAATAATTTTTATGCAGGGCTTCCCTGAGACCAGAAAATTATGTCAAAGCTTCCACCAGAGTAAAAAGATTGAGAAAGGTTGTCTATGCAATTGGCTTCCCAAGTTCTCTTCTGCCTCCTCGGCAGGGCCTCCCTACCCCAGAATCCACTTAATTAAAAAGAAATACTCTCTCTCATCCACTGATTCTCTCTCCTTGCCTTGAGAAGCCTTCGAGAACAAAAGGCAGGCAGGCAGGCAGGCAGGCAGCTCCTGGCGATGTTCACGGGCTCTTGGCTGCTGCCACTATGCAATCTCACTGCCTTCTCCTCTCTTCTTGCCCAGTTTCTCCCCCACTGCAGCTCCCCTGCTGCCTTCCACTAAGCCCTGACACTAGAAGGCAAATCAGAACTTGAAAGAGGAGGAGGTAGGCTCATGGAAAGTCAGGCTTTGAAGCAGCTTACAGGATCTGTAGCCAGTATGCAAGCAGTTCTTAAAATATCTTTTGGACATCGCACTTACAAGTGTGTCATGAAGTGCTAAATTTCCCAGGATTGCTAAATTAGCTCAGGATGCAGCCACAGTTTCAATTACTGCCTCATAACATTCAGAACAATTGAGGGCATAAAACATGGCCTCTGTGCTTCCCAAGGATGGGGGAAGTGAAGTCCTGGCACCTGATGCAATGCTGTTTTCACAACCCTTCTTCCCCAACTGTCCTGCAGCGCCCTTCTTTCACACATGGAACGGTGAACTACTTCTCTTGGAGTCCACGTTTTAAATATGGGAAAACCACCAATTTTTCAAACCTAGTTTGAAACTTGTTTGGAATTTCTGTCTAATTCCAGTGTTGTCTTGTTCCCTTCTTTGGGCAAATGGGCAATTTGGCATTCTGCCATAATGGCTGTAATGGAAAATTTCATATTGTGGATCCCAGAAGGTCCCAAAAACTTCATATCTTCTGAATGAAAACCAGGACATATGTGGCCAACCAACATCAGAGTGAGGCAAAGATGGTAAAAGTTATTAAGGAGGAAGAACACCCAAGTTAGGAGAGGCTGCAGCAGCTTGCTTTTGTCTGTGACTACTGGGAAGGGCCTGACCAATTCTCCTCCTCCTCTCCTCCATTCCCGCTAAGTTAATTGAGTGTAAACTACTTTTGCACTTTGAACTCAGTTTGCACCAAGGGAAATGAGACCACTTTTGATTGTCTGGTCAAGATCACAAAAAGGTTAGCTGGACAAACCTTGTAGTCAGCACCTCTTTCTGAAAGGATAAATCTACCTGTGATAACTGAAGCCCTTGTCAGAGCTGCTGATGACAAGCAGCAGCTGTTGGTCCCGGTGGCTCTGGCTGGAGATGAGTCCTGCAGCTCAAGAGCTCCCCTGCTGCCATGGACCAAGCAGGCATAGACGTCCCTCTGTCTGCTCCTTTAGAGCAACAGGGATCTGATTCTGAAGAGGCTCTGGAGCCTGGTTCAATAAGCCCCCAATCAAGGCAGAGACTCAAGAGGGCTGTGCAAAGGGAGGCTTCCTTGGCTAAGTTTAAGAAGCTGTGCCTGGGGCCATATAACTGCTTGCCTGGAAGCTTCCCTTTGCTTGTGGAAAACTTCTTACAAGCCCTCCTCTTGCCTGTACCTTGCTCCCAGCACACGGTTCCTGATAACTTGAATTGATCTCTGAACTCTTGACCCTTGGCTTTGGAACTCTGACTACAGCTTTGCTTGGCACTCTGGTAAATGAACTTCCTTGAGTAAGTGCCTGCTTGTCTCCTCCTGGCTGGACTTTGCTGGCTCTCCCCCTCTCTTCTCTGGGGTGGCTCGCTGCCCAGGTCTCTGACTTTGACACTACCATCATCAAATTGCTTAAGTTTTGTGCTTCAACAATCGAATGCTGAATATTGCCCAGACAAGGTTCTGTCTTTCCAAGCATGTGTCCTTGCAGTAGGCAAACAATGCATTACAAACATGAAAAGCCACTGATAGAAAATATCACCTTTAGAACAAGGGTAATTGACTGAACCTTTCTGTGATTTTTTTTTAAGTGGAAGATTATCCAAGATGTTAGCTCCTTTTGTTAAACAATGTCCCAGCTAATATCTCATGATCTCAAGATGGACATGCTTTGGTTGAAGCAATTCCTTTCTTCGGCCACTTCCACACTGCACTGTTATAGTGCTGTTATTCTATTTCCAACATCCTGGGGAATTCTGGGGTGTGTAGTTTGCTGAGGCCAAAAAGCTCTCTGGCTAAGAATTCTCAATGCCCTTCCCTAAACTGGAAAGGAACAGACTCTTGTCCACTGGTCACTGGCCTTTACATAGAAGAGAGCAATGATCTCAGGAGTTTTGCGGTCACTGAAGGTGGACAGCAGTGTCGGGTAGCCCTCCATATTTTAGTTATGGGCCATGTAGTAGGAATTAAGTAGCAGCTTGCTTGTAACAAGGTACGAGAACCAGAGACCATTAGATAAACAAAGCTAGGAATGTAGAGATGAGCGCTGCCAGGCTAAATCAGAATTCCAACGTCTCTTGTGGGCGGGATGAGAAACTCTTTGCCTTTTATGTTTTGAATTTTACTAATTACCTCCAGTTCACTCACTGAAGTCCTGTACTATGTATCACGCTCCTAATCAATAGTGTTTATGCACTGTTACATTTGTGTGTGTGAATTCAGTTCGTGACAGCAGAGACTAATTTATATATTTATCTCTCCACATTGCTAGAATATAAGCAGCAATGCCATATATATGTCAACGCTCCAGGGTGATGTCCTGAAAAGCCAGTTAGAGGCTGGTCAGTAGTCCAATTTCACATATCCTTATACTTGACTATCCACAAATCAAAAACAAAAAATGCAGGTCATTTTCATAAAGCAGCAGAGTTATTTTGAGTCATTCACTGGCTTCCTTGCAACATCAAATCACTGTGCTTAATGGAGGCTAGAATAGTACCAGCACACTTGAGTGAAATCCAAAAGTCAATTTAAATGTGACTTTAGAAAGCAACCTTCTCTTTCAGGGAAAAACTGCAGTGTTTACATGACACTAATATGCCCAGTGCATTCTCTCTCCATCTTTGCTTCACCCTTCCTTTTTTGAAGAGCTTTATCACACCATGGTGAGATATAGTCATAGCGATGCATTAGACTCGCTTTTGCCTCATCCTTATTGCATGATATCATGCTCTCTGGGCACTACTGCATTGCAGGGTACTTGAAAATGTGTTTATTTTTCACAGTGGAAATAATCTGTTAATGATCCCCTTTCCCACAACAAGTCAGTTACTAGTTCAGGTGCAGATGTTTCATAGGGCTCTCTTCTTCCAATGATCCGTTAGTGGGTGTGGTGTGGGGATGACCAGGTTATCCCTCCTTCAAGCATCACAGCATCATAGTGTCCTAGGCCATTTCCGCACTAGACCATTATAGTGCTATTATTCCACTTTCAACATCCTATGGAATCATGCTGTTTGCAGTTTAGGGAGGTGCCTAACAGTCTAGTGCCGAAATGGCCCTCGTGTTGTATAACAGTCTAGTGCCAAACAGTCTTGTGCCAAAATAACAGTCTAGTGCCGAAATGGCCCTCCTGTTGTAGCATCATAGTGTCATAGTGTCATGAGTGTTCTGCACAAAGTGCTTATTAATTTACTGGTGTGTCCATTTATTACAACATATAACTGTGAGAGAGAGCAGTTATTACTGGACATAGGGCAGGCCAATTTTTATTTTATTTTAAAGCCTTCATGGAGAAGAGCAGAACAAGTAAAAATACACTGAATTGGATGTCAATGGAATTAATTGGTAGGTCAGTTCCATAGGAAAACTTCCGAAAAAAAGAATCACACTGTGGTAATAGCATAAGAGAGGCAGAGAATAATTTATACAGTATACTCAAGAAGTTGAATTTTGCTCAAGAGTGAATTAAATTTGCCCCAGGATTCTCAAGGCATTACACTAAAACAGGTTTGGGCAATGTTCAAAGCAGAACAAGCTGACAGCCAGTGGTAGCTGCAGCCAGTGTTAATGCAGCATTCATGTGGCCCTGTCTATTCAGGGAGATCATTTCTATACTTATTTCTAGAGCTGAAAAGACTTTCAGAATGGCTTACACAGTATTTTTTTAAAACTACAAGGTAATCCATATCTTCAGGTTTAAAGTCTAAAAGGAGATAGCACAAAAAACCAGTGTGATACAAGGCTGCATCAACAGGAAGGTACAGTTGAGAGACAGAGGCCCTTTCCACACGGGGGATGGGGAAACGGGGCAGCGCACGCAGGGACAGATTTTACCTGAAAACGGGTTGCTCCGTCCCTGCGGGGAGCGCACGTTTGCCACTCCACACGCTGGTGAATTTTGGTGGCGTTCGGCGGCGCCCAAAATGGCAGCCGGCGACTTCCGGCGGTGCTCCGCCAATCAGGGCAGCGCGCCAGCCGGAAGCCCGCCCCCGGGCAGCTCTGCAGGGACGCACTAGCGCGTCCCTGCAGTTTCAAACGGGGCGCTGCAACGGGTTAGCGCGCTCGCGTTTTTAAAAACCATATGAAATGTGGTTTTTAAAAAATGCGCCGCGCCACCCCTTGCAGCCGCGCTAGGGCGGTTTGAGGTGTGGAGCCTCCACTTTTCAAACCGCCCTAGCGCACCCCACGGTGTGGACGACCTCCGGATGAGGTCGCCCTAAGCTGTTTTTTTTACCCCGTGTGGAAAAGGCCAGAGAAATAATTTTATCAGTCTATTCAGCTTTGGTCAGACCTCAGCTAAAGTGCTGTGTTCAGTTTTGGCACCACAGTCCAAGAAGGATATTGAGAAGTTGGAATGTGTCCAGAGGAGGTGTTACCCCAAATGGTGGGGCACTTCTTGAGGTCCTCCAGCAGTATCTGCAATTCAGTGCAAAGATGAGGAATTTATTAAAAGGTTGGAAGAGGTGGGGTAACCAGCAGGATCTTTCCACCAATGTTTATTAGGTCCTTGCAGGAAAACCAGGCAAAGACTCAAAAGTAAACGTAAGTTGTGTTTATCACGGGGAATACAATCATGCATGCACACAGAATTCAGACAATCCTGCACTCACACAAGAGTTAACTGAAGGATAAAGGGAAGAAAAATTATGGATAGTAACACTGAGGGTTCTGGGTTATAATTATGAATCCAGAAGAGTAGTGAAGAAGCAGTGGAATGGCTTAGACTTGTGTCTAAGTATTCAGAGTGATGCAGTGTTCAGAGTGATGCAGTGATGCCTAGCAAGTGAAAAAGCTGCAGCTAATTGAAACAGGTTTTTTTTTTAATTCTCTAAATCTACCTGGAGGGCATGTGTGCAAATGGCTCTGTGGTAAAGTGGACCAAGGAGTTTGCACCTTGGACAATGGGATACATGATAAGTTGATGGCCTTACCATGTAGGTGACAAGGGGTCAATAGCTGGCTTGATAGCTTTATATCATTTGGGCAGGAAGGTACACAAGAAAGGCAGGCAGAAGGAAGGAGGGAAGGCAGGCTGTCGAAGGAATGCAGTAATAGGTGTATGTCGATCATCTCTTCTGTGAGAACATTGCAAACTTTTCATCTCAGTGATGGCCAACTGGAAGTTCATTAGCACATGAAAGCTTCTTGTATCATTTAGCTAAGCCTGTGAGGGATCTTGTGATCTATATATCCAGCCACCTTGCTTCTTATTCAGCCTGGCATCCAACCATAGCAGTGTTTGATTTATATCAATTAGGCCATATCAAATGTGTTTGTTTGGGAGTGTATGGCCCCCAACAGAGGGCAATCAAGACGGCAAAAGATCTAGAAACCAATCTCTTTGGAGGTACAGCTTAGGGAGCTGGATATGCTTAGCTTGCAGAGCAGAAGACTGAAAGGTGATGTGATGGCTGTATCTAAATGCTTGAAAGATAATCATGTAGAAGATGGAGCAAGTTTATTTCCTGTTGCTCCAGAGACCAGAAAATGAATTTTCCTAAATAAACATTAGGAAAAATTCTTGATGTAAGAGCTGTCCAACAGTGGAATGGTCTGTCTTGGATGGTGGCGGAAACTCCCTCTTTGGAGGTGAGTAAATAGAGGTTGAATGCTTATCTGTCAGGAGTACTTTAGTTATATGGCATGGCAGTGAAGTGGACTAGCTGTCTCTTGTGATCCCTTCCAGCACTATGATACCATGCAAGGAAATAGAGAGGGAAAGAGAAAATAAAAACCCAGAAACAGCCTGGTAGAATGGCTGCCGGATAACAAATTTATGACACAAACAGGTTGATTCATGAGTTTTCAAGTTCTGATCACTGCCTGTTGTCCTCTCTCCTGACTTCCTTTCCTCTTCCCCCTCACCCAGAAAATGAGATGAGAGAATCTGGTGGTGGTGACAAATACCAGTGAATAGTTGCAGAAGCAGAGAGAACTTGAATTGCTCTTTCTACATGACTTATTTCCATGTTACTGAATGTGGGTTGTCAGACATATAAGTGAATGCAGAATTCATATACAGTGCGTGTCTGATAGCTCCATTACACATGAAGATCAAGATGCACTGTGTCAGAATCAGCCTACTATTAAACAGAGTAAGGTGGCCTTCCCAGACAGCACAATTTGGCTGTTATGAAAGGGAAGTAAATGCCTAGCTTTACTGTTATGGTTTTGCTGCCAGTGAGTGGGGAGGGGTTCATGGGATTTTTTCCCCACTCAGGAATAAAAGCAACTTGACCTGCCTTGACCTGGGTGTACAAGTATATTTTCATGTGTGCTCACATATACTATTTGCTTTTCTGTTTCAGGCAGTGTAATGTCTTGGGTCACCCCTGTTCATTGATAAGGCGCTCTCTGTTCTTCAGGTGTGTAAAATGAGCATGTCAGCATTTATTTATGTATTTATCAAAAAAATTGCAGAACCACTTTATGTTTCCCTTTGTGGAGATGTTTACTCTTGCATGTAGATGCCGGAGGTTATCTGGCTAGTCAACATGGTCCCCATTTTCTACAAAGATTTTGAATAGATATTGGGATGTTGAATAGGTATTAGAACCCATACTCACCAGATTTAATTGAGTAACAGGCAAGCAATGAATGCACTTCACAATGGAAAGTGTTGTTGTTGTGTGTCTTCAAGTAGCTTCCAACTTATGGTGACTCTAAAGTGAACCTATCATCGGGTTTTCTGGGGCTGAGAACATGCCTGAGGTCACTCAGTGGATTCTATGGCTAAGCAGGGAATCAAACCCTGGTTTCCAGGGCCATAGTCCAATGTTCTATGCTCTACTACATCACACTGGCTCTTCACAATGCATAACTGACATGCAATTAGAGTCTCTTAGCACAAATGTCCTTAATAAAATTTTGGAAAAGCTGACAATAGTGTTGGGATCAAAAGAATAATTTGCTGTTATTAGAAGCTCAGTATTAGGACAAGAGAGAGAGCTGGTGCGGTATAGTTGTTTGAGGGTTGGATGACTCCAGAGACCAGGGTTTGAATCCTTCCTTACCCATGGAAACCCACTGTGTGGTTTTGGGCAAGTCATATTCTCTCAGCCTCAGAGGAAAGGAAAGGCAAACCCCCTCTGAACAAATCTTGTCAAGAAAACCCCAGGATAGGTTTGCCATAGGATTGCCAAGTCAGAAACAACTTGAAGGCACACAACAGCAACACGTTATGACTATAGAAAAGTTACTTTTGAGGACTACAGCTCCCACAAGCCCGAAGTCAGCATGAGCATTAGTCCATAATGCTAAATTTCCCGAACTCTGGTGTTAAGAGGCAGCATTTTGCCACATGCCAGGGATAAAGAAAGCAATGTCCCGTGTTACCACAGTTTCTAGCCAGACTTGGGGGGCACCAGATATCATCTTTGATATCAATAATTTGGCCTTCCTTACCCATTCCTTCCCACATGCTTGCGAGGCCCCCAGACAAGCATGCAAACAGGCTCGGCCGATAATCGCTGTAATATTCCAAATCAATACAGGCAGGCTCGAAATAGCCAAACTGCTGCTTCAGGAGACCTCAAGGCAAGTACCCTCATTATGTATGCAAAGAACTCCCTGCCCTGAGCAGGCAGCTTGACGAACCGAATACTCCACTGTCAAGCACTCTGTGTTTGCATACTGGCTACTCTATTGACAATTCAGACTTAACTCAATCATGCTAAATTCTGACCTTTCGGAGGCTTTGTCTCCAGCCCGAAACCCATTGTCTTCCCCAAGTACGGACTAGCCTACGGCCGCAATTTCCACTATAAGAACCCCTGACTTTGAGCACTTCTTTGGATTGCTCGGATCGCCCTGGACTTCCATCCTGCCTTGCTGTCGCTTTGTTCGACGAGCCTTCCCCTCAGCTCTCCGTGGTGAGAACACTGCTTCAACGGACCTTTTTCCTCCGACTTTCCGGGCTTCAGGACAGGTGCAGTATTTCCCATACCAAACCTCCTCTTGAAAATCCCTCTATCCAACTCCAGCCTTTATTTCTATAGTTATCTGTGTGAGTGTGTTGCGTACACGAGTTTGACTGTATTTTTAATAAAACACCAATTATTATTTTACTTCTGTTTGCTCCTTGACTCGGCCTGACCCCGTAGACATTGGGTAAAAGATCTCACCATGTTACCTTGCCTTTCGCATTGCTAACTTGTGCTCTTTGACTAATTTCCCCAACTTATACAATTTGGAGAGCATTTAGGTGTCCCTCACGGGACCCCCAGAAATCAGGGTAACACCCGCTTGTAAGCATTCTTCTTCATGCCCTACTTGTAAGCATTGATGGACATTTTGCTGCACTTTATTGGCAATGGGAGGCTGGATCAGATGGGCCCCTGGAGATGTTCCTTATGTCCTTCTACCACACTGTTCCTTGAAGCCAAAATGGATGTCATGTAGGTGCTCGATCTCAAGAAAAGTCTGTGTGAAAGCTATATGACGGAGGACAGGCTGTGTTGCTGTGGCAACATATCCAATTTAGTTTTAATTTAGTTGGAAGTGTCAAACACTACGGTAAAATAATAACTAAAAACGAATAGTGGTCTCATTAGAACCGTTTTTCTTTGCCTCTGTTCCCGAAACCCATTGCCATTGATTGAAGAATAAAGATACACAAGCCTGCTTTGCAACATGGGGCATATATTAGTTCCTCTCAGACTAGAAGCACAAGGGAACAAGCAATTATCATTTAGGACATCAGAGCTATTATTTCAACATTTCTATTCCTTGCCAGCCTTACATAGGTGAGTGTGCTGTGGGTTGTGTTTACAAGCATATTACCCCAGCCTTTTGAAACTGGCATTGGCTGATGATTATCATCTAGGCCCATCTTGAGGTTTTGGTTGTAGTCTACAGATTGCTACAGCTTCATGGTAACCATACAAAAAACCTAAGCAAATAATAACATACCATATTATATGCCACCATCCTGTTAACAACTTAAATGTAAGTCCAGTGTTAACTGCATAAATCTTTTTGTTATTGTTGTGGAGGTTGGAATTCTCTACAGGTAGAGAATGGGGAGGTGACAGAGAAATGTCCAGCTGTGTTCCTATAGCTAGATGCTCAGCACTGCCATCCTCTTTCAGGACCTCTGGAAGATTCCCCAGGAGTATATGGAGATGCCTCACTACAGTGTGTTCAGCTATGGGACCACAGCTGGACACTTCTCTGCTGCCCCCTCGCTCTCCTCCAGCCAGCATGCAGGGTACAGTGTTTACAAGGTATGCTTCACAGTTCTGGCTGTGCAAGTTTTCACAGTTCATCTCCCAAAGCAGCATCTCAGCCACACTTTTAAAATACATGAAAATATGTGTGTGTGTGCATATATGTACCTTCAAGCTGTGTGTTGGCTTATGGCGACCCCATGAGTTTCATATGGTTTTCACAGGCAGGGAATACTCAGGGGTAGTTTTGCCATATCCTTCCTTTGAAGTATAGCCTACAACATCTGGTGTTCATTGGCACTCTTCCATCCAAATACTAGTAGCCAGGGCTGATCATGGTAAGTTTTCAAGATCAGATGGGATCTGGTGTCATTAGTATTGAGTATACCATACCTGTAACTGTTTGCAGCTCTTCTCCATCAAACACTCAGTTTTCTTCTTTGCAACACTGTTTAGCAAGCTCACCATGGAAAAAAAGTGCCTACCTGCCTGGTTGGGCAACCAGACTGCACCATATATCTCTTTTACATGCAGCTACTATGAACTTTCTTTTTAATCCTAGATACAAAGCATGGGGAAACTGTTGAATTTACTTAAAAGACAGTTTCCCTGCAAATATTTACCCACAACAGGCAACTATGAAGTGAATCTACAGTGGATCATTGTGGATCAGCCTTTTTAAATCCTTTACCTCATTTTTGCCAAAGCATGTTGCAGGGAGCATTTTCATTAGCTGTTAGAGTGTGTCTGACCTGACTTTGAAAGCTTAGCAGGATTGGGCCTGGTTAGTACTTGGACAGGAAGACATGAAGTAATACCAGCAATCTCCAGGTAAGTATTAGGGGAAAACGCCTGAAACTTTGGAGATCTGGATGCTACTGAGCTAGACAGACCAATGGTCAGATTCAGTATAAGGCAGCTTCTTATATATCTAAATGGTTGAACCCTGGGCTCCAGTTCAAAAGATTTCTTAGGCTTAAGAATGTGACAGTAGAGACAAATTAACTCTTCCAGACTGATCTAAAGAAGTGTAAATTCTTACAATGCAGTTCTTTGGCTTTTACTGGGTTTTCTAGATTTTGCTGGCTCTTACCACCTCTGCACCCATTTGTTTCATTCTTTTGGGGGGGCTGTATATAGCTATTTTTTGGATCAGTAGTAGGATTCTTCAAGGGTTTTGTGTGTGTGTGTGTATGTGTTTTTTAAAGGAGGTATAATTTGTGGAGATGGCTCTGTGGTTTGCAAGTCACTTATTCTCCTTTCTCAATTTAATTGTTTAAACAGTTATAAAGTGCATTTCATTGATACGTTATAGCACTGTAATCCTAAAAAAAAAAAAATGAAAAAAGAACTGAAGGGAAATATTGTTCTAATATGTCTTAGAATTCAAAGAAAAAAACACGAGGATGGAAACATCCTATGGAATCCAGCCAGCCCCTCCCGAAACTGCAAACCCCAGGATTCCATAGGATGTTGCAAGTGGAATCGTAGCGCTATAACAGTCCAGTGCGGAAATGACCATGGGGATTTCTGGGGCTAAGAGCCCAGAAGCACCCAAGTTCATCCAGGGGGTTTCCATGGCTGAACAGAAAACTGAACCCTGGTCTCCAGGATTGTAGTCTAATGCTCAAACCCCTACATCATGCTGGTTCTTAGACATAACAGGCTTGTATTCCCTCTCTCCCCCACATCAAAGAGGCACACGGTACAGCAGTTAAGTCAATATAACTTAGAGAGGTGGATAGAAAAGCAGTTAATTAATGCAGAATCAAAACTGAAAGAACAGTTTAGATCAGCACTGGGCAACCTGTGACTGTCCAGAAGTTACTGGGCTGTAATTCCTAATCCCATACCCTCTGATTGTCCTGATTTAGGAGGGATAGTTTCGATTAAATTTTTGTCATTCCCACTTTTTTGGCTGCTTTTCAAATGTCCTGATTTCTCTCTCCTCCTCTCATTCTGCCTTTTGTCCCTGTCTTACTTCAGTTGCTGCAAAATGAATTCACAGTACAGAAGCAGTTCACGTTCAAGTTACTCGGCTGTTGGGAAAGGAGAAAAGGGGCAAATCTTGCCCTTCCCAGTAGGCTCAGGCTAAAGTAAACTGCTGCAGTCTCTCCTAGCTTCTCTGTTCTTCCTTGTTAGTTTTACTACCTTGACCACACTCCTGTTGCATAGCCACATGTGTCCTGGCTTTCATCTGTGAAATGTTGGTGGATATGTGATCTTATCATCCTTTACAATTGACTATGATGGGTAGGGCTAACAGGAGTTGCAGTCAAACAACATCTTCTCTACACATTCTACTTTTTATCTTCCAAAATTTAAACTTAATCTAAACCATCCTCCTTCATCTTGGCATCCCAATGCTGACTGGTCAGCTGTTCAATGAAACTGGGAAATGTATTCGAACACATGCAGGGAGGACAGATTGCTTTGGGAAATGTGAGACGCGGTACTGGATCTCTCAAGCAGAATAATCGATATTGCAAGGCAGAAAATGAACAACAGCCAGTCCTATGCCCTCCACAAAGTTAGCAGAGAGAAAAAAAGCTTAGGCTGCTTTGTAAACCATATAAAGTAGATTTACTTACAAATTATTTATTCACAATCAAACACACGGTATAATGGAATGAGAAAGAAGGCAGAGGAAAAATGTTTGAAGGTTACAGTGATACACAGAGAGACAAGTTGTGGAAAAGACCTAAGAACTGGAAGTTATCATAAATACATATGTTGTGACTAAACTCCTAACTATAAAAATATACTTTGTCTAACCTCCAATGGCAAAGTCTCCAACATTTCAAAGATAAAAACCAGGACAAAAGTGAAGAAGTAGTATCTGAGTTTAGTCAAGAGGGCCAAAGTTATTGAGGAGAAAGAGAATACAAGCTAGAAGAAGCTATAGTAGGTTGCTTTTGCCTCCTACTGTCCTGATTTGGCAGGGGTAGTCTGGATTAATCCATCATCCCACTTTCTCGGCTACTTTAAAAAAAATCCCAGTTTCTTTCTCCTCTTCTTACTGCTCTCACCTTTGTCCTCCTTACTTTGATTGCTGTAAACTGAGTTCCTACTTTATCTGTTCTAACTCATTAGTAACTTTTGATATCTTGACCACACACTGATGTAATGCTTGGCTGCATGTGTCCTAGTTTTCATTTGTGAAATGTTGGAGGGTATTCACTGGCACAAAGGGGTCCCAGTTTTTAGAATTTCTCCAGGCTCACCAACTACCTTAATCTGGCCATGTCTGTGAATGTATCATCCCTTCAAATCTTGTTGCTTCTCATGAATGCAGCTGGATGATCTTCCTCTGTACCCAATTACCTGTCTCTAAAGCATAGCTCTTTTCTGCAGGGCATTTCCACAGAAAGCCGCTGAGGGCCACAAAATAGCTGGAGTTTTGCCTGGCCACCTCTTTAAGATTACCTTCAGGCAATGTTTATTGCAGGAAGAGTTCACAGAATTAGCAAGCTAGCCGTGCTTTTTGCTAAAATTCTGAGTAAACCACGCATTCTATCGTGTCCATCATTTTATTGATGGGTTAAATGTTACATGGATTCCAGTCCTAAGTGGTTGGGAATCCTCTGCCTGCAGACCATTGTGAGCAAAAATTAATTCTCTAAAATGTATCCTAACAGGTGACAAGGAAAAGCTACAGCTTCATTAGTTTTGCCATTCTTACTAACAATGCCATTTAAAGCAGCACCCTATAGAAAGTTCAACTTCATTTATATGCAGCTCAGATCTGATCCAGGCAGTGCTGTAGAGAACTTAGCTACTACCAGGGCTAATTTGCAGCTGCCTTACTCAGGAAACAGAACCAACACAAATTGTTTTCCTAAAACAAAATGTGACCTGTTTTTTAGAAGCACCATAAGACCAGTATCTTCTCAATGGAACAAGAATATTACAGCAAAGTTTTGTGAGATGACTGGCAGAGACAGAAAGATATCATTTTAACCCCAAGACATTTTGCTGTTTGAAGTGGTGACAATGCAAAAATTGATCTTTTTTAAAATATCAGGGCCATTGAATGTCATTCACTGAACTAAGCATTAAATGGTGTGGATGGAGCACAGTCTGATATACACAGATATGAAGTAACATTATGCCCTACAGTGTGGTACGTGAATTGCAGTTCCATTTGTTGTTTAGAATAGAAGAACAGTGACTGGCTAACATTAAGAACCATCTATCCAGAAAAGCCTTGGGACTCTGCCTAGTTATCTGCCTCCCTTCCTTTCCAGCTGCAGCAGAATAATAGAAATGCATTGAGGTACAAAAACTGACCACAAAATTTTTCACAGAAGCTGACAGAATGTCATCCCCTCCTCTCCCCACTAAAAAGAACCCACCTTGGTGCAAACTGAAAACCAGCACATCATGCACACTTCTTAGGCTATCTGATGTGGCAGACCAGCATTTTTTCCCCAATGTGCCAGGGACCAGCACGAAATTTGCGCACTTTGGCTATAATTCTTCCTTCCTTCCTTCCTTCCTTCCTTCCTTCCTTCCTTCCTTCCTTCCTTCCTTTCATTCATTTTTCTCTTTCAGAGACTAGTGCCCAATGGCTTTGAGACTAGGAACCATCCAGGGATCACCACTTTTGTAACCCCTGCTAGCAGACCCAGTCCCGGGGAAATGTAATATTTAATATCAAAAAGTTTTTTTTATATACATTTTATTCCATATATCAAATGTAAACTGTTTCCCATGAATATTCCAAATATACATAAAAATAAATATTACATCAATATATCAAAGTTTAAATCACCGATAATTACAAAACATTTATACAATCCATATAGTCCATATAAACATATAATCCTCTTCTCTTCTTTCTTCTTTCGATATCAAAAAATTATTAAGCCAGAGGTTCACCGGACAGGAACGTAGACATCCGGGTCTATAAACTGAAGCATTTTTAGTGAGGTCAGGCCAACATACCCTCAGTCACATCTCCAAAAGGGAAACCTCAAAAGGCACGTATACACACACCAAATGGGCCATCAACAGCAATGACACCTTAATGTGAACTACGTGGCCTCCAGATGAGGTTAGAAACGCAAAACGAGGTCCATCCACATTTGTCTTTTTCTGGAAAGGGTCTGTCCCCCCGGGCATACTTTGCACTATAACTGAGTCCCCTTTTGGGGCTCTCTTTGGAGAACTCCCACGTTTGACTAGCCCCTGGCATTCTGCTAGTCGAGAGCTCCCCTCAGCTTTCTTCCTATGCTGAGCCACTTTACCTTGCTTCTTCCTGAGCTACAGTCTACAGGACCAAGTTCTCTTTCCCTCCACTTTTCCTGATCTTCATATGTTTCCAACTCATTAGTCCTTGTGCGCTTGTGTGAGTGACTGCTTCGCTGTGTGTGCGCGGATATTTTGCCAATTCTGCTAAATAAACTACTGATAATTGGACATTTGACCTGGCTCTTGTGTGGTCTGACTCTGTAGACATAAGATTCAAGATCTCGCTGTGTTGCCCTGCCCTTCACTATGCTAAGCAGTGCTCTGCTAATTTCCCCAACCTTTGCATTTTTGGAGCAAATCTGGGTGTCCCCCAGAGACCCTCAGAAGTCAGGGTAACGCTTTGAATAGTACTAAGCCAGACTAGAAGCTTTCTCCTTCACATACATTTCTCTTTTTGGGGAGGTGAATTGTGTCTTTCTCTCTTTCTTTCTCCTATTGGTGTGTGTGCATGTGTGTGCATTCAAAAGGATATCTTTCATCCCAAGTGCAATGTGGTTCATATTCTTTCTGACACCTCTTTGTTACTAGCTGAATTTACATGTGATCAACCAATATATACAAATGAAGAATATTTGTTAAAGGGCCAATGGAAATGTTACTGCGAGAGAGAAGCCCTACCCCAGGGTCTACAATTTTTAATATTAAAATATGGCTCTGTATGCCAGAGAGGTCCCCTGTATGGCCCCAGTCATGTAGCCCTAAGAGACTTCAAGATGTGTAAACCCATAATAAACAAAGGGTCCACAGCCCCAGGAAGCCGGCTTGAGGGGATTAGCGTGTCTGCCCCAAGTTGAGCAAATATTCCATAGGCGAGGACCATTTACATGAAGTCACACCACAAACTAACATGGTTGAAGATCCTGAGACTTTGGCAACACCTTGCAATCTCATCACACAAAGGAAATTACCATGGTGAAGCTTCATTATTGCTCCAACACCCATTGTTCTCCCTGGGAAAGGATTAGTTCTCCAGGTACTTTTTCCCCTATAAATAGTCACAGTTTTTGACCAATTCTTTGGATCACTCCCAGTCTCCCAGCAGACCGCTGCTCCATCCATTGAGTGATCCCCTCAGCCTTTTCTGTGCTGGGCCCCACTTCTTTGCTGCCTTCTCAGACCCGGGACTTCAGGACAAGGTGCAGTATTACCCCAACAACACCCCCCTCAAAATTTCCCTGTCCAATTTCCTCTCTTTTATTTCTTAATAGCTCTTGGGTGAGTGTGTGCGTGATTGCGTTGGTGCATGAGACTTGCATTCAATAAAATCCATTATTTGGCAATTTGATGTGGTTTTTGGCTTGGCCTGACCCCGTAAACACTGGGTAAAAAGATCCCGCTAGGTTACCCTGCCTCTCGCATTGCTATTGCTTGTGCTCTGGCTAGTTTCCATTCCTCATCACATGGAGCACATTGAAGTGTCCCCCAAGGGACCCCAGAAATCAGGGTAACAGAAAAACCGACTTTGGAAATCTTAAAGGCAAGAGGAGCGATCACACAGAATTACAGTTGGCCCTCCATATTAGCTAGGGTTAGGGGCACAGGAACCCTGTAAAAGTGGAAAAACTGCAAATGTCAAAATGTGTGGATTTGTCTGTGGGAAGATGGCTAAGACATGATGAGAACAGCGGGCATCTAGGGTCCAAACCAGGCCAGAGAAATGAGAGTGGAAACGGGTTGGTCAGCATGGTGACTGTATACTTCCTCTTTCTTGCCCATCTCCTTCCTTGATTGTATGGAATGGGATCAGGAAAAAGGTTAGTGGTGCTGAGAAATCAGGCTGTGATCTGTCCTTAGCTGGCCAGGCAGAGGCTGGTGGAAGAGAAGGACCAGAGATGGTTTTTTTAAAGGGCTGTATGGCCTGTTAGGAACCACCTAGAGGGAAGGTTCCCCCAGAAAAGAAGCACAGGACAGCTTGAATTGAATATGCCAAAACGTGGAAGTCTCAGCAAATACCCACAATTGAACAATGGTGGGGGACATTTATCGAGAATAGAAACGTGGATATTGTCTCACAAAGATTAAAGGGGAAATCGGATGATAAGATAAAAGCAGAACGGCAAATTGTAATGGGTAATTGCTGGGAACTGCCCAATGAAAATGTCTAAATTATGGTTGAAATTAAAGAGGAACAATTGTAACATAACAGGAGTGGATGAGAGAAATGCAAGATCAAGCATATAAGATGAACATAAAATTGTGGGGCATAATTTTTTGTATGTGAGTAGACATTCAGAAAATGAAAACTAGATCAGAGTGGAAGAACAAAAACACTACATGTAAAAGTACAATTTGTGAAACTTAATAAAATTATTAAAAAAAAAAGAAAAGAAGCACTTGAGGTGGGAGAGGCAGAGGTTGGAGAAACTCAGAAAGAATCAAATCTGTGAAAATGAAATTCACAAATGTGGAGGGCTGACTATATTTCGAAACTATATGCCATCCATTTATCAAATTTGTTTCAGAAATGAAGTATGCCCATGGAACTCTGACAAAACATAAGTTATTTTGAGCTTAGACATTGTTGTTTGATCTTGTTTGTTATAGTCACATTTTACTGGAGTGGCTTTGTAATTTTGTGGTTATTTGCTGTCAAGTCAACCTTGATTTGTGTCAACTCTATGAAAAAGATACTTCCAAGACCCCTGGTCATCAACTGTCTTGGTCAAGTGCATTATTAATGGTATTGTCTGGTTTATGGGATGGAAAATTAATAAGACATATTTAAAAATAGTTGCTAAAGAAAATAGCTTTCTGTGCTACACTTTGAACTCATTTTGGAAAAAAGATAGGGTATAAATAAAATAAATAATGTTGGGAGATGATATAGAATAGAATGTAAAAAAAATTGAAATGCCAGATCACTAAGTCTCCAGAACTGTTTCTACTGGGAAATTGACAGCAAGATGCCAGCTATGATAAACAACGGCACAGAATGATTCAATATATGTTACCAGCAGCAAGATTGATATCTGCTGCATGTATTATTGAGATTCATCATCGAGCTGAACAGAAAAGGGAATGAGTGGCAAGGATTTTTCCCAGACAGTTGTCAATTAGCTTAGAAGCTAGCAACATACTGGAGAGAAGATACATTGCTTTTTGGACTACAACTCCTAGCATACACTAGTACCATGGGTGATGATGCTGGCTGGGGCATTCTGAGAGCTATATTTAAAAAAAACTATGCTCCCAACCTCTGCATTTTTTGTTTATCTCTCAGCCTCATTGACAACTGTTTGTTTTTAAAGAAGATGGGATCCTGAAGTTTGCACCATAGGTAAGAGAAGCTGACCATTGTCTATCACATGCACTTTTCTCTCATCCTGACCCTGACCCCAAGACCAAGATTTAAAGACACCGGAGCCCTAAGTAAACTCCACTCCACCTACCAGTATGGGTGGTACTGGGAACAGGACAACAAGACAACTGGTAACCTTCCTCCCCCAGTGCTGAGACACCTACTGTTCACAGACAGACCCCAGTGCAAGCATTTTGAACAACTACCAGAAGCCCTAGCCAACATGACCAATGTTGAAGATTATGGGAGTTGTAGCACAAAACATGGAGGGCCAAAGCTTTCCCACTCCTATCCTAGTGGCTGCATATTCATTAATAGTATGAAAATAGGCTCACTCAGGGCTCCTTCACTGAGGTGGGAACTTGCTGTGTGCTCATAATTACACATGTACACAACTCTATGGATGAAGCTAAACACTAAGGGGAAGGCATATTCCCTGTGATTAATCATTTTCCCCTCTCGCAACAGGATTTCCCATGCTGGGCAAAAACTGAATAAAAACTAAAATAAATTTCCTCAAATATAACCATATTTGCTGCATATAAGATGCACTCGCATATAAGATGCACCCTGTTTTTTAATGTTATTTTCTGGGAAAACAAACTAGTTTTTTTAAAAAAATAGCATGGATTCTCCTGCCCCCACTTCCCCTCAGTTTTGCAGAGGAAGGGAACAAAGGGAGCTCCAGAGATGGGGAAAGAAAATTCCTAGGATCATTCTTCCCCCGCTCCCTCTCCCCTATATTTTGCAGGGGAAGGGAAAGGAAGGAGCTCTGGGGGGGCGAAAAGAAAGCTGCATGAAATTGCTCCCCCCCCACAGCTACCTTTTTTCTCTTCTCATGCAAAATGGAAGGGAAAGGGGGAGTGTGGGAAGCCTCGCATGAAGGTTCCTTTCCCCTTCGGGAACTTCTCCTCCCTTTCCAGTGCATTTTGCCTCCGTATTGAGAACTTTCATGGTGGCAAAATGCATAGCAAAGCGGTTAGTTTTTGCCACCTTGTAAGACCCACCTATGTATAAGATGCACCCTATTTTTAAATGTTATTTTTCAGGAAAAAAAGTGTTTCCTATATGTCAGTAAATATGGTACATGCCTCAGCAATCAGACTTCTAAATTAAGCCCTTTAAAATCCTTCTAATGATAAAAGTTGCTAACACAAGATACGCATGTGAGGAAAATCACTTGCTTTGACAAATAAACATCTTTTACCACATGGGGGAGGATTGATGAAAAAATGGGGTAAACATATCGTCTAGCTGGATCCTCAGGCTAAGTGCCACTCTCAGATGAGGCTGTGTTCTGCTTCCCTCTCTTTCCTGATTCTCTCATGGAGGAAGGGTTGGTCAGGCCTGCTTCTTGAAAAGAATCTTGGGATATAGTTTAAGTGTTGAGGATTCTGGGAGTATCATTCTAGTGCACATCCTCTCTTTTCCCAGAATGACATTTCTTAGATTTCTCTGGAGTAAATACTACATCCTCTGATGTCTTTGGTGCATGCATAATCTGTTTTCTTTATGCAGGTGCAGAGAACTGCTGTCATGCAGTTGGAAGATGCCCTGTCATGGTCATTCTGCTTAGGAAGTTAAATTTGTACATTTTTGTTTAGTTTTGTTTTATATTTTTATAACCATCTGTGGCTCTTCCTCTTTGTCTAGTAGTACCTAGTGCTTTGGCAAGATGTGAAATGTACTATCTTCAGAGCACTATTCCTCAGGTTGCGAGGTTGTTTTTAAAAAATATATAATTCTGTTTCTCCTCATATGAAGGAGTACAAGGCAGAGGCCAGCTGCTCAATGCTTTCAAAGATGCTCAATGAACGCTCTATTCATGTGAATGCTTCATTTTGTTCAGCTCTGGATGAAAGGTGCTGAAATAGTGTGTGGGTCTTCAATCCATTTCCCATGAGGATATTATTTATTTCAAAGAGATGCTGTGTGTTACATTTATGAAAAGTTAGTGAGATACACAGTACTTTGTGTCTGCTTTGCATTTATGTTCTTGGGCTTTGAACTAACCTCCTGTAGCCTTCCAGTTACAGCAAAGGGGCTGATTATGATCAGTGGGATAATGGAAATGGATCATGTGGGAGTGCAGATCTGGCATGCTTTTCACAGTAGGTGTTATGACATCATTTGCTAGGACAATCTTTGCCAGCATTATCAGCCTGCTGGGGTGGGGCAGAGGGAAAGCTACTTTTAAGAAAAGTTAATAGAATAGCACACAGAAGTCATCCATAACTGAGCAGTAGTAATAGGATATTCTAAATCCCAAGGCCATTTCTGCACCACACTATTATAGTGCTATTATTCTACTTTCAACTTCCTGTGGAAATCTGGGGTTTGTAGTTTACTGAGGCCATCTAAATGCCCCTCCCTAAACTGCAAACCCCAGTATTCCATACGACGTTGAAAGTGGAGCAACAGCGCTGTAACAATGTAGTGCAGAAATGGCCTTAGAGGACAGATCTGGCTTGGCATTGGACTCATTGCTGGCATGTGAGAGGCAAACTGAGATTGACCAAGGACGATGAAATTCATCGCTGATTAGAGATGTGAACCCTAGTATTCAGAATGCTCCCTGTCTTTCTGTATCTCTATCTGTCCATCCATCCATCCACCTATCATCCCATCTGAGACACAGGGTTGTTTTTTGTTTTTGTTTT
Source organism: Iguana delicatissima (assembly GCA_948472985.1). Taxonomy (NCBI): domain Eukaryota; kingdom Metazoa; phylum Chordata; class Lepidosauria; order Squamata; family Iguanidae; genus Iguana; species Iguana delicatissima. Next base: position 154,886 of record CAOKZL010001989.1, on the reverse strand, counting down.
TTTGAAGGATCCAATCTTTTTGGATTATTTCCAGCTTTCCACAATGGAGATGACACTGATGGGTAGGGCACCACTTGGACTGACATGTCAGCACCTTTCCCATTCCGTAAGGTTCAAGATCCAAACCTGAGGCTGAGGGCATGTGAATGCTTGTGATGTCACAGGGGTAGGTCCTTCTAATATCACAGCAGGCAGCTTAGTGTAATTGTAAAGTCGAAGGCTTTCATGGCTGGAATCCATAGGTTGTTGTGGGTTTTCTGGACTTTGAGGATGTGTTCTATTACTATTTTCTCCTGATATTCTGCCTGCATCTGTGGCTGGCATCTTCAGAGGATATGGTGGCATGGAACTGAGACAGAGTATATATACTTGTGTAGTCCCCAGGTGGGAGGGAGCAATTTGCATGTGTTATAGTTGGCCTGTGTGATGGCCTATTGTTAAATGGGATATCCTCCACGGTGTATTTTTAGTTAGGGAATATGCATAACAGTGTGTTAAGTACATTAGCAACCCATTGTATTATTCCCTGTAGAGGGACCTCCAGAGTCTGGGTGGTGTTCATCGGCATATTTTTGAGTCTTGATTTTAGTGTTCTTCAGTGTTGGTAGCCAAATCTTGTTTACTTTCCAAGTTTCTTCTTTCCTGTTGAAATTGTCTATGTGTTTATGGATTTCAATGGCCTCTCTGTGTAATCTGACATAGTAGTTGTCAGAAAGGTCCAGAATTTCTATGCTTTCAAAAAGCATTCTGTGTTCAGGTTGGTTTATAACATGTTCTGCTACTGCTGATTTTTCTGGGTGGATCAGTCTGCAGTGTCTTTCGTGTTCTTTGATTGGTGTTTGGACGCTGCGTTTTGTAGTCCCTATGTAAGACCTGCCCACAGCTGCAAGGTATGCGGTAAACTCCCGCAGAAGTTAGAGGATCCCTCCTGTCTTTTGCTGAGCATAGCATTTGTTGAATTTTCTTGGTTGGTCAGTATATTATTTGGAAGTTATGTTTCTTCATCAGTTTCCCTATATGGTCAGTGATCCCTTTGATGTATGGTAAAAACACATCCCTTTGGTTGGCTGCTTATCTTCACTGCTGTTTTTTTTCCCAGGTCTAGACATTTTCTGATGTCTGAACCAGAGTAACCATTGGCCTGTAGAGCCCAGTTTAAATGGTTCAGTTCGTCTTTCAGGACGTGAGGTTCACATATTCTTTTTGCACAGTCTACCAGAGTTTTTATTGTGCTCCTTTTTTTGTCCTGGGTGGTGGCTGGAGTTTTTGTGTAGATATCTGTCAGAGCTCAGCAAATGAAAGATTTTAAATGTTGAAGAACATACGGTGAGCTACCCTTGGGGCACAATGTGGCCTAAGTTAAATATTCTTGAATTCTAATATGAAAATGAGACACATTAGTATGTGTATAACTCTTCCATTGAATCCATTGGTTATAAAATGCTTAACTCTGGTTGGATTGGCCCTCTGGCATATGGTGTTAGTCAATGTTGTCCTCCAATGTTTCACAGATACAAACCAGGGCATATGTGGCCAAGCAATTGCAGTGTGGTCAAAATGGGAAAAGTTACTAATGAGGAAGAAAACATAAGCTAGATGGTGAAGGGCAGATTATCTAGTTGTCAGCTTTTTGATCTAGCCATATAACTTTGAAATACAGAATATAACCTAGTATGACCTAGTATGAGCATAAGATGTACAGCATGAGAACTAATATGAACTAGTATGAGCAGTATTACTAGAACAATAGTTGGGAAGATCCAGCACATTATTTTGGTGGGACAGGCCTTATACAGTAGTCCCTCCACTTTCACAAGAGTTTGGTGCACAGAGCCCTTGTGAAAGTGGAAAAACAATGAATAACCCCCCTCCGTGATCCCTCTCCTATTCCCTTTCCTTTCGCCTCGGTGTGTGAACCTTCCTTCTCTGTGCTAGAGCCAGAGGCAAGGGAATGGGAGCAGGGAGCTTCAGAGGGGAGAAGGAAGGTACATGTGTGCCTCTCCCTTCCCCAATTCCCTTGCTTTTTGCCTCAGCATGTGTTCTCAGCTCAGGGGCCAGAGCCAAGGGAATGAGAGGGGGAGCTCCAGAGGGGAGAAGGAAGGTGCATATGTACTTTCCCCCTCATTCCTTTGCTTTTTGCCTGGGCGTGCTTGCCTTCCTTCTCCATGCTTAATAAAATGCAAGGGAATGGGAGGAGGAGAATGATTGATTGATTGATTGATTGATTGATTGTATTTGTAGGCTGCCGTTCTCCCAGAATTGGGACCCAAAGAATGGAGGGAAAAGCATGCATGCATGCATGCATGTCACAAACAATCAAATTCATGAAGATCAAACCCACAAATGTGGAGGGAGGACTGTTCAGTCGATCATCAAATGCCAGTCTAAACAGAAAAGTCTTTACTTGTTGTCAAAAAGAAAGTAGAGAGAGTCCAATCTAAGTTCTCTGGGAGGGGAAATCCAGAGCCTAGAGACAGCCACTTACCGAGAAGGCCCTTTTTTCATGTTCCCACCAGATATACCTTTGATAGGACAACAATCAGGGCCTTCCCAGAGATCTCAAAGCACAGGCTGGTTCATAAGGAAAAAACACACTCCTTCAAATAACCTGGGCCTGAGCCATATATGGTTTTATAGGTCAAAACAAGCACTTTGAATTGTGCCCGAGCCAGTGAAACTGTTGAAACAAGGGAGCTGTATGTTCTCTGCAGCCAGCCCCAGTTAGCAATCTGGTTGCAGCTCTTTGGACTAGCTGACATTTCTGAACACTCTTCGAAAGCAGCCCCAAGTAGACTGTGTTATAGTAATCCAACCGGGATGCAACTAAGGCGTGCGTCACCATGACCAGATCTGATGTATCAAGGAATAGGTGCAGCTGGTGTAGAAGCTTTAACTGTGCAAATGGATTCCTTGTCCCTGCTGAAACCTGAGCTTCCAGGCTCACAGTTGAATCCAGGAGCACATCCAAGCTGTGGACCTGCATCTTCAGGGGGAGTGTAAGCCCATACAGCACAGGCTGAATTCCTATTCCCTGAACTGCCTTTCAATTGACCAAGAGCACTTCTGTCTTGCCTGGATTAAATTTCAATATGTTCACTCTAATCCTGTCTATTACTGATGACAGGCACCAGTTTAGGATTAAAAAAAAATTCCTTGGTTTGTGGGGGAAAGGACTACTAGTGTGGGGTGTCATCTGCACACTGATGGCACTGAAGCCCAAAATTCTACACAACTTCTCTCAGCAATTTCATTTATATGTAAAATAGCATGGGGTACAGAACCAAGTCTTGAGGGCCCCTGTGGTCTAATGGCCAGGTGGTTGAGTAGAAGTCCCCCAGCACCAGCTGAATTTGCCCTCTCAGTAAGGGATGGAGCCACTGTAAACCCTGCCTCCAAGTCCCATCCCAGCAATGCAGAAGGACATTATAGTAAACAAAGGGGGAAAGTGGGAAGAGTAGAGAGAAACTAGGGCATTTTAAAAGCAGCTGAAAAAAAAAATAGGACAACACAAGATTGGGTATATCTCTGTCAAATTGGGACAGCTGGAGGATATGGTATGGGGCAACTAAGGCCTTCAGTTGCTTTTGGTATACAACTCCCAGCAGTCCTAATCAGCATGGCCAGTGGAGAGGAATTATGAGATTTGCAGTGCAAAAACATCTGGAGGCTCACCGTTACCCATCCCTAATATAAGCACTGGGATAATTGCATTTATATATTTAGCTATTTTTATGTATTCTGTTCCAAAGGTACATTTATATTAATCAATTGATTTGATTCCCCTGCCTCCTGCCTTTGTATCAAGACTAATGCTCAGAAAAGGCTCACAATAGGTTCCAGTAAACCAGGTGATGGGAGAAATAAAATAAGATAAATGCAACAACAAACAAAACCAAAAATGATCAGAAATACATACTGCAAAAAGCATAATTCAATGATTATAGTGTTGAAGCTAGTTAACAATAGGTTTAAAATAGATTTTTTAAAAATAAAATGTACAGGAGCCCTGGTGGTGCAGTGGTTAAATGCCAGTACTGCAACCACAAGGTTGTGAGTTTGATCTTGCCAGGCTCCAAGGTTGACTCAGCCTTCCCTCCTTTCGCAGGTTGGTAAAATGAGTACCCAGCTTGTTGGGGGCAATTAGCTAAAATACATTGTAAACCACTTAGATAACACTAGTTGATAGGCGGTATAGAAAAAAATGCTATTGCTAATTGCTATTACAGCACTGTTCTGTTAAAAGTCTTTTTTCTCCACACAGCTGGTCAGCTGCTGGAACAATGTGAACAAATCTATTTAGACAAATAGGTACATAACGGATTATAAAGCCTCACAGGTTTGATGAGGGCTCCACCTGCATTGCTTGAATGTCTGCAGCAATGCTCATTTCCCAGTTGCCCCACAGAGAGGTGACAGAGAATATATAAATACCCAAGATAAGAATGCACTCTGACAATTCCCTTCATAAATGATCAACATTTGAAAATAATAATTAAAAAAGGCCCTCGGCAAACGTGGTGTTGGGAACTGTAATGTAACACACTACAGATTTTTGCCCAACTGCTCAACTGTGAGTTGTACTTTCTGGATCCTTTTTCCTCTTTCTTTCTGATTCCTGCTGGCAGTATGATGGTTTTCTGTTTTTATTTTGAACCAGTCTTCCGTTGTAGCTGCTCCTTTCCATCTATGCTTGTTTGTTTAGACTCTAGACCTTTCATATTAAGCCCAAGTGTCTCAAGCTGTTCTATTAGCAGCAAATTCAAACGGATGGCTCCATTTTCACAAAATACAGCAGTGCGACAATATCATTCAGTCATTTTGCTTCCACAAAGAGCAGGCAATGCTCGGGAGCCCCCATGGCAGGGGATTTAGTGTACAGCTTATGAAGTTTGTATACAGTGCTTATTGGAAACTGCCATCATAGGCTGGGTAGGCAGTTAGTAATTAATTTGAGATTGTTCCCACTGGGGTGACAAAGCACTAAAAAAATACCTTATGGCTATTTGATCTCCTTCTCTCTTTTCCTGTTCTTCTGTCAATGTCTGTTCTTACTGGGCTTTAACGTCACAATCACTCCACTTTACCAAGGAGTGACAAGTTCCAAACTTTTTTTTTTAATCTGAAAGTTTCAGCACAAAACAGCCAGTCTAGAGCCCAATGGGGGTGAAAAAACTTTTGGAAAATGCTGAAAGATTCTGACACATTCAGTTCTGACACATTCAAGACAATGCTCTGGGACAAGATTATGAAGCTTTGAGAAGAGGGAAATTTTCTATCACAGTTGGCCCTTCACATTTGCTTGGGTTAGGGGTGCAGAACCCTTGCAAAAGTGTAAAAATCACAAAAGTGTAAAAATCACAAATATCAAAATGGGTGCGTGTGTCTGCAGGAAGGGGATTGAGGCACGGTGGGGCAGGGAATGGACACCAAGGTTCAAACCAGGTCAGGGAAAACAGAGGGAAAGAGGTAGGTCAGCTTGGTGGCCCTACAGTTCATCTCTGGCACCTATTTCCTTCCTTGGGTATATAGGATACATTCTTGCCATGTGAGGCTGCGGCCAGAATACCACTCTATGCTGCATTGGTTAGGCCTCATTTGGAATACTGTGTCCAGTTCTGGTCACCTCAGTTCAAGAAGGATGTCGACAAGCTGGAACGTGTCCAGAAGAGGGCGACCAAAATGGTGAAGGGTCTGGAAGCCATGCCCTATGAGGAACGGCTTAGGGAGCTGGGTATGTTTAGTCTGCAGAAGAGAAGGTTGAGAGGGGACATGATAGCCATGTTTAAATATTTGAAGGGATGTCATGTTGAGGAGGGAGCAAGCTTGTTCTCTACTGATCCAAAGACTAGCACAAGGAGCAATGGATTCAAGCTGCAGGAAAGGAGATTCCACTTGAACCTCAGGAAGAACTTCCTGATGGTCAGAGCTGTCCAGCAGTCGAATATGCTGCCTTGAAGTGTGGTTGAGTCTCCTTCTTTGTAAGTTTTTAAGCAGAGGCTGGATGGCCATCTGTTGGGAATGCTTTGATGGGTGTTCCTGCATAGCAGAGGGTTGGACTGCATGGCCCCTGGAGTCTCTTCCAACTCTATGATTCTATGATTCTATGTTTTTAATTCAATATTTTTACACCTGTCTCTCAACTTTTGCGAGGGTTTGGGGTGCAGAACCCTTGTGAAAGTCAAAAAACTGTGAATAACTCCCCCCAATTGAGTGCTGCTCCCTCCCTCCCTCCCTCTGCCTTCTTTCCACAGCCCACTGGGCGGAAAGGCAAGAGAGTGCAAAGGGAAAAACCTTTCCCCTCCAGTCTGCTGCCTGTTGCCCACCTGCCTTGCCTTCATTTTGCCCACTCATGCAGGGCAGGCAGGAGAGTGGAAGGGAGGGGAGGTAGTGCGCCTGGGCAAAAGGCATGGGAATGGGAGGAGGCAAGTGGGCACCTCGCAAATAATCAAATTTGCGAAGGACAAACACACAAATGTGGGGAGGGCGAACTGTATTTTCAATAAAAAGAGAAAAACAATAGCAGAAAAAAACACACACAATAACACTACAAAAACCATAAGTTTTGGAACTAAACTGAACTAAGCAACAGAACAGTACAATATTAAAGAAATGAAAGACAAAACCGAAAAAACTAATATGACTAACAACCATTAAACTATGCAACAACTGAGGGCTTTTTCGCACTTGGCGAAGAAATCGCCCCGTTCTGGTACTTACCGGACTGGAGTGCTCCCTCAGAGGATCCAGGCTGATCTAGAGCAGTGCGTGGCCGCGCTACACGCTGCTCCGGGGACAAAAATGGAGGCTTCCGTTTGGTGGAGGCTCTCCACCAACCGGTGAAGCTTGTCAGCCTAAAGCCCGCCCCTGGAAGATCTGCAGGCTCACGCTGGTGCAAGCCTGCAAATCTACACCGGAGCGCAGCCATAGAGGGGGGCACACCACGCTGTTGAAAGACCTGTTTTAAGCAGTCTTTCAATAGCACGGTGAGCGACCACTTCTGCTTATTCCAGAGTGGGCTGAATTCTGGAACTACAGAAAGTAGTCTGGACCCAGTCCACCCCCAAGTGCAAACGTCCTCGCTGGAGGACGCTTTGCCCCATTGCAAAAACAAAGTGCAAAAAGGGCCTAACTCTGCATAACTAAAAATTGATTCTGTCCCTGTTACCAACAGTGAATGGTTATGCACTAACAAACCATTAGATCCTAAAATAAAATAAACATTAATACATGTTGCCTATTACTTATTTTCATAGTAGGCCTAAGCTTACAAAATTAGTTAATAATTAAATTCTAAGTAGGTTATAAATATCAATTCTACCTTGCTTATCAGGTATCATTATTATTATTTTAGAAAGGAAACTTAATTGTTACTTAGCAATCTTAATCAGCAGTACCCAATTCTTACTGTATTCTGTACTAAAATTAATAATTCCTAAAATAAACAGTCTCTATAGCTGTGGCCAGAATAATGTGGAGCAGAGAATGGGGGTGGAGGAGGAGTTCCTCTAGGAATATGGCGTTTGTCACATGATTCCAGAGCATTTATTGTGCATTTCTGTGTGACTGCACTGCAGGCTAGAAAGACGCATTTTCTTCCTCTGAAAAAAGCAATTGCTTGCACTAATTCTGCTTCGTTTCCTGCAACACAATTGGCAACTCCAGCCAGTTATTATAATCAGATCGTGCACCTCCTACAGCTTTAAATGAAGCATTGACACATCTTGCTGACACCAAAGCCCACTGAAAGCCTTTCCCTAAGGGGATGTTGTGTTAATCTTTCAAGTTATCCTGTTCTCTACATTATGCAGAATGTGGAATTCCCAGCGCATAAAATATTCATCTGGGTTTGAGAAGTGAGTGCTACACAACAGCAATGAATTCATAAATCTTTTTGCAGCAGGACTGGAGAGTCCTCTTGGGTGGCATTGTGGGCTTTATTAGCACTATCTAGCAAATAGCTTTAAAACAGCCGGTGTGTTGGGGCGAGGGAGAGGTATGTGTGTGCGATGTGACTGAAAATCAGGCAGCTTTATTATTTTCTCCCCTTACACACAAAAATGGGAGTGGGAGCTGCAAGGGGGGGTGGGGGGAGAGATTGGCTCCTTCATATTTTAATTGGATAGCTCAAGGAAGATTTAATTGCTGGTGCTGACCCTGAAGGATTTAACTTGATCTAGACCCATCATAAACAGTGAGTGCATTCACAATACTGCATAGCAGAGCAATCTAGGTAGCTGGCTCTCTGCAGTGTTGAGCAACAATCCCCCCAGCATTTTCATAGGCTGAAAAATGCACTGTGTGCCATCATTCTGGGGTTGTTCACTTCCACATCTGGTTTCAGTGCTATAGTTGCTGTTTGTGCCAGTGATTGCCAGCCGATGGTAGACAATTACATTTTTGCTGATAGCATGTGTACCTCATTTTTTGTGCATTGGGATATGAGACATAGCCAGGCACTCTCCATCCTCTGCTCTCCACCAGCAACTAAATGGCTACTTTGGGAGGGGGCACAAGAGCCAAGTGAGTTCTAGATAAGGTGTTAGGGGAAATAGGGTATACTTTAAGCCATTTCTGCACTACACTGTTATAGTGCTATTATTACACTTTCAACATCTATGGAATCCTGGGGTTTGTAGTTTAGGGAGGGGCATTTAGAATTCTCAGCCAGAGAGCTCTTTGGCCTCAGTAAACTACAAATTCCAGAATTCAACAGGAAGTTGAAAGTAGAATAATAAAGGACAGAAATGGCTGTACACTCTTGCCTCCTCATGCAGGATTCCAGCCCTTGAAAACCACTGCTTTGGAAGATATTTTCCTTGTTTGTTTGTTTGTTTGTTTGTTTAAATTGCAGTTTCTCAGGGACCTCTAGCATGTCTGCCATTGGGGTTTAAAGCCAGCACTGTAAATGGTTCTTATATAATAAATTGAAAGAAAGATTTAAAATGGATAACAAATTGGAAGGATTTGAAAGTATAAGGAAAAGAAATGAATTTGAAAATGTCATTCTTGAAAAAAAAAAGACCATATGGTGCCTCAATTATACAAAATATTATTAAACAGAGAATTAGAGACAGAAATAATTAAAGATTCAATGATACAATGGGCAAGAAATATAGGACATGAAATTAGCTTGGAACATTGGGAGAAAAGCTGGAAGAACGCACAAAAATTTACATTAGCCCAAAAGCTAAAAGAAAATTACTTTAAGATGCTCTATAGATGGTACTTAGACCCAGCAAAATTAAGAAAAATGTACAAGATTTCCAGTAAATGTTGGAAATGTAAGACAGAAGAAGGAACATTTTTTCATATGTGGTGGTCATGCCCTGAAGCTAAAAGATATTGGAAAAGTATTCAAAAGAAAATATTGGATATATTACAAATTAATATTCTTTTACACCCTGAAATATTTCTTTTAAATATGTTACATCAAATAGAAAAAGAGCATATTAGATATTGGAGAATAATACTATATATGGTATCAAATGCAAGGATTACTTATGCAAGGTACTGGAAGTGTGAACCTATATCTGATATCAAGGAATGGGATGTTAAACTTTCAGAAATGATAATGATGGATGATTTTACAATGGTACTTAAGGGTGAAACAAGAGGGAAAAATAGAGAAGAACTGAAACCAATTAAAGAATACATACAAAGAAAATGGGTGATTCAGAAAGAAACATGAAAAGAATGAAAATAAGCAAAGATATGGGAAAAGGGAATTGAAAAATATATTTTCAAAATTATATGGCAAGTCATATAAAAAGGGAAATGATCTATTTATCTATTTATGTAGATTAAGACAGAAGATCAATAGAAGAAGAAGAAATAGAATTAGATGTTGGATAGGTATATAAATTTATAAGTATATAGGCATATAAACTTGATTGTATATATTTCTTTGCTTTCTGTTTCTTATATATTTATAAAAAGAAAGAATGATTATTTGTAAAAAAAAAATAAAAAATAAAAATAAAGCCAGCATTGCCTTCAAACTGTTTTCTGAAGGAGCCAGGAAGGCACGGGTCTGTTTGAAATGCAGTACATTTTAATGTTGCTGTGCAGTTAGTATAAAGCACTTCGCCCTCCCTCTCCTCCGTTTCCTACTTATAAGAGATTTTTATCCACTGACCTGTGAGGACTCTCTCTTTTGAGTGAGTTAACCCTTAGCGCAGTGGTTCTTAACCTGTGGGTCCCCAGATGTTCGTGGACTTCAGCTCCCAGAAGCCCTGAGCATTGGCCATAGTGGCTGGGGCTTCTGGGAGCTGAAGTCCACAAACATCTGGGGACCCACAGGTTGAGAACCACTGCCTTAGCGGAACAGCAAAGTATTTTTGCACAATGGCTGTCAGGCTCAACCAGGAGCTGAGTATTTGGGGGAACTCGTCTCTCTGGGCCCAGAAAACTGCTGCAAATCAGTCATGACATTATTAGGTTATTTTGCTTTTGCCAGAGCTGCTATCTACAGGGATAAATCTCCTTTCCCTTGCTAAACCAAGCACGTCTGCCCTTTTGCTCCCCAGCTGCTGCTTGCTCTAAATACAGGTTGTTTTGCAGTTTCTTTCTCTCTCTGGCTAATATTCTGTTTTGCAGATAGGTGTGCAACAGGACCTCAGGGATAATTGTGTGTGCATAAAAGCTGCACATACCCATCACATTCCTTGCATTGCCCAGTTGCTGTCAGAAAAGCTCACCCTCTTTTGCGTAGAAACAAAATACCATTTGTTTGAATGATGGTGGGGGAAAGAAAAGAACTCAATTTAAAAAAACAAACCTCAATTAATGACAAAATGGCCCCTTTTCTGATATAATAATAATAATAATAATAATAATAATAATAATAATAATAAAATTTATTTCTATCCCGCCTCTCCCAAATGGATCGAGGCGGCATTACAAAACATATAAATATTAAAATATCAAAATGTAGCCCACCCTCCCCACTCACCAACCCTACCATCCCCCCAACACACCAACTATTAAAACAGATTAAAATAAAATTAAAACTAAAAGTTAAAAACAAAACAATTAAAAACAATTAAAAACAAAGGGACAATTGATGAGAGGCAGTGAACACTAGTCTGGGAAGGCCTGTCGGAAGAGAACAGTCTTGACTGCTTTTTTAAAGCAGTCAAGACTGGTAATGTGCCGGGTCTCCTCCGGCAGGCCATTCCATAACCTGGGAGCGACCAAGAAAGGTCCTCTGGGTAACCGCAGCCAACCTAGTTCTGATTGGCTGCAGTAGATTCCTCCCAGAGGACCTTAATGTGCGGGGCGGATTATATGGGAGAAGGCGATCCCGCAAGTAGGCTGGCCCCAAGCCATGAAGGGCTTTAAAGGTAAAAACCAACACCTTGTACTGTGCCCGGAAACTAATAGGCAGCCAGTGTAAAGACTTCAATATAGGTGTTATGTGGTCAGTTTTAGATCTTCCGGTGACCAACCTGACTGCCATATTCTGAATTAATTGAAGTTTCCGGACTAAGCACATGGGTAGCCCTATGTAGAGCGCATTGCAGAAGTCAAGCCGTGAAGTTACCAGCGCATGTACCACTGTTTTTAGGTGTTCCAAGTCCAGGAAGGGGCGCAGCTGGCGTATCAGCCGAAGCTGATAGCAGGCGCTCCTGGCTGCCGCATCAATTTGAGCTGTCATCTGAAGCGCTGAGTCCAAGAGCACCCCCAAGCTGCGGACACAGTCTTTCAGGGGAAGTGTGACCCCGTCTAGAACTGGTTGACAAACCTCCATACCTGGGCTAGGGCCCTTGGCAGCAAGTACCTCCGTCTTATCTGGATTCAGCTTCAGTCTGTTTTTCCTCATCCAGTCCATTACTGCTTCAAGGCATTCATTTAGAGGCGAGATGCCACCCTTAGTCGATGCTATTATCCGAGGCATGGAGAGATATATCTGGGTGTCATCAGCGTACTGATAGCACCTTGCTCCATGCCTCCTGATGATCTCTCCCAGCGGTCTCATGTAGATGTTAAATAGCATTGGGGACAGGACGGCGCCCTGAGGGACGCCAGATTTAAGCTCTTTTTTCGAGGAGCAGCTGTCCCCAAGCATCACCATCTGGTATCTACCCGAGAGATAGGACCGGAACCACTGAAGTGCAGTGCCCGTGATCCCCAGCCCTCTCAGGCGTTCCAGAAGGATACCATGGTCTATGGTATCGAAAGCCGCTGAGAGGTCCAAGAGTGCCAGCAGGGTCACACTTCCCCTGTCGATACCCAGACGTAGATCATCCACTAAGGCGACCATGGCAGTCTCGACTCCATATCCTGCCCTGAAGCCAGTTTGAAATGGATCTAGATAATCTGTTTCATCCAAGACAGCTTGGAGTTGAAGGGCAACAGCCCTCTCGATCACCTTACTTAAAAATGGAAGATGGGAAACTGGTCTGTAATTATTCATATCCAGGGGATCTAGGGAGGGCTTTTTTAGAAGCGGACGTATAATTGCTTCTTTTAAACAAGCTGGAAAATTGCCCTCCCTGAAGGATGCATTAATAACATATCTTAAGTGTGTCTTAATGGCAACTCCTCCCTGGACAACCAGCCATGAAGGACAGGGATCAAAAGGGCAAGTTGTCCTCCTTACCTTTCCAAGGAGCTTGTCTACGTCCTCGGTACTCACTGACTGAAACTGATCCAGTATAATCCTATTCACGGAGTTGCCGGAAACTTCATTTGTAACCTCTGCTATAACACCGGCATCCAAATCAGCTCTTATCTGAGAGATTTTATCTGCGAAATGATTATTCAAAACATCACAGCAAGCTACATTAGGTTCTAACAACGAGTTCAGGGGAGTTACACAATTAAGCAACTCAACAGGCAATTGGCTAGGGGCTGTAGTATCACTGAACCAATTCTGGTGACTCAAGTGTCAATTTGATGTGTTGGTCCCGTGATGGGAGGCTGTCATTGTGGATTGACACAGGCATTGGCCTGAAACAGGGTTTGCAGGATGGGATGTTTTGGGAGATGCACACCCTTCCAAAGGCCATCCCAAAGTTGGGAGCTATCCCAAGAACTGAATGAATTCCACTCCCAGTATTCCTCTTCCTCTATTTTCAATATCTGAAAGATTGCCAGCTCTTAATGGCCCAATGCCCATTCTTTAGTATATACTCTCTAACTACCTGGGAAACTGCCTTAGAAAGACTCAGATCATTGGTCCACATAGTTCAGCCTACAATGCCTGATATTAACTGCTTGGGTTCACAGATAGGACTCCCTGAGCCTCATGCTGTTAAGCTTTAAAAAGGATGTTTGGTATTCTAGAGCTTAGAAGTCTCCAAGACTAAAATCTTACATACCCCAGCTTTCTGTAACCTAGTACTATCCAGATGAGCTGGTCCATGGCTAGGAATAATGGTGTTTTGTAGTCTTGGCTGGAGCACATTTAAAACCTCTGCTTTAGGCCTCTCTACTGAACAAGGGCTGAGAATGTTAATCTCTCACCAAATAACAGATCCCCAGATTCCATAGAGTGGAACCCTGAAAGTTAAAATGGTATCAGATTGCTATAACTTTGTAGTGCAGATATACTGCAGGTTGGGGAAAGCTGTCAGTGCTTTAGTTTCCATTAAACTTAATGAAGCTTACTTTTGTGTAGACATGTATAGGATTGTGTTGTGAATGACTTGTATGACCCCATTACAAACACACATTTTCTTGGAAGTTTGTTCATTGCCTTCAGTGGGCTTGTTCCTAATTAAGTATGCTTGGGATCAAAGCCAGATAAATGTCACTTCTGTCTATAGAATTTAATCTCTAACATTTTATTCCATCTATGTAGAGGTGAGGAAGCTTTCACCTTCCTGCCTGACCAAAAAACCTTACAAGGTTTTATTTTCTTTAAGACTATGAATAAACAAGATACAGCTGTAATAGAAAATAAATAGATTACAGGGAATGGTAAGTACTTCAAACAAAAAAAGAAACACACAAGTCCTCATCTATCACCAATTGCTGTTTCATAGTGTTAGCTGGTGCCTGCTATGGGAATGGACATCTTATTCATCATAGTCTGAGAGTTTTCATTTTGAAAGTTGTCTTTTCTATTAAATAATATTTCTTGATCTTTTTTTAAAGTTCTAAACTTCATTTAAAGTTTCTTATTCTCCTCTTGCATCCAACTGTTATAAATTAAAAGGTAATGTTTTATATGCCTGTGCTTATTTTTACTGTTTTGATTTTTCTTTTTCCCATGCTGCAGCAATCTATTTTATTTCCATCTTTATTCCCCTTAAGGCAGCAATCCTAAACATACTTAAGTAGTGATTAACCTTAAGTTAGATAATGCAGATGCTGAACTAGTTCAAGACTTTTCATACCTTGGCTAAGTCATTGATCAGAAAGGAGACGGCAGTCAAGAAATCAGAAGAAGACAAGGGCTGTTTTTGCACACCATTTCCCAAGCAAAATGGCCACGGGAGAGCTGCGGGAATGTGAGGATGGTTCCGCATGACTTTCTCGTGATCGTGCAGTGCTCCCACAGTGATCCTGTGGCAATCGCGGATTATATCATTTTCAGCTCTTTTCCAAAAATGACCCACAATTGTGCATTCCTTCCGTTTCCCTCCCGCACTTACGTGCAGAGCCTCAGGAAGTGTGATGGCTGCACTTCCTTCTCCACGCAGCCTGGGAAAGTACCCAACTGCGCTGCGGAAGGAAGGAGCGGAGCTATCGCACTTCCTTCCGTCCAGCACAGAGCTGGTGTGGAGGGAAGCGCAGGGGAGGCAATACCCTCCCACAAGAGGTTTTTCCTGCGATCCCCGTGCAATGGCAATGACAAAAGATAAGGTGCAAAAAGGGCCTAGGACTTGGAAGGGCAGCTAAGAAGGAACTAGACAAGATTCTCAAGTATAAAGATATATCATTGAATGTTAAAAGTTAGGACTATCCATACCATTTGACTTTCAACAACTATATATGGCTGAAAATCAACTCATTTAAAATGTAATGCTGGAGAAGAGTTCTGCTGAGACCTTGGACTACTAAAAATACAAATAAATGGGTCCTAGAGCAAATCAAGTATAAAGTATATCTAGAAGTCAAGATGACTGAACTGAGACTGTCATACTTTTGCCATATCATGAAAAGAGCTGATAAACTAGAAAAGACAACAATGCTTGGTAAGGTATAAGGCAGTAAGAAAAGAGGAAGACCACATTACAGATGGATAGATTCAATCAAGGAACACATGTTCCTGAATTTGCAAGACCTGAGCATGGCGATTGAAAATAGGGTGACTTGGAGTCTCTCACCCATAGGCATGCCAAAAGTTGAAGTCAACCTGATGGCAGCTAACAACAACACGCCCAGAAAACACAGTGACAACCACTGAGGCTCTGAGTAACATGGATAGCACTGTACTGTTAAGGAGTTTAAATTTCATTTTACCCACTATTTCATTTTGCGTCAGAAAAGGGGGTATGAAACAGGTATCCCTTCAAATATTGCTGGATGGCAGCTTACAGCATTTCTTGAGACTGGCTAGGCTGGCAAAGTTGCTGCCCAACAGGATCTTCAGGACAGTATAATTCCCACCCTTTTCATAGAGGAAAGATGTCAAACTATTTTAACATTTCACTTATTCAACCAAGTTGTTTTATGACAGAAGTTACACTGCAGGAAGGAAGCATGTTGTTTCTGGCATGCTCACTATATCCACAGTCTCTTTTAGTATTTCATAAAGGCATTAGGTATTTCATAAAGGCACCTGATTCCATTTGATCGGAAACTAAGTAGAGTCAGCTCTGGTTAGTACTCAAATGGGAGACCACCAAAGAAAACCAAATGCTATGGCTATATTTCAGAAGAAGGAACTGGCAAACCACCTCTGAGTATTCTTCATCTATGAAAACCTTTTGAAATTCATGGGGTCACCATAAATTGACAGGTGACACACACATTTCAGCTGCCTCAGAAGGCTCCTGGCTTTATTAGTAAAGAATATCAACTAGGCATTGGATCTTTCTCAAAATCAGGGATGCACAAAGTGTGGCCTGCTTTTGTGGTTCCCAGGAGTTAAAACTGTTTCTAAAGTGACCTCTAAGGGATGTGGAGAACATTTCTACCATGTCTGGTAGGGTCAAAATATTTTTTTGCAACATCATTCAAAAAATGTTTTTTGTCTAAAAATGTTCCCCAAATGCCCTCCAAGCATGGTGAGAACACCACCATCTCCCCTAGTTGGGAGCATATGGGGGCAAGAATTGTGTCTTTTTGTGGGAACAGCTGCAGGAGGGGTGGCCCTCCAAGGTCTCCTGTGGGGGTTAATGTAGTCCCCTAGCCTTCCACATTTGCCAACCCTTGCTTTAAATGAACATCCCATAAAAGGACATGTTTGACCAAAAACAAGCGTAAGCGCATGGGAGAGCCACAGATAGCAAAACATTTAAGGCCCAGTGACAAAACATCAAGGAAAACAGCTAAAGAGACCTGCCAAGAGGGTCCTGTTATTGGACACTTGCGGAAGAGACCGGTGGCTCCTCTTTTGACACGTTGCGAGTGATTTGTCCAGCTGTTCTTATATTGACTCAGACAGGGGTAGGGATGTGAAGGAGGAAAAACAGATGTCACTGCCTGCTTTCTCATTGGCTCTTTGCCTGCCAGGCAGTTTTGGGGAAGAGGAAGAGAAGCAGCAATAGCAGGCAACTTTGTGGGGTGAGAAGATAGACCCAGAGGGACACACTGGCAACCTGGAGCGGGCACAGCAGACAAGTTAGGCTCCTGTTGAAGCTGTAGCCAGCGTAGTCAAACCTCCCCCTTTTTTGAACTTTCATAGCCCAATGTTCAAACTGAACTGAAAAAAAAGCAATTAATAATGAAAGCAGAAAGACAGTGGAGTTATGGGGCCATACCAGGTCATTCTGCTTCCCTGTCATGATAACATTTCTGTCAGGCATTAGCCTTGCAATATGTTTTAAATAACTGGCTAGCGGCGCCATGTTTCCCTGTTGGTTTGAAGGCTTGCATGTATTGCTCTGCATTTAATCCTCGTAACAACTGTACGTTGCTTGACACCTGCTTTATGTAGTTGATAGCACCTGTCTTATAACTGTAATAATATTGTTCTATGCTATAATTGCCTAAATAACCAAATGAAGACAGAGAATGGAAAGGGTTGGGTGGAAGCTGTGAGAAGTGTGAAATAAGAACAATATTATGGAAATGAGTGAATGTTGATATAACAGGCTTCGTCAAGAGGTGAGATCAAAAGCAGCACAAAGACGGAAAGGTCTGAGAAAGAAGCCAGCTTGCAAAAAAAGAGATTTGTTTTACTTAACTGGCAAATAGTAGCTTAGCGCGTGCAAACTGGTAATGTACTGCTTATAAGAAAATGCAATACCAGCAAGGCTCTAGTTCAAGCAGCCTGCTGAAATGTGCACTTGGGAGCTTGTAGCAACTGTCTTTGAATACATTTCCTAAAACCACTGAGCGTTCGTTGGAGTTTGGAGTTGCCCTGTACATGACAGGCTGTTCAGTGTCACATGTGGTCCTAGCAGTTAATCCCCTTTTTCCAGTAAATAAGGCATAATTGTTTTACATTATGACTGTAACCTATGCCCTTCTTTTGTGATGAAACTGTAACTTTTAAATGGCTTCTTTAGCTATGGATCTATGGCCTCACTTTTCTACACTAGACTGTTACAGTGCTGTTGTTCCACTTTCAATGGAACAATGGAAGCAAAGGCCTCAAAGGCCCCTCCCTAAGCTGCAAACCCCAGGACTCCATAGGATGTTGAAAGTAGAATAACAGCACTGTAACAGTCTAATGCAGAAATGGCAGAGGAGGAATTTCTCTCAAGTGCTGGCTCATGCTATACCTTGTACTGCTGAAAAACACTGATTTTTTAAAAAAGAAAAGTTAAGTAAAAGTAATTAAAAAACATGAAAATCAGGATGGACTTTTAACATTATACCATAATTTTAATTAATTGCTGAGGGGCTTGGAATTACAACTGTAACTAACTACTTCTTATGAGTAAATTTTCCCAAATGTGGTCACATGTGCAACTTACTAGACAGAACTTGTGGATGAATGCCCAGTGCTGTGAGCTTCTGGTTCTCAGTTTCACACCCTCAAGGGAACTTGAGAGAAGTGATAGCCCTGCTCTATCCTGTGCTCATTTGGAGTCCCATATTTGCTTTTGGGTGCTTCATTTTAAGAAGGATATAGTTAAATTGCATCAAGTTCAGAGCAAGGCAACAAGGATGATATGAAGTATGAAGAACAGAACATATGAGGAGAGATTGAAGGAGCTAAGAATGTTCAACTTGGTGAACCATAATCACAACTCTTTAAATACTTCAAGGAATGCCATAAAGAGGAGGCTGAAGGCTTGTTCTCTGCTGCCTCAGAGAGTAGAACAAGCTCTAATGGTTTTAAGTTACAGGGAAGTAAATTTGATTGAACATGAGAAGGAACTTATTGCCAGTAAGAGAGGTTTGGCAAACAATCAATTTCCTAGAGAGGGGGTGAGGTCCCCTTCTCTGGATGCCTTTAAAAAGGGGCTAGATAGCTACCTGTTGAGGACATGTTAGCTGAGATCATGCATTGAGCAGTAGGTTAGACCTGATGCCCTATGGGCCCCTTCCAACTTTATGATTTGAAGACCCCATGATTCTATGAGGCAAAGACATGGAGAACCTGAAAGGGGCATGATAGCACTGTCCCACTCCCATGGTGATGTCTCCTCTGCTGTCATAGTCAATGATTGTCTTGGGGATGGAGGGTATTATTTTCCAAAGAATGTGAACACAAAACTGATGTCCTTTCACACTGATATGTCTCTGGGGGCCTCCTAGCAGTGGATGATTTAGTTATTAAAAGCAGAGAGAGGGCAATTTATGATGGTCATGTAGCAGACTATCTGAGGACTTGCCTCCCTGGTAAAAGGTAGCAGATGCTGAGTTTCACTTTTAGGTAGCCTGGGGGATAGCATGGGCAAGTTACTAGGGATCATAGTGCGCACTGGTATCAGTGAAGAGGGAGTGTAGATGTGTGGTTATGGAAGCAAAATTTAGGAAAATAAAGGGCATCCATGGCAGACTTCTCAGAAGTACTACCTGTTCCGCATGCAGAGCTAGCTAGACAGGCAGAACTGAGTTTCTGCAATGCATGGATGATAGAACAGTTTCAAGAGGGTAGGTTTGAGTTCGTCGGGAACAAGCCGAGCCTGTACAGAAGGGATATGCTCCCCTTGAATTGCAAAGGAACCAGACTGCTGGCACTTAATATCTAAAAGCTGGCAGAAGAACAGCTTTTATAATGAACCCTGGTAAAAATCTGACAAGCACTAGAAAACATCTGTTTCAGACTAAATTATCCCTAGGTGTTAGTGAAAACATTTCTAATCACCCAAATAGGAACAGGATTGGGCTACATCCTGCAAAGAATGTGTGATGAGGTACAATAGCCAATCAAACAAACAAAAGGTCTGATTACAAAAAATAATGAAAAACAGGAATTCAAATTGTTGGACATGTGATGAAAAGATGGGGTCTTTTTTTTCATATGTGGTGGACATGTAAGATAGCAAAAAAAGGGGGTACATGATGAAATCCAAAGAATTTGTAAGCTGAATTTTGAAATGAAACCGGAGCTTTATCTGTTAAATATGTTAGGGCAACAAAGGGAAATAAGAAGTCATCAGAAGATATTATTATATTTAATAACTGTGGCAAGGTTGACATATGCGCAACATTGGAAAGAAAAGAAATATATTCATATAGAAGAACGGAAGTTAAAAGTTCTGTATATGATGGAGATAGAAAAATTAGCATTTTCTTTGAAGAATAAATCTATCCAGAACTTTGAGAAAGAATGGAAAGGAGTATTGGATTGGGTAGGGATATAAATGTATAAGAAATCAAAGAAGAAATAATGTAATTGTTCTTCTCTCTGTAAGATGGAAATTATGTTTGTATGGAATGGAAATAAGCAATTTCAACTGGAAGATTTAAGCATGGAAGTGTGTTTTTTTGTTTTGTTTTTTGAGATTAAACTTTTTATAAAATTACTGCAAAGAAACAAGAGGCCCATAGGAAAAAAAATTACATAAGTCAGAGATGGTGGGAGAGAGTAACTGTTTAGAGGTATGTGCCAGTGTGATATAGTAGTTTGAGCACTAGACTACAACCCTGGAGACAGGGGTTTGATTCTCTGCTTGGCCATAGAAAGCCATTGGGTGACTTTGGGTGTGTCACACACTCTCAGCCCAAGAAAACTCCATGATAAGTTAACCCTAGGGTCACCATAAGTCAGAAACAGCTTGAAGGCACATAATAACAACAATATGCTAACTAAAGACTAAAGCTTGAAAAAGTTGCTTTTGAGGACTATAGTGCTCAGGATCCCGATGCTGGAGGGGAATTCTGGGAGGTATTGTCTAAAAAAGTGACAGAAGCTCTGGTAAAGACTCCTCAAAATTATAAGCACTAAGGGCTATAAGTCTGATTTCATCATCATACACATGAACTAACTCTCTCTCTCTCTCTCTCTCGTTTTTTCTCCACATGTTCAGCTTATGCTCAAATGATTGGTTAGCTGATTTTTTTTAAACCCATTAAGAGAGGTTTTCCAGAATGGCAGCCATAATCAGCAGCAAAAGAGACTGTCCCTGTCTGCAATTTAAATGAGTAAACTATTCAGTATACTGTTTGCTCTTCCTTCAGTGAATTAGTATACTGGTTTTCTTTTTCTGATTGGGCATTTTTGGAGTTAACATTTTGAGAAAATGTGAGCAAATGTGACTGTTTAAAACAGCAACCCATTGATTTTAATAGAATGATCTTGACTCAGTGATCTTGGAAGGACTGCAGTGCTGATCTATTACTATCAACAGAATATCAGCTTTGCAGTAAATATAAATGACTGAAGTCTAGAATATGTGAAACATTATCATTAAAATCTATCTGGATATTTGTTGTTTCCAATTGTTTTCAGTTTGTTGTTTCCAGCTGATATAATTCTCATGAATCACAATAATAGGAAAATTGATTAATACAGTAGTCTTAGCGTGGTGTAGTGGTTTGAATGTTGGACTACAACCCTGAAGACCAGGATTTGATTTCCTCACTCAGCCATGGAAATCCATGGGTGACCTTGAGTGCATCACACACCCTCAGCCCCTGGAAACCTGTGATAGGGTTGCTGTCAGTTGGAAACAACTTGAAGGCACAGAACAACAGCAACTTGTGTTAAGATTGATTTGGAAGACATTTGGGGATGTGAAGGTAACTTAGGAGACCTTTGGGGATGTGAAGATGTATCCCATGCACATTAATTGACGCCCTGATGGCGCAGTGGTTAAATGCTGGTGCTGCAGCCACCATGTTGTGAGTTCAATCCTGCTGGGCTCCAAGTTGACTCAGCCTTCCATCCTTCCATTGGTCGGTAAAATGAGTAGCCAGCTTGTTGGGGGCAACTAGCTAAACACATTGTAAACTGCTTAGGGAGTGCTTTGCACTGATAAGCAATATAGAAATATAACTGCTAACTGCTATTATTTAATTCCTATGCAATTTTGCTCCCCTGTGGATTGTAGATAATGTTACAACTATTTATGGCTGTGCTGGCTGCAGGATTCTGGGAAATGTAATCCCATAACAATAAACTTTCCCGAACACTAATATTTTCAGTCCTCTTAGTATTTGTCCTCCTTATTTTATTTTCTCAATGTGGTTTATTTCTCCACTGTTTATTGTCATACTAATTAGCTCCCTGGCATATTTTAGAAAGGGTGGGAGTTCTAAACATTGCCATTGCCATGTCTAGCTGCCCAATTAAGTTTCTCACAAAATGCCCCTAGAGTGAATTTAGATAGAGACGGGGAAATCATGGGGAAATTAAAATAGGGATTTAATCCAGCCACACCATGCTGCTTGGAGGGCTTTAACTGCTACTGCCCATGACCCTTTCCATGCTACCTGATTATAATGTGGTTTTGCTTTAACTGCCATGGTTCTATCCTACTGAATCCTAGGATTTGCAGTTGGAGGATTTAATATTTTCATCCAGAGACTTTGTGCCTCACCAAACCACAAGTTCCAGAATTCCGTAGGATGTTGTCATGGCAGTTAACTATAGCGCTATAATTGTGTAGTGTGAATTGGACCCCAGGTAAGTCTGTCGCTTAAGAGCGGAGGAGCTGGTGATGGTTTCTATTGGTTAAAGAACCAAAATGTAACCAGCCAGACCACCATGGAAGCCTCTGCAGCATGAGAAGGGCAGAACTGATATCATGGCATGGTTATAGCCCAATAAAGACTTGCTCTCTTATGAGAGAAACACAGAACTGTGCTGGTTGCTGGCTTCCAGCTTGCCTCAGTTTCTGGCTGTCTGACTCACCAGAGCCTGGCCTTCCAGCTGAGTGACCTGTTGCCCTGATGTGGTATGAGCTGTGCCTGTTGTACTTCAGAGGACAGGATGTACAGATATTTAGTGTTCTCCTTGGCTACTGGAGAATGATGTTAAGGGAACATCATGTGAGGATCCAATTGTAGGCCAAACCTACAAGAGAAAGAACAATGCTGATGTAACCTTACCAGTTCTTTCTGCTGTGCCCAGCCCTGGGCTAGGACTAGTGCCACAGATGTATTATCCCCTTCCATACAAGCTGCTGCCACAGTTCAGAGCCTGGTGCACGAAGATGTGATGTCACACAGAAAGGAATCAAGTGGAGCACAGCTTCTGGCAGAAGCCAGATAGCAATAGCACTGGAGATGATCCCAGGTATTGAGGCTTCCATTTCAGTGGGACAGTGACTTTACTTCTGGTTATATATTCTGGACATACTAGGGCACTGAAGCCCACCCTTCCCTATAGGCTTAGTGTATTGGATAGCTGCTTTAACTTTAGACTAAAACCCAATGTGGATTCACTGCCTTACCAACTTGGAAAGCACTAGCTACTGCTAGATGATTCACTTGAGGGACACACTTGGAGACAGCAATATAGGTGCACCTCAGTGATGCACCTATATGCACCTATATGCAGTGATATCCATGCGTGTATCTCCATCATGTGTATTCCAGCAATGAGGAGGAAGAGCATGAACATTTCTTTCCACAGCTAGTATTTGGATACAAGAAGATGAAAACAGAATACCAGAAGCATAAATGATCAGGACTGAAATTAAGTACCAGTGTGTTTCCTTTGCTTGTTACCACCTCTGATGCATCAACACTATCATACTCAAGAGCATATAAAAATGGACACACTGCAGTACCATCTACCTGATCATTCTCCATAGTACTTTACTTTGTCTGGGCACTAGTCACTGCTGAAATAAAGTAGCAGCAATCATTACCTATGTATTCCAAACAGTTTGAAGAACATGCCTCTCTAGGGAATGGCTGAATAACTGGAATGCAGGGCTTCAAATTTAGCAGTGCTGTTAATTGGTTTGCAAACGTGAATGGCTGAGAGTTAAGCACTCTTGGCATAGAACTTGAAGCATGTTAATTAAAAAAAAAAAAGCCTTTCCTAGTGCGTGATCCAGCCATTTTCTCTTCATAAATGGTTTGTGTCTTTTCTCTCTCCAATCCCTCCTTTGAAAATGAAAATGATAGGAGACAGGACTGAGGAAGGGATGATACTGATCAAGGCAGGTGAGGGTTCTACTCTCTGTGGGATTGGGACCCTTTCCACACTAAACTGTTATAGTGCTATTATTCCACTTTCAACATCCTATGGAATCCTGGGGTTTGCAGTTTACTGCAATAAACTGTAAACCCCAGGATTCCGTAGGATGTTGAAAGTGGAATAGATAGCACTATAACAGCCTAGTGAGGAAATGGCCTAAAACTGAAAGCAGATTCACCACCTTGCTCTCTGGTTAGTCACCACTGCTAGGGACTAGTTAGAGAGTGATAAAAAAGGAAGATTCTTCTCCCATCTACATGTGCACTAGTAGTCAAAATAGTTTGAGCTTTTTCACAGATGAATGGCTAGTTCTTTTAACTACTCTTATTGTAATACAGAATGTAGAAGTGAAAACCTTTGTGTACCTCCTCAGCAAATAAAAAGAGCAGGCAACAAACCTAGTAATAAACAAGGAGAAGATTAAACCATTTAAAATTAAAAAAAAAAATCTGTGGTGAGGGGAAAAAGAATCCAAAGTGGCGTCTGCCTGAGGCAGAGGGACACATTTTGACCTTTGTCTCAGTGCTCCTTGTGCAAAGCGCCAAAGTGCCAAGCCCTAGCCAAAATGTTGTCGTACTGTCCACCTAGTCATCTACAAGAAAGACTTTCCTAAGGAGACTTCCCTTCAGGTTCTGCAACTTAAAGGGTTGATGTGCCCCAGGCTGGACTCATGGCTAGTCTCCTTCTCACCCTCATGCCCAACAGGAGTAAGTCTAGAGAACTTCCCTTCATCAAATGGCACCCAGAGGTGCTCATCATTAGTAGTACCCTTCCCATTTCTCCCTCTGTTACCCTAAAAGGTGGTGGATATTCAGGTCCACCTACAATTCCAGTCTCTCATTAGAATGTGAAATTAGAGCTCAAAGAAGTCCTGTAAGAGGAGGGTAATGGCAGGATCTTTTCACTTGTGTATACCAGTACCAACAGCAGAGAGATTCCAATTAAAGATAAACAAAGTATTTTGTTTGGAATCCACAAACACACAAGAAATCAGATATTCCAAAGACCATACAAGGCTTTCAGAAAGTAAGGTGTGGAAGTTTGGATACAGAGACATTGATGGAAGAGGGTGATACTTACCAATCCTGGAGAAGAAGGATGAAGCTGAGAGGCTCAGATAGCATCTGAGGATAGCACGGATGAATTGCAGTCTGTGTGCCACATATTGCATCCAAAATGCTATATCTGCAATGCTATATCTGAAATGCTACAAGTTGCCAGGGCTGAGGTTAGAGTTTATATATCCTTTTTCCTATCCTGAAGGGGTGTTCTGGCAAAGCCTTAAAACTTTCTTATGATACTGACAAATGGTTCTGGAATAAATGACTGCTTTAACACCTGAGTGACAACATTTATGGGAATCATGATAACCTCTTGAAGTCTGGTCCAGTAAGGAGTGTGGGAAGGGTCTTTTTAGGGTGACATCAAAAGAGATGGTCTGTGATTGCCTTATCCAGGCCCATTCAGAAATGCAAAGAGCTGTGATCAATGAAGAGATTAGCTTGAACCCCTTTTTATGTCAGGATTTTCTGCCTAATCCCCTTTGAACTTGTGGCCTGACCATGTCTCAGGTCAGCTTGACCTCTTCCAGTCAGCGTGCCTTCGATTCATGTGTTTCCAGCCATATGAAAAAAGCAGATCCCACAGGATGAGGGCGTAGGGCAAGGTAACACCTCTGTCTACTTGACAATTATTCTCCTAGTTAACAAACCACACCCAATGCCAATCTCCCATATGACCTACTAGAATCAGTACACAATAGGCAAAAAAGGAGGCCAATTCCTTCCCATCCCCAAATGGCAACTAGCACAACCCTTTGCTGGCCTGAAAAGGGTGGGCATGTGGGCCAAACAAACACACACACACACACCCCAAAAAAGAGAAGGAGAGGTAAAGGTAGAGGTAGAGGTAGAACTGGCTTCTAAATCCTGTGGTCTCTGCCTCTCATGTCTCCATGCATTGATGCTCAAGTACTTAGAGGTACCCTTTCTATAGTACCTCCCCACAGCTGGGCTTCACTGCCTGCGACTGGGGCAAAATTTCAGTCAAGTGTACTCTCTCAGAAACGTACAATCCTAGATAGGGAGAGATGAAAACTTTGCTCTGAAGATAGGATTCAGTTCCTTGGATGACTCCTTTAAGGTTGGAACAAAAAGCTGGAGATGGTTCACTGCCTCAGTAACATGAGAGACTTGAAGTTGTCACTGGTCACCAGAGATGGACAACTTCTCCTCTCTTAAAGAACAGCTGCTGCCTAGGTATGACACTGGCTTTAACTGGGTTTGCTTGAACTGGGTGATCCAGTTCTTCTTCTTCTTCTTCTTCTTCTTCTTCTTCTTCTTCTTCTTCTTCTTCTTCTTCTTCTTCTTCTTCTTCTTCTTCTTCAAATAAACCAACATAAAACATAAAATATAGAAAAGAAAAAAAATCCAAATAATACATACACAAAACAAAACAATAGACAAGACAATAACTAAACTAAATCATTAAGCTAAACAATACTATCTAACACAAATTAAAAAGGAGGTTCTCATCCCTGAAGCATACAGCTTTTAGTAGAGTAGTAGTAACACTTTTAAAGGTAATCTAATGTATATTGTTATCTATTAATATTTAATGTTAAAAATTTAAATTAAAGAATCGATAATGTAAGAGCAATATAACTTCATTCCTAATCAGGTTAATTACTGTTATGGGCTATACTATATACAAAAGAAATACAAGATTACATGTTTAATACAAAATCTTAAATTTAGTGTATAGAGGGTAACTTCCTTTCTCGGGCCCTTTCTGCAAGGTATTTGCCATGCGAAAGGGCACCTGGAGCATCGCGCAATTGTGAGAAGTGATCTGCACGACGCACTCACAATCGTGCGATGCTCCAGGGGCTGGCAGGCACCGATTGCGCACCTTTTCATTTTCAGCTGAAAGCCGAAAATGGTGCCTGATTGCACATTGCTCCTGGGCCCCGTGCACACTTACCTGATGTGTGGAGCCTCCAGAGCCATGCTGGCTGTGCTTCCTGCCCCAGCGCAGCCTGGGAAACTCCCAGGCTGCACCATGGAAGAAAGAGGCGGGGCTCCCACATGAGCAGGCAGCTCATGCGGAGCTGAAGCAGCAGGGACATGAGACCCTCTCGCCGGAGGCTGCTCGAGCAATCCCCACACCGAAAAAAGGTAAGGTGCGGAAAGGGCCCAAGTATTACCACATTCTCACAGATCTTCATACGCTTCATATTTCCATATCTTAACATAGATAAAAAACAGGATTTTTTCCCTTAAATCCTTAAGTCTTTTCGTAATTCTAAGTACAGCTCTCATTAAACATTGTTAGATCAAATCCAGTATGCATAGTCATTTTTCCCTTACAAAAATCATAACAAAAATTAAACAAAAATCTCAATAAAAATTCATAGTATCATCACTTGCCAATAGTTCTTATTGGTGTTCCCTTATTCATATTATTTCTTCTCATATTTTAGAAAAATCACCTTATTGAGAATCCTATTAACAGGTCATGTTAACTTTGCCATTTGACAAAACTCACATTATACCAGAAAGACTTAACATTTCAAAGCCCATGCCTAATATCTTCAGATCTATAGTAAATTTTAAATTTCCTGATTTTCTGACAAAATGACAACAATAATATTGGAGGTTGTTGAAGTAAGGGAGATCCAGCGGTCAGCTGTTTCTTCAGATCATAAGTTTGTGGCTCAAAATAAGGAAGATATAGATAGAAACCTTCCCCTGGTTGATCCATTTCTGACTGAAAGTTTAGTTGCTCATAATTTTTGTTCTTTTCCAGCACCCACTGTTCCAGATGACAGAGGAAAACCTACAACATCTTTCTGGGAAAACGGGTACCCTCAAGCTTTTTGAATTGGACCATAAGCCTATAAAGCTTTCAATAAAAACAAGTAAGCAAACAAAATCTATTTGTCATTGCTTGTGCCATGATGCAACCATATTTAAACACACAAGAGAGAGAGAGAGGAAGAGAGAGAGTATCAAATGATCAAAAATGCAAGGATGTTCCCAAACTGGACAAGAACAAGAAAAGGATTGCTTTAAGTAATGATGTCACCCAGCAGGTTACAGCTGTTTCTGTTGCAAATGACACATCACATGACGCATCACTATTCAGAAAGCTAGTGTAGGTGGGAATAAACTGCCCAGTTTCCATGCGTACGTGGGCAAGGTGACAGACTAAATTCTTCAAAAAGGAGTCAACTGCTCACTGATCGAAAACATCTTTCTGGAAGACTCCTTCTGTATGTCTCACCTACAAATGAGATAACTCTTCCAGAGCAATCTAATACACTAGTAATGAAAGGCAATATTGCACTACTGAGTTCTAGTGGCAATGAGAAACGTTCCACACTTTAGAGCATCATTGCAATTTACCTGAATTGAATACAGATCCTGCATTTACAGGACCAAAGCTTCTTTTTGCTGGAGGAGACTGGGCTTCATTTTAGCTGAAATATTACATCAGTTTCATGCTGCTGCATTTCCACAGAAAGTGTTAATAAAGAGAACTATATTGTTGATATAAATCCTTATTGCATATCAATATAGATTTAAAAGGCAGCCTGAACTGATTGGAAAAAATAATTTAGTTGGAGATGGGATCGATTGTCCTTCTCGAGATGTGAAAACTAAGTGTATAATCCCATTACTAGTAACTCAATTTCCCTTGAAATGAAAGCTAATGAAGATGCTTTAGAAAAGAGACAAAATGCTCCATTTTACCCTGCATCAAAAATGTGAAAGAATGTTATTACAGCATCATGTTTCAATAGCGTCTGAGTTTCCCAAAAATATGTATCACCTTTGGTTAAATTGTAGGAACTGTAGGACATCTTATTGGATACAAAAATGAAAAGTTATTTAAGATGCTACATGATTCATTTTACCCTAAAATCCTCTAAAATTCAAGCTATTAAAGAGTTTAGGGTCTATAAAGAAACCAAATGAGAAATTCATTGTAATTATATTAACTGTTGTAAGAAGGGAAGGAGCAAGTACTGGGAAAATTCCAAAATGCCAAGAAAAGACTGACGGTTAAGACAGCAGGAAGTTATAGAGGTGATAAAATTAATACCTATTCTAAATGTAAATAACAGTAACAGATGAATCACAGTTTTGGGGAAAAATCTACACTAGTACAGGCTAGTAAAATGTAATAATATATATTACTTGAGAAAATCTATTGCCAACCGTGCAGTGGAACTTGAATATATCATCTCTCTGCTTTCGATTGCATTTAAAAGGAAATTCTGCCCCCAATGAGAATGGGTCCTCTTTTTTCTGGGCATACTGTCCAAGACAAAATGTGGCTGTGGTTTGAGTGCTGGATAGGACTGCAGGAGACAAGGGTTCAGATCCCTGTTCAGTCATAGAACCTGTCTGGGTGACCTTTGGCAAGCCACACAATCTCAGACTTACAGGAGTGCAATGACAAACCACCCTTGAATAAATCTTGCCAGGAAAAGCCTATGGCCATTTCTGCATAGCATTATTCCACTTTCAACATTCTGTGGAATTCTGAGGTTTGTAGTTTACTGAGAATTCTAAATGCTCCTCCATAAACTGCAAACCACAGGATTCCATAGGATGTTGAAAGTGGAATAATAGTGCTATAACAATGTAGTGTGGAAATGGCCTATGACAGAGGCCCTTTCCGCACCTTACCTTTTTCTGGTGCTGGGGTGGGGGATCACACGAGCAGCCTCCGGTGAGAGGCTCTCGTGTCCCTGCTGTTTCAGCTCCGCACGAGCTGTCTGCTTGTGCAAGAGCCCTGCCTCTTCCTTCCACAGTGCAGCCTGGGACTTTCCCAGGCTGTGCTGGGGCAGGAAGTATGGCCGGCGTGGCTCTGGAGGCTCCGCATGCCAGGTAAGTGCATGCAGGGCCTGGGAACAATGCATGATCATACACTATTTTTGGCTTCCAGCCGAAAATGAAAAGGTGCACAATCGGCACGTGCCAGCCCCTGGAGCGTCACACAATTGTGAGTGCGTTGTGCAGATCACTCGTCACAATCGCACGACACTCCAGGCACCCTTTCGCATGGCAAATGCCAGGTGGAAAGGGCCAGAGTTGTCATGAGTCAGAATCAAACTGGAAGTTGGTTAAAACAATAGTCTGAAAACAGTTATTCAAATGGTCAAAAAGTTTGCACTATGCTCCAATAACTGAGTTTTCAAGTAAATTGGAGACTTTTAGGCAAACAGATATTGCAACAAGAGGGTACACTTCCTGTTACTGTTTAGAAAATTTGACTTTTAGGAAGATGATATTAGCCAGCATGATTGGGTTGGGTAAAAACGAAGGAATGTGCCATCCAAATGCACCCAGAATACACTAGTTCTAGGAAAGCTTCTATACAAAGTTACCTAGAATAGATGTTAAATGAAATCAATGGAATGTTATTGTATTCTGTGGGTAGGATTGAGCTGCAAGTCACATTGTGGATATAGTCAAGCAATTGTTGTTCTGTGCCTTCAAGTCATTTCTGACTTATGATGACTCTAAGATGAACCTATTACAGGGTTTTCTGGGGCTGAGAGTATGTGATGCATCTGATGTCACTCAGTGGGTTTCCATGGCCAAGCAGAGGATCAAACCCTTATCTTCATGGCTATAATCCAGTGCTCAGAGCACTACACCACACTTGCTCTCTTCTGTAAAAGAACACTGTCCCATTATTCAAGAACAACCTCATTGAAAGTTTACAGCCTTCTAGCAGAAAAGAAAATGCAAGGTTACATGCGCTTTTAGTATTTTTTCCTCTAGTATGTCACCAATTCACTGACTTACATTACATTCTTTTCCACTTAAATAGCTCCAGTGAACATATTTCCATTAGAAAGAACAGTTGATGAGTAAGCTAGCAAAATAACACGGCTCAAATTAGATTAATTTATAGCCTTCTTTAAATCGAGCTAGAAGCGTACTGTAAAGAACAGACAAAGAAAAAAAGATGTTAGAGAAAGCCTCATGTTCAATTGTCTTTCCAGGATTTCCCCCACAAATTGCTAGGACAGAGGAGTAAAAGAGTTGCCTTTGATGATGGTAATGCTGAAAAAGGTATGTATGTATGTATGTATGTATGTATGCATGCATGCATGCATGCATGCATGCATGTATTTACATGCAATCTATTTTTCCAAGCTGCTTACGCATTTGGTTTAGTAGGGTCTGAATGGAAAAACGCAACCCATGGATATCCTGCAGTAGCAAGGGTGGATAAATTTCTTTTATTTTGCTTCAATCTTCAGTCGTTCACTCAGGGCAAAAATGACCAATGGAAAGCAAGATCCTACTGCCTCACTGAAGTTTTTGTCATTCAGCTGATCAGGCTTCTATTCCTTCTGTGTCTGTGTTTAAAGGGTTTGCGGCACAGAAAAGGGAGAGTACTCACTAGATCTTACAAAAGATGGGCTGGCATGGGAGCCAAGTTCTAGAAGAAAGTTTGGAAAAGCCTCTTGTCAGTTTCATTTTAATGCAAACCTAAGGAAAGTTTCAAGGATAAATGTGTTAAGATTCTAATTGGCTTCCTTAACTACATAGGGCAGGTTTCTTTCTTTTCAGGTGCTAGGAAAGCAAACATAAAAGTCACAACAGAGCATGACTATTTGAAAGAATAACTGTATTGTTCATTGACAATAAAGTCACAGCCACTAATCTTGTTCGCTGTTATGGGACTACACTCATGCAGCTACAGTTCAGGAGGCATTTAGGACTAGACTGGTAAAAAAACAGCATTTTCCAAGCAACAGTATTATGCTGCTGCTGTTGCTGTTGTTAATTGCTGTTTTTTAATAAAATGGTTTATAGAAATCCTATGAATGACAGACTTCCAACTGGCTCAGTCATCAACTGTCCTGCTCAGGAGTGTAAACGTAGGGCCATGGTTTCCTTGACTGAACCAATTCATTAGTAATGCAGTCTTCCCCATTTTCTGTTACCTCACACTTTGCCTAGGATTATAATTTTCTTTCCAGTAGCACACGTTATTTCTTGATATATCCGAAGGACAACAGCCTCCATTTACTCATCTTGGGGCCTTTCCACACTACACTGTTATAGTGCTATTATTCCACTTTCAACATCCTATGGAATCCTGGGGTTTGCAGTTTAAGGAGCGGCATTTAGAATTCTCAGCCAAAGAACTCTTTGGCCTCAGTAAACTACAAACCCTAGAATTCCACAAGATGTTGAAAGTGGAATAATAACTCTATAACAGTGTAGGGCAGAAAGGCCCTTGGATTCTAGTGAGAGTCCAGGCTTGATTTGCTCTAAGACCCATTCAGTCTATGGTCTCTGTAGAACCCTTCTTCAGAAACACATTTCAAATGAATCGATTTTCTTCCAGTCAGCTTTCTTCACTGTCCAGCTTTCACAACTATAGGCAACGCTATATTGCTTAAAAAATGGGAAAATTCTGATACAGAAGGTCAAAGCTGAGGTGAGGTTCACTGTTTCTCTGCATCTCTTGTACAGTTTCTCAAAACACAAATGACATCAGCAAATACACCAACTGAAGATTTGTATGTTATAATAAACAACATCAGAACAAATACAGAGTGAGAAATTTAATTTTTATCTCCCTTGCTTTGAATCCAAAGGAAAAATCCCTTCTCTGAAGGTGCTATTTTATTGACAGGAAATCTCCCATTGTCAGTTCTTTTCTGAGAAGAGAAAAGAAAGTAAGATAATGGGGAAGGATTTGATTAAAATCCTTCCTCATATCTGCTCTGATCCTGTCAATCACTGCAAATCCACACAGTTCAAGCAGTGGAATTTATATTTTACAGGTAGCATGAAAATATACCCAGAAGCACTTAGCTGCAATGAAGATGTGTGATTCTTCTGCATCCAAATGCACTATAAATTCATTGTCTGAGACTTTTCTGGATATATAGCTACTAGCACACCATGAGAAAGGCCTTGCGTGGCCATCTAGACTTGTGACTGTTGATAGATTTATTTGTGTAGAGACAAAAGATCCAAGAAGCAAGGGGAAAAGTGGGAAGGTTAAATGGATGATGACATCCAAACCCTTTGTAACATTTCTTATTTGTGACAGGGCAGTTCACAATAAAATCACCAGTCTGGAAACACACCTTGAATGACTCATATATCCCTAGTTTATTTAAACTGAGAAATCTATTTCAGATACTGTATGTTGATTTGAAAGTTAAAGTCTTTTAGTGTACTCCATATAACTTTCTGATCCATTGAAGTGGGTGGGCACCATGCAGCTCCGGGTCCACCTACAGTCCTCTGAAGTCTGTTTTTGTACCTATCAGCCCCTCCAGATGGTCTTGGCCCTCCTTCTCTAGCCAGAAAAGGGTGAGCTGCCTCTTGTGAAAGCCTCTAGGAGTTGTGATTCACCTTTTAAAGAGATCACATCACTGTTTAACATGAGAAAATCGCAATTTTTCAAAACCAGTAGTCGACTTGTAACCATTTTGGATTTTGCTTTGTTTTCAATTTTGATAGTTTGTGCAGCTCCCAGATGGCCCCAGGGCAGAACATTGGCTCATGCACATGCTTTAGTGCCCCCCCTTGCTTCAGAGTAGTAAGAGGAACAAATCGTCTGCAAATCTATTCTTAATATTAATTTCCTCTCTTAGAGGTTTAGTTCTAATTTCCTTTGTCAAACATGTATTTCTTCCATTCAGATCCATAACAGCCAGCTTTAAAAAAAAGGGGACCTTTGCCTTCTGTTTCCAGTTTACCATTTTAATTCTCCCTTACTGCTTCCATAGCAGTGTAAACATGTTGGTTTAGTCTACTACAACAATCAGTAATGATACTCAGCAGGGATGAAGAACTCCAGGATGTTTTAGATTTCTCTTTATATTGTTTTCTTCAGTTACCCTCAGATCATACAGTACATATTCAGCTTATAAAGGATTCTGAAATACCTTCAGCTTTAAAAAGCTGAGCTAACAAGAGTTCTGTAATGTGCATGATGGCTTAACTAATCAGAAACTAATCAGAGGTTTTTTTCCCACATATACCCAAGGACATCATGCATCTGTGGATTTCCTCTGCTTGGTAGAAGTTTTGATTATCCCTGTTATTAGCGTGGAGGCTAAAACAGTGAATGCTCCTTGTGGAAACTCTAGCATCACTGTATGGCAGAGGAGGGAAATGCAGCCCCCCCAAGTTCCTTTGTGGGAGAAATGCAGCCCCTTACCCTTTACATTTGTTCACCCCCACTCTTCCAGTGAGAATTGATTAGTCTACATATTTAGTTATTTATTTTATTTAGATCCCACTTTGCTCCCAATGTGCAGCAAAATGAGGTGATGAAGCCCTATCAGAGTCCAGAAGTTGCAAATGAATGTTATCTCTGCAATTATGTAGGCACAATTCTATCCTACATTTAAATACATTCATGCACATACATATACGCACATGCCATGATGTTGCCTATGCCTTCAAATAATTTCTATGTCTTATGACAAACCGAAGGTGAACCTATCCCAGGGCTTTCATGGCAAGATTTATTCAGAGGGGGTTTGTCTTTGCCTTCTTTTGAAGCTGAGAGAGTATGACTCACCCCGTGGGTTTCTGGGGTGAGTGGGGAGTTGAACCCTGTTCTTCGAGTCTTGGTCAAACCATTGACCCATGCTGGCTCCCACATGCCCTACTGTATTGTTAAAAAAAAAAAAAAAAAGGAGCTAGCACAACATGCCTAACATCCTTGTCCCCATTGAATCAGGAACTGCTTTTTTTAAAGCACCTAATTTTGCAGGAGGGGGAATCCTAAAATGAAAGATTTCTTCAGAAGTTTAAAATGGCCAATGCTATCATCCTGGGGATCTATCACCTCAAGACTCAATTGTCCCATTTGACTACAAGCCCATAGAAACCCACTGGGTGGCCTGGGACATATCACACATTCTCAGCACCAGAAAACCCTGTGATGGGCTCACCTTAGAGTCACCATAAATGACTTGAATGTACACAGCAACAGCTAGAGTTGAATGGGAGGGGGTAGCTGCTCCAGGTAATAAAAAGAGCTGCTAATCTGCTGAACCTGTCAACTTCACTCTCTAGTCCTCTTTACTCAATTTCTCTCAGGCAAAGGAAATGTAAATTGTTTCCTTCGACTTCTCTGCTAGTAGCTCACTGCTGTTGTTTCACTCTCATCGTCCTAGCTTTAGGAGAATTCTGAAAGCTTTTGAAAAGGAAGGCAAGTGTCTCCATCACTGCATGCTCTCCCTCCCTTCTTGCTGCAGGCACCTTGACGCTGAATGAGAGGAGTGGGTTGTTGTGTGTATATGGGCGTGGGCGGGATTTAACTGCCTGCCAATACACTATGCTCAAGGAACAAAAGAAAGGGGGCAGAGGACAAGCTATGAGCTCCATTCCCCTGACTGAAGACATATGCTTGCTGCAGAGCTAGGACTGGTGTAGAGCAAGCTGAATTTTGCAAACTTCTCCCCTGTTATTGGAAGGAGCGTGAATTCTCTCGTGGTTACTGCCTCGTTAACACGGATCTCTTTTTTTTTCTTTCTTTTTTTGACTAGGGAGAGACGAGGAAGGGGTGAAAGAGAAGTTCGGGTTTGATTGAAAAAAAATACAAACTCGGGGCCGCGCTGCCCCTGGCGGTGACAGCCGGGAAGGCAACTGAGGTCGGGAGGCAGCTGCTATTTTCAGCACCATTGGCGGCGAAGAGCGCCAGGGAGCATGGAAAGGAGTCCTCCTTTCTAACCTAGATGGAGATAACGCAAGAGGTGGTCAGGCAAGCCGAAACACTATCCGAGAGGAATACTGACCTCTTCTTTGCAGAACCGTCGAGACTGGGTTGCCTCGCAGGACCCCAGGGCTCCCTCCTGAGCGGCCTGGCTGCAGCGCCTGGGAGGGGAAAGGGCAAACATGTTGCACGTGAACCTCTCTCTCCGTAGAAGAAGGCACAGCATCCTCCAGAGAGAGGTGGGAGGTGAGTCTCCGAAGCAACACTTCCCACACCAGCTTCGATCAGAGGCAGCTGATGGCATAGCGGATCCCTGCAGCCGTCATCAAGGAGGTCTTCTTTTTAGAGAGCTCAAGACCTGGAGCCTCAGCCAGCCTAAGTTTCCCACAGCTGTGATGTGACCAGATGAAGTTCACACATCACAGGGTACTCTTCTGTATTTCTTGTCAGTTGCGTTTAGTCAAAGCTTTCTGGGACCTTCTTTCTCCATCTCTCTTTGGGTTTTTTGGTTTGGTTGGTTGGTTGGTTGGTTTCCCCTGCTCTTTTTGGTGGTTAAATGGGAAAAGAAAATTGCTTAAGGATATCAGTCTTCTCTTGCCATCTATGAAGTGTGACTGAAGTTCAGGTAATTATTTTTCCTCACCTGCTTAAAATGAATGTATTTGAATAATGTTCCTGTCAGCTAAGTTAATGGTATTTCAATTACCTAAGAAATTATCAGTAGTGTCACTTGCATGGAAGAAAATTTTGCTTTATCAGTGTTTACCGTGGAATAGTTTTGAAACTGTAGGCTTTGGAGTCATGGAGCTTGCATTAAATTCTCCACAGAGTGCATAGTATACTTTAGATGGTGTATGAACATATAGATGAGAGAGAGAGAGAGAGAGAGAGAGAGAGGAAGAGGAGAGAACTCACTGACAGGCAATTCTGTGAAAATACAATGCATGTCTTTATACCTAGCTTCCAATTATTGTTTACAGACATAGATGTCAAAGAAGAATAGCTGATAGTCTCTGCATTTCAGCTAGAATGTAGGTGGTTTCCCTTAGATACATAACTTCTTAAATACTTGTTGTCTGTTAATTCATTTCTTTTCTTCCAACCTCAAGAATGTTTGATGAATTCTACTGTAGCTTGAGCCTCCTGTGGCACCAGTAGAACTAGAGAGGGGAATGATGCCTTGTCACAAGAGTTTAGAGTTATTTTTTTAATCCCTAAACAACATGATGTTTGTTACATCTTTGGTCATGCTCCATTTTATAGTCTTCCAAAATATTTCAATTGCTCAATTTACAGTTGTATGTGTAGGGGGAGGAGAATTAATATATATCTGAGAATAAACTCATAAAGACTACACATTTCATCTCCAAAATGTGTTCTTTCTCCCACATGCACTTCAGTGTGGGCACCAAATTTCAATTGATCTAAGAAACACCCTTTGCTTCTCCATCTTGATAAACGTACAGTAATCCTGTAAAGTTGAAATCTGGTATCTTGGAGATTTTACCTCCTTGATTCATCAGGGATGAACTTCTATGGCTTGACCAGACATGTAATATGTTAACATCATATCCAGTCATGAACTTTATTTCTAAGGGCCATTCTGTGCCTGGAAATTATTACATGGGGTTTGGTTATAGAATGCAATGCTTCTAATATACTGTTATTGATAAGCACGCAAGATTTTATCAACTGGAGGGTTATTGATATCAGTCCCAAATAAATCTCAGTAAAGTGACTATAAATACTGCATGTATTTCAGTGTATGCATTTCTTCAAAAAGTTGAGTTGATCTTAAATTAAGAAGGTTACTATGCTTTAATTTAAGATCTTTTAATAACTCTTGGAACAGAATGTATCCACCTATGGGCAGTTATTCATAAGTTCACAGAAGAAGTGAAAGAATCTCTGATTTTAAACAAGTTTTTCAAGTCCTGGGGCACTCATCTGTCTTGGCTGGTCTTCCAGGTTCATCTGTTCCATATGGTGCTTTATACTAGTCTCATGGAATGTTCCATTGTAATGTTTTTAATCTCACTTTTAAGACTTTAAAATGAAGAACATGTAAGCCAGAGCTGGGCAACTGCAGCTGGTCTGGAGGTTAAAGCTCTTGGGACCTTCTAGGGGCCACACTGACAGATGAAAATGGCAACAAACAAACAGTCTACCACTGGTTTTGAAAACAGGTAATTAAACAGTGCAGGGCCACACTGCAACCTGTTTAAAAGCTGAACTGCAACCCCTGGCAGACTTCTGGCAGAGGCAATCCACACTATATTTTCATCAGAAAAAAAGGCAGTCCAGAAAGTCTGGAGAGGTCCAAGGTTGCAAAAACAGCTTTGAGAGGGACATTCCTGATGGAAGGCAGTGATGGTAAATTCTTTGTGGAATTAAAATTCTATGAACCATTAGTTTTTCACTTCTTATGGACTGATGGTCCCCTTTGTAAACTGAGAAAGGAAAGCACCACAGAGAAAGTTGAAAGGTACTCTGAGGAAGTTACAACTCACTAATAAGTTCCTGGTTCAGTGCTATGTCATGGTTAGAATTCTGCTGGTTATCTGTGCAGGCACAACCTTTCCTTATGCTATCATGTGTACTTTGGGTGACGTTGCAGAAGGAGACCTCCATTTCCTCCTTGCTCGATACCTCTTCTCCTGGTTCTGCAGCAGCATTTGTATGGAAACTCTTGAGATGCAGAACCCTTTTTTCTGGACACTGATTGTCTGTGGGGGTGCAACTGGGGCATTTGAGTTGCCCTTGAGTACTTGGAGAAGAAGAACCTCCTCACACTGGGAATTAAGACTACACCTTCTCCCCTGGGTGCTCAAGGGCAACCAGAATGCTCCTAGGAGCACCCCTGTAGCCAAACAGTGGCTTCAGAAGGAGGAATGGAATTTCACCCATGGGCACTCCAAAGCCAGCTTTGTTGGTGCACATAAGGAGAAGCAGGGAAGAGGGAGCACCTCTGTCCCCAGATGATAGGGTAAATACCTTGGAGGAGACTTAAGCCCTGCTAGTGGGCTTAAACAGTCTTGGGCGATATATAGAATCATAGAATCATAGAAATGTAGAGTTGGAAGAGACCACAAGGGCCACCCAGTCCAACCCCCTGCCATGCAGGAAAACCCTCAAAGCACTCCCGACAAGTGGCCATCCAGCCTCCACTTAAAAACCTCCAAAGAAGGAGACTCCACCACACTCTGTGGCAGCACATTCCACTGTCGGACAGCCCTGACTGTCAGGAAATTCCTCCTGAGGTTCAGGAGGAATCTCCCCTCCTGCAGCTTGCATCCATTGCTCCTTGTCCTGGTCTCAAGAGCAGGAGAAAACAAGCCCACTCCCTCCTCGACATGACACCCCTTCAAATATTTAAACATGGCTATCATGTCCCCTCTCAACCTTCTCTTCTGCAGACTAAACATACACAGCTCTCTAAGTCTGTCCTCATAGGGCATGGCTTCCAGGCCCCTCACCATTTTGGTTGCCCTCCTCTGGACCTGCTCCAACTTATCCATATCCTTCTTGAATTGGGGTGCCCAGAACTGGACGCAGTATTCAAGATGAGGTCTAACCAATGCAGAATAAAGTGGTACCAATACCTCCCTCAATCTAGACACCATACTCCTATTGATGCAACCAAGAATTGCGTTGGCCTTCTTGGCTGCCGCATCACACTGCTGACTCATGTTCAGCTTGTGGTCTACGAAGACTCCTAAATCCCTTTCACACGTACTGTTAGCCAGCCACATGTCCCCCATCCTATATTTCTGCATACCATTTTTTCTGCCTAAGTGTAGGACCTTACATTTCTCTCTGTTGAAATTCATTTTGTTAGCCTTGGCCCAGCTCTCCAATCTGTCCAGGTCCTTTTGAATTTTGATCCTGTCATCAGGCGTATTAGCAACCCCTCCCAATTTGGTGTCATCTGCAAATTTGATCAGCGTGCCCTCTATTCCTTCATCCAAGTCATTAATGAAGATATTGAACAGCACCGGGCCCAGGACAGAACCCTGTGGCACCCCGCTAGTCACTTCTCTCCAGGATGAGAATCTGCCATTGGTGACCACACTTTGGGTACGGTCAGTCAACCAGTTACAAATCCACCTGACAGTAGCCGTGTCCAGCCCACATCTTACTAGCTTCTTTGCAAGAATGTCATGGGGAACTTTGTCAAAGGCCTTACTGAAATCAAGATATACTATGTCCATAGCATTCCCTTCATCTATCAAGCAAGTAACTCTATCATAAAAAGAGATAAGATTAGTCTGGCATGACCTATTTTTGAGAAATCCATGTTGACTTTTCGTAATTACGGCATTGTTTTCTAAGTAATTAGAAACTGACTGTTTGATGATCCGCTCCAGGATCTTTCCAGGTACTGATGTCAGGCTGACTGGGCGATAATTATTTGGGTCCTCTTTTTTTCCCTTCTTGAAGATGGGGACAACATTTGCCCTCCTCCAGTCTGCCGGAACTTCTCCGGTCCGCCAAGAGTTTTCAAAGATTATAACAAGAGGTTCCGCAATGACCTCTGCTAGTTCTTTTAAAATCCTAGGATGCAATTCATCTGGCCCTGGAGACTTGAATTCATCCAGTGTGGCCAGATATTCTTGTACTACTTCTCTATCTATTCTGTGCTGCATTTCCCCCACTTCCTCGCCTGCTCCCCAACCGCCAGGTTGAGTGTTTTTATCCTTTTGGGAAAAAACTGAGGCGAAGAAGGTGTTGAGGAGTTCTGCCTTTTTTCTTCCTTCTGTTATTAATTCACCATCTTCCTTGCGCAGTGACCCTATCGTCTCCTTCTTTTTCCTTTTGCTGCGGACGTATTTAAAAAAGCCCTTTTTATTGTTTTTAATGTCTCTGGCCAGCCTAAGTTTGTTCTGTGCTTTAGCCTTTCTGACCTTCTCCCTACATCTCCTGGCTACTTGCTTATAATCTTCTATGGTGATTTCCCCCTTCTTCCATTTCCTGTACGTGTTTTTCTTAATACTTAGCTCAGCTGAGAGCTCTTTAGTCAACCATTCCGGTTTGTTCAGATGCCTTCCATTTTTCCTCCTTAATGGCACAGTTTTAGCCTGTGCCTTCAGTACCTCCCTTTTAAAGAACTCCCATGCATCCTGAACTCCTTTCTCATTGACTATTCTTGACCACGGGATTTCAGCCAGCAGCTCCTTCAGTTTACAGAAGTCTGCTTTTTTAAAATCTAAGACGAATGCCTGGCTACACTTGCCTTCTCTTCCCCACTGAATGCCAAATTCTAATAGGGCATGGTCACTCTCTCCTAAAGATCCAACCAGTTCTACGTCATTAACAAGGTCTTCCCTGTTGGTCAGGATCAGATCCAGAATATTTGATCCCCTTGTCGCCTCTTCCACCTTCTGGACCGTGAAATTGTCTGCAAGACAAGCAAGAAACTTGCTGGACCTTGCCGCCTTTGCAGAGTTTGACTGCCAACATATATCCGGGTAGTTGAAATCTCCCATTATTACTGTATCTCTCCTTTTTGAATGTGCAGTCATTTGGTCTACGAAAGCGCCATCGAGGTCCTCAGTCTGGCTTGGAGGTCTGTAGTAAACCCCCACTATAATATCCCTATTGTTTCTCGCTCCCTTAATTCTTACCCAGATGCTCTCGACCTGGCTTCCGATGTTCAAGTCATGGATCTCTTCACAGGTGAAAACATCCTTGACATATAAGGCTACTCCTCCTCCTTTCTTATTTGGTCTATTTCTACAAAATAGGCTATACCCCTCTATTCCTACATTCCAATCGTGAGACTCATCCCACCAGGTCTCAGTGATGCCTATCAAATCATATTTATTTTGCTGTACTAGGAGTTCAA
The DNA here is from genome assembly GCA_948472985.1 of Iguana delicatissima. Classification (NCBI taxonomy): domain Eukaryota; kingdom Metazoa; phylum Chordata; class Lepidosauria; order Squamata; family Iguanidae; genus Iguana; species Iguana delicatissima. The sequence continues at coordinate 113,661 of CAOKZL010001989.1, read as the reverse complement.
ATTCATCTTGTTTGTTTCCCATACTCCGTGCATTAGTGTAGAGACACTTAAGTCCCCGTGCCCTTCCTGCAAGTCCCATAGCATTGTTTCCACCCCTCCCACGATTGGATGCTATTCCTACTTGGCCAATATCATTTGGGCCTTTTTCCCCTGCACTTGCCGAGTCCTTGTCCTGAATAATCTTGTCTCCCTCCCCAGTTGTACTCAGTTTAAAGCCCTCCTAATCCTCCTTGTGAGACTGTTTGCAAAAACGTTCCTGCCAAGTTTCATGAGGTGCAGCCCATCCCTTGCCAGAAGCCCATGTTCCTGGAATTTCAAGCCATGATCCAAAAAGCCAAACTGTTGGCAGTGGCAAAATGTGCGGAGCCAGCTGTTGACCTCTACTATTGTCCTTTCCCTTTGTGCACCATATCCTTGAACAGGGAGGATTGATGAAATGACCACCTGCGCACCAAGGTCCTTAAGCTTTCTCCCCATAAGCTCGTAGTCCTTTGTGATGTGGTGAAAGCTGCGCTTCACCGTGTCATTGGTTCCAACATGAACCAAAACGAGGGGCTTACGGTCAGTGGGCTTGACCAGCCTGGCTAGCCTCTCTGTTACGTGGTTTATCCTGTATGATATCTTTCCTGTGTGGGCATCATTTCTGTTGAGGAAAAGTTCACACACACTAGTGAAAAGTTGCACATATATTTGATTCTCTGAAAGTGTGTAGGCCATGGATCTGTGGTAAGTGTCACTGTTACATAGTTTTGCCAAAATGAACCCCCACAACATATTTGACTGGCAAAAATAGTGGTTCATGTGTATGTGTATTTCTTTTCTCTGCATAGGAAAAAAAGTCACATCTGAAGTGACACTGTTAAAGTCTGGTTCTATTAATTGCTATTAATAATCCAGGCTATAGTTTGTTTAACCAAGGATGAGACTTCTCTGGTGACCAGTTCATCTGTTATGACTCTAAGGCCATTTCCGCCCTAGATTGTTATAGCGCTATTATTCCACTTTCAACATCCTATGGAATGCTGGGGTTTGCAGTTTAGGGAGAGACCTCAAAGGCCCCTCCCTAAACTGCAAACCCCAGGATTCCTTAGGATGTTGAAAGTGGAATAATAGCGCTATAACAGTCTAGTGTGGAAATGGCCTAAGAGTCTGAATAATTACGGCTGCTGTTCAATAATGATAATGTCATAATCTTGACTTACAAAGTCATAATTTTTTCCAGTTCATGTTTACAGCCATTGTACAACTGCAGTGACTGAAAATCCACCTGAAATTTTATCTTTGAATCCTCATAGCCTCCCCGCGCCACAACAAAGCTATTTCTGAGGCACTGGAGAACAGAGTGGTGAGTAATGGCATGTCCAGCCCTCTCCCAGTCACAAAGCACACTGAGAGAGACAGCTGCGATAGGATCTTGACAGAAGCCTCTGCATATGCCTATCTCAGTGTGCTTTGCAAGTAGGACAGGGCTGGACACATCATTACTCACCACCCTGCTCTCCAGTGCCTTGGAAATGGTTGTGTTGGCTGGGTGGGGGGATGCACATCTTCAAAGGTAGAATTCTGGAGGGTCGCATTGGGAAGCATTGTAGCTATGGAGACATGGCTACATCTTCTGATGAGAGATCTTGGCTAATGTTATTATTTATGTTCCATGAGGTTTGTTCATGTGGCACTGTGTCTTCTTTGTTGTAATACTATGATGAAATCTTCCTCCCTGTGCCACAGAAGAATAAGCACTGGGTTCATTCTTTTTCTATGGATTTTATTCACGACCCGAGAAAGGTCAGACTGTGCTGTATCAGGAACCCGGATGTTTGAGAAGAACTGACTGACAACCTGATTCTGAATTCATATAAACGTAAGTCTTTCTGACTGAAACAAAACTTACTGGTACTGAAACAAACCTGGAGCCATGAATGAGATTAACTGCGATTTTCCACATGTTTATTCAGAAATAAGTCCAATTGAGTTCCATGGGGTTAACTTCTAGATAAGTTGGTATAGGAAGGCAGTATGGTTCAGTGGTTTGAATGCTGGATTAGGACTCTGGGAAACCAGGTTTAGAATCATGACTCAGCCATGGACTGGCTGACTTGGTGCAAGTTGCACTCTCTTTCAGGCAAATAGAAAGGCAATGGGAAAATAAATTTTGCCAAGAAACTCCCATGATACGGCAGCCATAAATTGGAGTTGACTTGAAGGCATATAACAGCAGCAAGTGGATGTAGGGTTACAGTCAAAAGGAAAAAGAGTTTTGAGGAAGCTAGCAGTTCAGAAAAATGGTTAAACCTGCTGCATAGGTGGAATCCAATCTGTTCTGACTTGGAGACAAAAAGAGATCTTAAAACATTTTGATTACATTATGCATTAATTAACCATTTTTAATTTTGTTACGTGATAAGATGTTCTTAGAGTGATAACAGAGAAAAACAAGATGGGAAATGTTTAAATGTTTAAAAGAGCAACAAAAACAATCTGGCAGAGAGAGAAAAAAATATGCTTTTTAAAAAGGTTTTCATTTGGTATGGAAATGCTGATAGAACAGGCATCAGCTGAGCCTCCTTGAGCAATGGAAGCTAGTGGTTTCCGCATTGGTAGATGCAAGAAAAAGGGAGACACATCTCCAGATGACTGGGGGTTTTTTTGCAGAAAGCCCAATGCATTTCAACCTATATATATATTTCAATGACCATCTTTGGGACCTACATAAAAACATAAAAATAATATAAAGATAAATTTAAAATGAAAAGGACAATACATAAAGAAAGCCTTCTCAGTGGCTGCTCCCACCCTTTGGAACTCCATTCTTCAAGAAACTAGGCTTGCCCCCTCTGGAAGAAAGGTGGCATATAATTATAAGAAATAAATAAAATAAATAAATAATCTTTGTATACAGCCAATGCATACCAATATGAAATCTAACTGAAGAAATTTCTAGAGCTGAGAATCTCATTCCATTTGATGGACAGAAAAGAAACTCATGAACCAGGCTTAAGGTTCTTCTCTGTTAGCAAGTTGTCAGGGAAAGAGAGGGAGAATGGGAAATGAGTTAGCCTTTAAGGGGGTATTGTGCAACTGGACTACAAAAAGTATCAAGTGATTTTACAAAAGTAGAAGGAGATCAAGTTCTTCATTTAATCCTGAAGAAGGCCATTGAAATATATATGGGCTGAAATGTGTTGATCTTTTACCAAAATAAAAATAGCTACCCACTGGTCACTTGGAGACATATCTCCCTTTTTTGCTTGTGAGTTCCATTGGGTGCTCTCCAGTTTTTTCCATGAGGGTAGAACAGTGAATCTGCCTTGGTCTTTAATTTGAACTTTAAAGGAGGTATCCAAGGTTCTGAACCCATTTGGGGATACAACTCAGCACCTTAGATAGATCCTTTGAAATTTAATCTAAACCTAGGGGCACTTCCTCACTGACATGGAAGTGACTAACTGCCACTGTTCCCATGGAGAGAAAGTTTGAGAAGCAGATTGCAATCAGTGAGAGAGCATTCTTTTCCATGCCCACCCTGCTCACCTCAGATGGCACAGGCAGTGGCAGGGGAGCCTCTGGAGCAGATCTTAATGCACAGGCAAGCTAAAGGTAGAGTAGACAGTGATCTTAATGGACCTCACACTGAACCCCCATGGAGGAGATGAAGTAAATTTGTTAAATAAAGATAGAGATGCATTTATTAGGGCCATGAGAATACAAGAGCTTGGAAAAGTGGTTCTTAGACTACATTTCCAAGAATCCTCCACATGCCAGCTGTGGATTTCTAGGAGTTATAGTCCAAAAATAACTTTTTCAAGCTCTGTTATTCTCATGTTTCTAATAGGTCCGGCTATGTATCTTTATTTAATGAATTAATCTCACCTCTAGATGCAGTAATGCTTTCTATCGCTAATATATCCAGTACTGAGAATGTGACTACCTTCCCATTATTGGTGAGGGGGTACAATTTTAGAGGTAAATGACATATTGGAACTGTGTGATTATACTGCCAGCAAGAAAAGAGAAAGCAAAGAATATGTTCCTGCTGCTATGAAATACTAGAAAAAACAAAAAGGGGGGTTGCATGTGCCAGACATGAAATGTATACAATAGCAGCAGCAATGACACTGGGTCAGCTCTAATCAGGGCCAGCTCTGAGCATTTTTGTGCCTGAGATGCATAATGCTACTGCTATGCTTGCATGTGCTGATTTGCAAGGTAGAACCCAGTTCACAAGGTGCTGTTGCAAAACTCCCATTCACTCAAATAGTTTTAACAGACAGGTTGTGGAGTCAGATCTCTTGGTTTCCTATTTGTCAGCCAGAGTGACTTTTCCCAGTGGGTGATCAATCTCAGCAACTGCTCAGTTGAAAGAGAGAGTGAGAGACTGAAAGAAGATCAAAGAAAGGACTGAGATGTATGCACTGGGTCCCTTTTTTAAAATAAAGAATGAACAAGTTAAACTAGTTCTAAAACATCATCTGCCCCAGTCTATTCTTGGAGGTTGCTCTGGGTAGTGTTCTGTCATTCCAAAACTGAAATTTGGATTAAATGATCCACTGTGTCTCGTCTAATCCAGCTCCATTCCAATAGAGAGAATGCTGATAGGAAGCCAGGGTGAATGGGCACACAATTCGTGCTTTTATGAAGGAACTTGCTAGAGATTTCTGCCCCCTTGCTAGCTTACCAGCAATCACCAGTGCTTTTCTGCTGCTTTTTGTCTCTGATCTGAGAGCTGATGGGTAGCTGCAGACCAATCTTGCCCCCACCCAAAAACAGAACTGCATTGCCAAAAAAGGGATAGAAAAAGGTGCAGATTTGTCTTCTATTTTTAAGTGATTTTCATATTGCTATATGCAAATTTAAAGACTGTAATACAAACAGAAATATAATACAGAAACGGTGACCTGGTGACTTTGTGTCTCTGCAATCAAGATTCTCACTATTTATGGGCACCTTCAAGTTGTGGCAGTTGGTAGCCACCACTCTCAGAGAGATGGTTAATCAGCTCTGGGTTTTAGTCCCAACTTTGAAGAAGTTATTCATGCTTTGGAGTCCTGTCTTCAAAAGCTTCAGTGTCTTGTATAGCTCCTGAAATCCAGAGCAATTCATGATCCCACTGGTGGAAGACCTACCAGACGCCACTGCCTTCAAAGCCTTTGTTCTCAGTCTTTGTCATTTCTGAAAATGTGCTTAGGACACTAGCCCTTCAGAAGTTTTCCAATAGAGGACTATCTGCTGTAAAGAAAAGACATAGAGTCACCACCTTAATATATTTGCAAGGGGAGGAGTGATGGAGAAGAATCCTTTCCAGCTTTGGCATGATGAGCTTTGGCTTCTATTAATGTTACAGGCAACTCTGTGCTGAATTCATCTAAAAGTCAGAAAAAGAATGAAGGGTGGTAGTCCGTTGGCTAGAATCCCCTTGGTTCAGTATGCTAGCACAGCTACATTGACATAAGCAATGGTAGCAGGAGGGAAATGCCTACAGGCACAATAGCTATGAAGGAAGTCAGATGTCGGAGGAATACGTTGCTGTGAGCTGGACACATTTTGCCACCTTTCTTTGCCACCATAGTGTGAATGGCAAAAGAGCAACCACTGCTATGGTACATCAACAGAATTTAGACCATTGTCTGGGCACAATATTTGTGAGAAAGGACAGCCCCACTTGCTATGCTCTAGATTGGCCAGAAGCTTACTAGTAGCAAAGTTGTGCTATGCACATAGACTGAATTTTGTGGACAACATGCAATGGTCATATTTGGCTAATAGTGATGAGAATGGAGTTGCACATGCAGAACTGTTGTGCATATGGTAGCACATTAATGGACACAGATTAGTATCCAAATACATACAGCCTCTGTGCACTGAGCATGTTATCTGTACAAGGGACTGTCGGCCGTGCGTCTTGTTCATTTATCTACCTATATTGTGTTATGTTGATATTCTGTTTAGGGGTTGCATAATGTCAGTGCAATATAACTCCACCAGTGGATATTTGTGCTGTGCTGAAGTAATGTAGGATCTTGGCCAAGATGTGGATTATATAAGCATTAAGCTTATCTTCTCAGCTTGTAAGTGTTTCCAGAGGAAACTGTGCTCCTTGTCCACTTCCATTTGACTTGTCAAACCTAACTGAATCTTTCAGTAGAACTGGAGGCCATTGATCATACAGGTCATGATAAGAAAAGATGAATATTGTGTTGAACTAAATAAGGCAAAATCCCATGTGGTGTAGAAAGTGATAAAAACGCCTGTCATGGAAGTAATGGATGAGGTGTCTTATGGCATCAGCAGTGCAGAAGCAAAAGAGTAGCAGGCAAGTAAAGAGTGTTGTATCTATCCCAGCTGTGCTCTGAGACAATTTGTTGAATTGTTTCTGAATAGTGGGGTCAAGTCATATGAGTCAGATGGTTGCTAAACCTTGAGGCCCTATGAATGAAAACTGTATACCTCTGAAACAGAGTTTGAAAAGAATGCAGTACAAGCTTCATAGTTACCAACAAATTGTATGTGTGTGATTGAGAAGGAGAGAAAAAGAGAGAGAGAGAGGGAAAGAGAGAGGTTAGCTTACATCTCAAAAGCAATGTAGCAAAAAAGAACAATGCTACTATTTTGATGCAACAGGTTGCTCATTACTGTTGTTGTTCCAATAATATGCCAACATTTCCCAAGCACTGGGGCTAAAGGCATATCACAAAAATGTGATACAGATAAAAGCACATCAGTAAAAACAAACAGTAAAATAAAAGTTAAAATATAACTCAGTTGCCATTAGAATGAAAAGCAATTTAAAAGGTGCTCTTCACAAGTTCTCTCTAGATAGATATAGATATAGATATAGATATAGATATAGATATAGATATAGATATAGATATAGATAGATGTAGATGTAGATATTGCTAAAGAACATTTTGGAAGAAATCTGAGTGGAATTTTTCATGTTTTATCCCCTTCAGCTCTAAGATGCTTTTTAAAAAGTAATGAAAAGATACTGTAAAATAATGAGTAGTGCATTGCATAATGCAGTAAGTTGCCTTCTAAATACTGTAATGAGCAGTGACAATGAATTATTTCTTATTGCTTTCTGTAAGTAATGGGAATGAGTTACTCTTAAAAAGTTAATTTCCCAAGCTTTGTTCTGAATACCAGCTGCTGGGAACAAACATTAAGAGAGAGCGGTTGCTCCCACTTTTGTCCTGTGGACTTTCTGGCTGGTCACTGTAATTAATTGGAAGGTGCTAAACTAGACTGATCTTTGATCTGATCAAGCAGAGCTTATGTGGATGCAGCTGGCTGGGCTTCATAAGCTGACTGGGGAGAAGACCTTTGTAGAATCAGCTGCAGTCTTGTTTGTTAAGTGGAGTTAATTGGATTGGTTGGATTCCACTTCATTATACTCTTTTGCAGAAAATCCTCTACACACATTAAGTCTATGAGCATTTGTGGAATGGGAGTAAGGAAGACCTTACCTCTTCATCTCGTGTCCCAGACTTTCCATGCCCTACTGACCTCAGTCCTTAAAGCCTTTGCATTCTGCACAATGTCTCAAAAGGAGATTCCATGGGTCTAAAGCTAAGCAAACAACTTTTCACACAACCAAGAATTCCAATTGCTCAGAGTCTGTAGTCCATTGCAGTATGTGTGAAGGCTTTTCCACCAGATGTTGTGCTGAATATTCATGCAGGGAGTAGGATAGTGAGGTGAGGTCCCTTCCCCATGTATTTTGTCTACACATGGAGGGCTTGGGATTTGGATTGAGGGTTTGTGGAAGGACGGTCTGTATTTGCAAGTAATTTTGTGTGCAAAGGCAGTTCATAAATATCCAACCCAGGATGTCCATATCAATGGGAGTTGAGCCACCTGGTGGAGAGAAATGTCCAGGAAGACAATGGAGTGTAGTGGTATGAGTATTGAACCAGGACTCCAGAAGACCAATGTTCAAAACCCCATTCAGCCAGGGAAACCCGGTGTGTAGCCTTGGGCAAGTCGCACTCTCTCAGCCATTCAAGAAAGCAATGGCAAGCATTCTCTGAATAAATCTGAATAAACCTGAATAAAACTTGCAAGAACAAAACAGCAACAAATAGCAAAGTCCTCAAGTACCATGCTCTACTTTTTCCCTTTAGGAACCAGTGGCAACCACTTTCCTCATGTGAGGCAAAGGGCACAGCTGGTAGTTACACCAGCTACCCATCCCTCATTATTCCAGGCACTGAGAATCAAATCTTTTCTGGTCTGCCTAACCCCATCTCTTGGCATGTCTGTCTGGAAGTGGCTTGAATAGATGCTTTCCTAAATACCTTTGGGGAAAAAATTAGTGTTCTGGAAAAGCTAACCTGATTGCAGCCTAATGTAAGAGCTGGGGAATAGGTGGCACATAACCTTCCTCTTTCTCTTTATATATTCTGCATTTTACATTTGTGCAAAGGAACCCAAATTCTTCACTGAGGTTAAAAACAGCCCTATGATTTGCTGGTTGAGTTTCCAGCTCTCAGGGCCTGGCCTCTCTTCTCTAATCCTCCGGCTGAGAGTGCTACCTTCTGTGTCTGTGCGTGTCTGTATGTCTCTTTGACTCTCTCTGTGTGTCTGTGTGTATTTCCCTCATTTTTTTTTTTTTAGACTTTGCTGTCTTTTCTCTGAATGGCATGCTTAGAGCAACTGTGGTTGTTTTTTGATGACATCGTCAGGGCTCATTGCCTGAGGTGTCACAAGAACTTATCCTTGGGCATCAGGGCTTGTCCTCAAAATCTTAGAGTTTGAGATAGTCCTGATCTGGCAACCCTACTAATAGATATTATTACAGATCCGCATAGGTTGTTTGCTTCCACCAGAAATTAGGAGAGGCAATCAGTTATGCAGGACAGTGATATCCCAGGACTCCACCTCTTGTGGTGTCAAAAGGCTTCTGGCTTTTGGGTGTTATCCATACTGTTCTACTGTCAGATGCTCTTTTTTTCCTTTGTATAATTTTTATTAAAAGTTTGTCTCGAAAATACCCCCCCATGCTTAAATCTTCCAGTTGAAATTGCTTATTTCCATTCCATTACAAACATAATTTCCATCTTACAGAGAGAAGAACAGTTACATTATTTCTTCTTTGATTTTTCATACATTTATATCCTTACCCAATACAATACTCTTTTCCATTCTTTCTCAAAATTCTGGATAGATTTATTCTTCAAAGAAAATGCTGACTTTTCCATCTCTATCATATCCAGAACTTTTAGCTTCCATTCTTCTATATCAATATGCTTCTTTTCTTTCCAGTGCTGCGCGTATGTCAACCTTGCTGCAGTTATTAGATATAATAATATCTTCTGGTGACTTCTTATTTCCCTTTGTTGCCCTAGCATATTTAACAAATAAAGCTCCAGTTTCATTTCAAAATTCAGCTTACAAATTCTTTGGGTTTCGTCATGTACCCCCTTCCAAAATTTTTGCTATCTTACATGTCCACCACATATGGAAAAAAGACCCCATCTTTTCATCACACTTCCAACAATTTGAATTCCCATTTTTCACTATTTTTTGTAATCTTTCTGGAGTCATGTACCATCTGTAAAACATTTTATAAAAGTTTTCTTTTAAATTTAAGTTTGGTGTAAATTTTATATCTATATTCCACACTCTTTCCCAAGTTTCTAATTCTATTGAATGTCCCAAATTCTGTGCCCATCTAACCATTGTATCTTTGACCACTTCTGATTCCATTTCTCTTTTCAGCAATAATTTATAAAATTTGGAAATTCTTCTCTTTTGGTTATCTTTCATCAGTACATCTAATTCATTCTCTTTTCTCTCAAATCTGTATAGTTTTTGGTCCATTCTGAATCTTTCTCTGAGTTGTCTCCATGGAAACCAATTTAATTAATGCCCTTCAGCCTTTAATTCTTCTTCTGTACACATTCTTGGTTTGTCGCCCTCCCATTTCAATAACTCTTGATATATTAGTAAATTTCCTTGTTTTGTTGGGGCGATTTTATAAGCTTCTTGTGGTGAAGTCCATACTGGTAGTTTTGTATAAAATTTTTGCTTCATTTGTGACCAAATCTTCAACAATGTCTTTCGGATGCAATGGTTTTTAAACGCTTTATTCGCTGTAGCTCTATCATAACATAAATATCCATGCCATCCAAATCTATTGTTTATTTCTTCTAACTCTTTAGTGGTTGGGTTTTCTAATTGAATCCAGTCTTTGATCCAATCTAAGCAGCATGTGTGGTAATAGATTTTTAATGATGGTAAGTCAAGTCCTCCTCTCTCTTTTGCATCTTTGAGTGTTTTAAATCTAATTCTTGGTTTTTTCCCTTGCCAAATAAATTTTTGTAGGGCCTTTTCCCCTTCCTTAAATATCTTCTCTTTCCCTATTATTGGTACGTTTTTAAAGAGGAGCATAAGCTTTGGTAGTAAAGACATTTTAAAAACATTTATCCTACCCAAGAAGGATAATTTAAATTTTTTCCATTTCTTCATATCACATTTAATTTCTTTCCGAGTTCTTGAATAATTGTTTTCAAATAGTTCTTGATTCTTTTTGGTCATAGTTATCCCCAGATATTTTGTTTTCTTGGTCAGTTGATATCCGGATCTTCTCTTCAATTCTGCTTGCTCTTTTTTTGTCATATTAGGAGTCATCATCACTGTCTTTTCTCTATTTATCTTATAACCTGCTTTTAGTCCATATCTTTGTAAAGTTTCTATCAGCACCTGAATTGATTCTTGTGGATCCTCCAAAACTATAATTACATCATCTGCGAACGCATTTAGTTTCAGTTTTTCTTCCTTATTTTCAAACCTCTTATCTGTGGCGCTTCAATTAGCGCTATCAGCAGAACCTCCTGTCAGATGCTTTTTAAATTGCTGTGATTCCTGGGACTGTCCCTGTCAGACCTCTTGGAGAGTATGAGATGAAGTGGTATTAAGCTGCTGTAACTGTGCAGTGCAGATACACTCTTGGTCTTGTTTTTGTGAGCAAAGAATCCCCTATTCTGGTCCCATACAGAATTAGGCCGGCCTGCCTGCCTAACCCTGCAGGGAGTTGTCGTTGTTGTTATGTGCCTTCAAGTCATTTCTGATTTATGGCAATCCTAAAATGAACCTGTCACAGGGTTTCCTGGAGCTGAGAGTGTGTGATGCACCCAAGGTCATCCAGCAGGCTTCCATGGCCAAGTGGGGAATCGAACCCTGATCTCCAGGGTCATAGTCCAATGTTCAAACCACTATACCACGCTGGCTGTAAGACTGCAAACACACCAACCAATCAACTGATTCCTGATTTTTAGTCACTAGATTCTTTTTAAAAAATGCAGGGAGAGAAAAATGTTGGGTCAAGCATGGACTGTAAAAAGGCTGATCCTGGTATGCACATTTACTCAGAAGTAAGACCCATGGAAGTCAATACTGCTGTCATTTTATCAAACTCCTCCTAACCTTCTGTCAAGGGCTGCTGATACACAACAACTTTGTGTGTGTCTTCTTTGCTGATACACAATTCCCAGAAGCCCCAGACAGCACGACTGATGGTAAGGGGCTGTGAGAGTTCTAATCCAAAACATCTTGGTGGAAAAAGTTTCCCCACATTTACTCTAGGCGGTCTGGTTAGTTCCTGGATGGGAGACCAACTGGGAAACATACATATACTATCTGAATAACAAGAAGACCAGAAATGTAATTAATCTAAACAGTCATTCTAAGGTTGTTCTAAGAATTACTGCAATAATGTACATTAAGAGCTTTGCCTGTTAAAGAAGTGTGGTTTAAATATTAATATATTAAATATGTGTGCAGTACTACATAATCACAAATTATGTTTACCAAATACATATAATTTTTTTTTACCAAATATGACAGAGCTTTATTTTAGCAAAGGGCTAATATGTAATATTTGTTAAGTTTGAAAATTACTGCAAGAAAATGTTCTGGCTGTAAGTCAGATAACTTTTGTAGAATATAATTCAAGTCAGCGTTTGGGTGAGGTGATAGCCTGTGTGTGGCCTGTTAAGGACCAGGCAGTTGCAATTATATTGCAATTACTCTTGGTTTTGATTGATAGCAGATACCAGCGATGTACTGTGTTTGATGCGGTTGCCTTCTTCCCTCTGTGTCACTCTGTGAAGATGTTACTTTAGGAATAGGAAGACACTTCTCTAGGCATTTGCTCCTACACTACATTTTGTTCTGGATTTTTCTTCTCTGACATCTGGTCCTCAGCTTAATTTCAAAGACTTTCTGCAACACAACCACTGTTCCCAGAATTCCCCAACAAGGATGCTGTCTTGTCCAGTGGCAGAGCTTGGAGGGAGGAGGTGGGGCTACGGCATGAGGGGTGTGGCCGCTGTGTGCAGGGACATGGCCAGGACACACAGGGGTGTGGCTATGGCCCAGGACACCCCCAAAACATTGCCACCTGAGGTGAATCACCCCCCTTCCCCCATGTCCCTATGCAACTGCTCTTGTCCAAAAGAGTCCAAAGTATCAACATTTTGCCTGTCTGTTTCAAGCCTCTGTAAGACTAATCTACTTCTTCTTTTCTAGCAGTCTTGTTGGTGAGGAGAGAAGGGGAAAGGGAAAGGAGTGGCAGAGAGAGAGACAGAGAACATGTGAGATAGAACAGGTTGGGCTCATCTACTTTTGGCTCTGGCCCTGCCCTCTGTAGCTTTGGCCCCACCCTCTGCTGGATCTGGCCCCATCCTCTATGGACATGGGGGCCCCTATCGACGTCCCTCAAGCGAATGTGGCCCTTAACATAAAACTACATGCCTAGACTAGAGAAATAGAGATGCTTATGCATCAATCATAATTATCTAGATGTGTTTTTGCAGATTATTTCATACCTGTGCATACTTTTGATTGTAAAAACCTATCCTTTCAGAAGTAGTGGTTAGACAGAAAAATGAAGATTACACAGTCCATTCTTAGCTACTGCTGTCTTCTATTGCTCAGTAGAGGGTCCATGTGGCCCATCTGATTTGCTAAACTTCTCCTCATGGTCCAACAGTCTCTGTCTAGGTCCTTCTCTGTAAAATCATGCAAACTTGAGAGCTTCTCTGCCTTTCTGTTCTCTAATGAGGCAGTCCCATGCAGAGATCAGCAGCAAATGTACTTGAAACTCTTAAAAAAAAACACCCTAATGTTCCTGTCATTACTTTTAAGAGCAAAGACATTTTGTACAACTTTGGAGTATGTCAACATTTTGCTTTTCATGTAGGTGCTGTCATAATTGTCCTTGATGAACAGTACAATTATTCAGTTCTTCTTGGATTCTTATTGCACGGTTACTCATATTTATATCTTCTCTTCTTTGCACTGTCTTTCTGGATTCTCAGCTAAGGGAACATAAATCCAAATAGAGACAGTGGCGGAGCTTAGACTGTGTGGAGGAGGTAGGGCTACGGCATGAGGGGTGTGGTCACTGTGGGGGGGGTGTGGGCTGTGGTGCCTGTGGGTGTGGCCAGGGCATGTGAGGGTGTGACTATGGACTGGGACACCCCAAAAACATTGCCCCCCAGGGTGAATCACCCTCCCCATCCCCATGTCCCTACACAACTGAAGAGAGAGCTGTGTGCAAATTTAGGCCTAAATCCTATTGTTAGCCCAGTAAAGCCAATAAACCACTTAGTTTTACCTATGTGCTGACTCACCAGTTGACAATTCATTAAACGGGATTCCTCTAGTTTACACTAAACAGGAGAATTCCAGCCACATAGTTGCAGGTCCTCCCTGCTCCACCCATGGGACATCCTTCTGGGGACCTTTCATTTGCAAATTATAAAGTCCCTGTTCACAGTTTTTCATCCTCTTGAGTGGACTGAAGGCCAGCAGGGAGGAATCCGTAGGCAAAATCATGGGTGGGAATAATGTGGACCTCCGGATATTGTTGGATTCCAGGTCCCAGCAGCCCTAGCCAGCATGCTGGCAGTTGTGGTCCGGCAACATCTGATAGGCTGCCTAAATTGAGGTAGAGTAGTCCCACTGAATCAATCGGATTTACTTAAGCTTTGGCTTATCATTCAGGAATTGATTCAATGTATATGCTCTGAGTGGGGCTAGCAATTGGATATAAGTCAATTATCATTTCCATGCTAGCCTGTTGTAGCACTATTATTCCACTTTCAGCATCCTATGGAATCCTGGGGTTTGCAGTTTAGGGCAAACCTTTGAGCCTTTGAGCCTTTGAGGCCCCTTCCTAAACTGCAAACCCCAGGATTCTATAGGATGTTGAAAGTGGAATAATAGTGCTACAACAGGCTAGTGCAGAAATGGCCAATGTGCCATCCTAACCTAACAGGAACTTGAAAAAAAAAACTTTAAAACCCCCTTGTGTGGCTACCCCTCACTTTAAAAAGCTGTGTCAAGTCCTGGGGATGGTGAACTCTTGTATATGGAAGGGAAAAATGTGCTGCTGTTGGCAGAGGGCAAGTTAAGTACTCATTGAAATAAGACTGCTCAACCCAAGCCCCAACGCCACACACACAAACATTTCACAAATGAAAACTGGGACATGAGTGGCCAAGCAACAACAACATGTGATCAACATGGCAAAAGTCGTTAAAAAGGAAGAAAACACAAGAAAGGAGAGGCTGAAGCAGTTTGCTTTTGCCTGAGCCTACTGGAAAGGACAAGATTCTGCGCCCTTCTCTCCCTTCCCCCTGCTGAATTAATGGAGATCAAACTACTTGTACACTTTGAACTCAGCTTACACCAACTGAAGTATGCTGAAGACAGAGGAGGAAGACAGCCACAGTTCACCCCCAGCAGTAATGTTTTTGGGGCACCCCAGCCCATAACCACACCCCCACATGCCCTGGCCATGTCCCACGCACCACAGCCATACCCACTCCCGCCCCCCTCCACACAGTCCAAGCTTCACCACTGGGAGAAAATGGGAGGAGGAGGGAGAAACTGAAACATTTTAAAAGCAGCTGAAAAAATGAGATGACAGAAGATTAACCAGGACTGTCTTTGCCAAGTTGGCATAGTTGGAGAGTATGCAATGAAGTGCTGTCTCTTAGATTTTTGGGTCACAAGTTGAGACCTTCACATCCATGCACATACACCAACCTGGAAGAGGCAGGGCTATGCAGGCTCAGAATTTATTTTGGCAGCATCTGATCTTCCTAGAATTTTATTCTAGTTTATTTTTTTGCAAAGTGGGAGTGGCACCCCTGTTAAGGCAGCATGCTCTCAGATGACCAACCACGTAGCTTAGCAAATGTTCAACCATACTGCTTTTGGGAGCTTTGTGCAAACAGAAAGCAAAGATACCTTTTCTAAAAACCTAAGTTAAATCTTTGGAAGTAGCAGGGGTTAAAAAATTAGAAGAAATCAATGTATTCACTTACATACCTTTTGTGCCTTTTCTTATTTTTCAGAATTTCAGAAGACTATCCATCTTGTGGGTGACACATCTGTTCAGTAAAGTCCACAGTCACTTGTGAGACACTGGCCACCATGTTTGTTGAAAAGAGCAACACTCCTTTGTCTCACAAACCAAGTAAGAAAAAGACCAGGCCGCAGGGCTTGCCTTCTCCAGCTCTTTGCTGTGCTTGTGGCCTGTGCATCATGCTAGCAGGGATTAACATCACTCTGGTGGGTGCCTTTGCTTTTGGAACATTTCTGCCAGTTAACAATCCTCCTATTGTCATCGGGCCCATCCTTTTGGTAGTGGCGTTCACTTTCTTTGGGGCCTGTTGCATCTGCAGCCGAAGGCCACCTGCTCATGGCACAAGGAAATCCAAACCTGGGGCTAACATTGGGCTCATCAAACCCGGCAACACAGCTTTTGAAATTGAAACTAGCGAGCATACTGTGCAAGACACGACAGCTGTACAGTTGAGCCCAACCAACTCTCCAGTGTCCTCCAAGAAATCCACTCCAGTTCATGAGAATTCTAAGACCTGCAAACTCTTTACAATGGACAGCAATGGGCCAGCAGCCAAGTACACAGCTGGTGGAGAATCAATACAGCTGAATTTGCCCAGAGACATTGCTATGTCATAAACCAAAGAGGAGAATATTTATGAGTAGCCAGGCAGCAGCCACTTCAGCATGTGACCAGATGGTCAGATGAGTTTCCACTGCAGCATGCATGTGGAATCCAATTTAGAGTTGGCCAGCACATGCATTTGAATATGTTGAAAAATTTAAGGGAAAAGCATAATAAGATGGCAATTAGAAATCAATACACAGCTGTAGAGGGAAGTGCCAGACACTTGGGTGGAGGGACTGCATTCTGAGCAGTGAAATTAAAATGAAATATGGCATATATAAATCAATAGCATGCAGCTACCAAGTCCAGCATATCCTCTGGATTTAATTCATCATTTTAAGGGGCTTGTGAATAATACTGTGACAATCCAGGATCTGATGTGGCAGAGCAATGGAAAAGTACAGATTCAGATTAGACAGAATAGTAGATTGTCATAAGCAATGGTAACAAGGGAAAGGAAACCTGTTTTCAGTTTACCTTACTTATTTTGAGGCCAAATGAAGTATTTTTCAATGCAATCAAAATCCATCTTGCCCCTTTTTATTTCCCCTACTCTTGCTTTTGCTTTCGGTTGCTGTAAAAGTCATTGGAAGACACGCAGATCAAATGTTACCTTCCCCTTCCTCTATCTTCTGACTTTGAGATTCAAATGTTAGATATGTAGCCGGCCATTGGCTCAGCTGTGTTAGGTAGCATTTGAACCTTTTTCATGTATTATGCAAAGCCAGATAAAGTGTGTAGAATAGCCAGGTCACAGAGGAAATGTGAGAAGAATTTGAGAAAGGACTTTCTGTCCTAGGATGTGGCATAAAATAATATCTTAGAGCTGATTTGGCATCAGCAGGCTAATCTGAACATCCATCCCTTTGGATGGAAAATTTGACTTCTGACGCACACAGGAGGGAGACATGCACAGATACAGACATATATTATATGGAGAGGAACATCACTGTACAAAATGGACATTTCGATCTCTGTCTTTATTTTAGCAAAAGCCTTTTGTTTACGGAAAATTGTGATTCAGAGCTTTTCTTATGCAACTAATTGTGTGGTCCAGATCCTGTTTGTTTGTGTATGAACGAATGAGTGAGTATGTTCTCTTCTACTTTTATCAAACTGCTTCATATCACATTTACTTCAGTGTAAAATGGTGCTTGTGTGTAAAGAAAAACAGGTCCTTTCTCATATTCAACGCTAGCAGTGACAATGGTGAGATCTGATAGGCTGGAAAAATTGCACAGTTGTCACTTCACACAAAAACCTGGTGATTGTGAAAATCAAAGCCTCTGTATAACTCTGGTTGTTCACAAAGATTCATTTTTTTTTTCCTTCAGATATTTTTTGTACGCTAAAAGTAAAGTACCGTAACTAGGTGGCCTTTTGTAGTAGGAAATTTTCTTGGCAACAAACAAGTCTTGCTGGACTGAGAGGTGTAGACTACAGTAGAGATGCTCATCATGATATCCTTCCTATCTGAATTTCTAATGGGGTGTGAGTGGCTATTTCTGCAATAGACTGCTATAGTACTATTATTCCACTTTCAACATCCTATGAAATCCTGGGGTTTACAGTTTGCAGAATCCCGTAGGATGTTGAAAGTGGAAAAATAGCACTATAAGAGTCTAGTGCGGAAATGGCCAGTGTTTCAGACTTCACAGAATGGAAGTGATGCATGAATGAGACTTTCACTTTTGATTTCTGACCTTTTCCAGATGGCAGCATTTGAACAGTTTCCTGATTTTCAGTTATTATCCTTATTATCTACATGCTACTAGTAAACAAGAATCTATACTCACATTGATGCAAAAAATACACTAAAATTATTTTTATGCTGTATAATGCCTATTCCTGTAAAATTACAGAATGCAGGATGACTCAACAGAGGGTTATTGATTGAGATGGGGAAAATCAGGAAAAGGGAGAAGACATCATCTGGTGACAGTGTGATGATAAGGCAGTGATGTTAGTGGCGAGGGGGCACCAGTGGATGATAATAAACTTTTCCTTGGAGCCTGACAGTGAAATCCAATTAGTGAAGGATATTTGACAGCATTATTGAATTATTAGAAGATGTTCAGTGTTGGGTTAATTTATGCTTTCATTTTTTGCACTGTTAGAGTTGTTTACTGTGCTAAGTATAAAGGTATAATGTTTGAGTGCCCAGCAGAGGTTATTAGACCCAACCTCCTCTCACCCACAACTGGGATTGCATGCTTTCGACAAGAATGTGATGGTTCCTCCCCCCAGGCTGGCCCCCCAATGCCAAACCCTTGGACTCTTCTCACTCACCTTGCCCCTTTGCTCCTCAAGACCCCTCCCTGATTTGGGTACTTGGGTCTCAAGGTCCCCCCTGCATGGACCAATGGATGTGCTGTTCAGTGGGTTCACTGCGATAAGCATGACCAGGCTCTATTTAAATTGAAGAGGAGCAGCCAGACACAGTCGAAAAAAGAATAACCAAGCAGAAGTCGATTAGTACACAAACAGATCACACTTTAATTCCTAAACTATTAAATCATTCACAGCCCCTCAAAACCATATTCAGTTCTCCCCCTTGATTGAATGGGGTCAATGATGTGTGTGGCCAAGGGAGGCACTAGTGCTACAGCTAGGCTTTAAGTTATGCACTTCTCTCATGCCTTTAAAATGAAGTTTTGCCTGGCATTTGGCATCCAGAAAGGCAGGTGGAAAGAGAAAAGAGAGAGAGAGAGAGAGAGACCAAGCATCTTTAGGATTCCTTTCCGTGAAGAGGGAGGGAGAAGGAATGGGACTGAATGACTGACAGTTCTACTGTGTAACCTTAGGTCACATTTTATGAGGGTCTATAATCAAAGTACTTTGGAGAAGGAATTATGGCTTCAAAAGCCAAGATTCCAGCTTCTTCTTTGCTCATTTTTTTTAATTCTTCAACTAGTCTTCAAGCTTCATGCTTCCTTCCAACTATCCTTCTAAAACTTGATTTCTTGCCTAGGGGCACCTCTATGATGTGACCATTTTCATAAAAATTATTGCACCTCTGCCTCAAAAAAAAACATGAGAGGAGAAGAAACAAATTATTCTCCCCTCGCACAAAAATTACACTCCTCCAAATAGACTAGTGCAGATTAGACTGCCCTTCCATACAAACTATGGCAACTTCACTACTGAAATTTTGTAGGTTTCTTATGTATGGCCACTTAAGCAATGTTAGCCTTATTCAGAACAATGGGCCACAAAAACAAAACAAACAAACAAACAAAAAAACTAGACTAATAAGAATGCTGCCTTTTGGAACCTCCGTACATTAAAGCCTACTACTGCACAAAACTCTCTACATTTCCATCTGAAATTGGGCAGCCTTGATCTTCTTAGAAGGAGCAGCTATCCCTACAGATCTCATCCATTCAACCAAGCGATTAAAAAAGAAAAGTTGACTGGATGTTGCTTTTAAAAACAAATTGAAATGTAAAGGTGCCTAGCACAAAAGCCCTAAAACCAGTTGCTTGTAATTTGACAGGCTTAATGCCCACCCAAGGGGCCACTGGGCCTACAGGTTGCATGGAATGGTGACAAAAATAATAAAAAACTATAGCCGTCTTTCATTTTCACTGGTAGTCATTGAGAGGCATGAACCTTTGCATTTCCAAATCTTAACTCATTAGATACCTAAATGGAAGGAGGCTAGTTCAAGTGGGTTGGATCAGAAATGGGTGTTTTCTGAAGTACCAACTTAGGATCTGAAGCTCTCTACTACTAATTAACTTTCTATCATGCAGGAATGTGATTGTTATTGAAAGCTGACATAGTAAATGTATTCCAAGGTGATCTCAAACTACAGCAAAGAAAACAGCCTACACCTAAATGTATGTGACAGTGTATTTTTTTAATGAGAAAATCATGTTTAAGATGTTAATTTTTCATAATCAACACAATCTTAAATTCTCTTCAATATATCTTGAGAACATGATATTGCCCATTTTAAGGAGACCAATGTTTTAGGTTCATATCTCCAAATTGCATAAAAGTTGATTAATGCCTTTTTTCAGGAGTGGAGGAGAACTTATTAATCAACCAAAAGCAAGTGGATTTGTGTTAATTTCAAATTTATTTTTCTGAAGCTGACTATTTTGTGGGATGGAAGTCTAAGAATTTCTTACAGCAAACCTTTTTTTAAAAAAAAATCTGCTTGAATTCTTGAAGAAACTTGTTTCAGTCAGCAAAAGAGGAATTTTTTTTTTGTTCCAACTTGGAAATACATTGAATCATGTCAGTTTATTGTATAAAATGCTTGTGACCAATTCTGCTCAGTCTTTGGAGTTTAACATGTTAGTCATGTTCTGGTATAAGTTTCCATGTTTACAAAAACAAGTGACTGTTGAGTCCATGTTTGGTGCTGCCCTTTGGACTCTCCTTGTGTTCAATAAAATGTAGACAAATATTTCCTCACTTTTCTGTTGTTCCATCTTAGCTGCCTCATTCTTATCAACACATTGTACTGTTACCTTGTTTTCAGATATTGTGGTGGTAGGGAAAATACACATTAGATGCTGTAGGAATAGTTAATACCTTCTCAGTGGTTTATGGGTAAGCAAAAATCTGGAAATGAGGAACATTCTCTACGCTTCCAGATTTATTTATTTTATCTAACCACTGCAACCCCTTCAAGAACTATTTATATCATGATACCATTTGACCAACAGTCTGTTTCTGTTACAGATTCAACGTTATATAGATGAGTCATTAGAAAATGTAAGAGTCACTCAGTAAAAAGTCATGCTTAAATTTCTAAAAGAAGAGATGGGTTGATAAAAGGGACTCAAGAACCCTTTTAGGACTATCGGATAATTCAATGGCTGTATTAGGTACCTTCACTTCTGATTTGTCACACTGAGAACCCAGTCATTTAAAATAACATAGCACTTCTGCCTGACTAATAGCTTCCATTTTTAGACCTATCTTAGGCCCTTTCCACATGGGGGACGGGGGAACGGGGCAGCGCACGCAGGGACGGATTTTACCTGAAAACGGGTTGCTCCATCCCTGCGGGGAGCGCGCGTTCGCCGCTCCACATGCTGGCGAGTTTCGGGGGCATTCGGCGGCGCCCAAAATGGCGGCCGGTGACTTCCGGCGGCGCTCCGCCAATCAGGGCAGTGCGCCAGCCGGAAGCCCGCCCCCGGGCAGCTCTGCAGGGACGCGCTAGCACATCCCTGTAGCTTCACACGGGGCACTGCAACGGGTTAGCGCACTCGCGTTTCGTAAAAACCACATAAAATGTGGTTTTTAAAAAACGCGCCGCACCACCCCTTGCGGCCGCGCTAGCGCGGTTTGAGGTGTGGAACCTCCACTATTCAAACCGCTCTAGCGCACTCCACGGTGTGGACGACCTCCGGATGAGGTCGCCCTAAGCCATTTTTTTTACCCCGTGTGGAAAGGGCCTTAGATATGGGGCACAAGGATTAAAAAAAGAGAGTAATGTCAGTACTACAGAGAAGCCAGGCAAATGACAAAAGTGAACAAAACATTGAGCTTGACAGTTTCCTCTGTCCATATTCTGGCTAAACCAAGCCCAATTTTTCTGTAATACAGATTTGTACAAGGTGAATAAGATCCATTTGGGTAACTTTCAAGGTTTTCTACTGAAGACAAAGAGGAAACTATGGGAAAAGAAAAATGAAGGTTCTAGGGTGGAAGCTGGTAATCAGTACTTGGAATCAGAATTAAAATATTACCATTTTGAACCATGACCCTGAATCCCCCAGCGGGCATGGCCAAAGTTGTGCTTCAAGGTAAAGAACATGTTCAACATCATAGGAATGTAATAGCATGTGCAGTGATGTTAATTCAGGTGAAATTCTGGTGGCCATTTCTGGGCTATTCTGATAGATGTTTCAGCAGCCATTCTGGGTTGGGGGAAGTGGAAGTTTGGCTATGCTAGCCTTTGACATGGCCTACCACACTTCGGGCAAATGGGGGAGCTGCCTGTGTAAAATGGGTATGAGATGTCTCCTGATTAAAGTATACAAAATATGCAACCACCAACCTATTCAGGCATTATGCCAGCAGAAGACCCCAACAGGAATCTGGCCTAAACATGTAACATTTCCAGAATTTACCCCCTTTGTTTTCCACAGGGATACATATTTAAGCATGCTTTTGTCATAGTCTTCCTACCTCTCTCAAATCGTGGATTTATAACAACAACAAGGCCAGTGTTCTTAAAAATAAAAATCTCCATTCTGCCCATGAAAACTAAGTGGTCCTGAGTTTACATCTGAGTTCACATACTTGTGCTTCAGTGGTCACATTGTAATAGATTAATCTGGAGTCACAGATGAATGATTGCTGTTAAAGATGATTTCTATCCTGCATGTACAGAATGTACACATCCACAGCAGTCAGGACTAAGAGGAATTGTGACATCTCTTGTCTTTGAGAACAGAAACCAAGTGTAAACAAATCTTTCTTGGAGGATAGAACTTTCTGTGTCCCATAGGTTGACCTGCTTCCCCTAAACCGGTCTGCTTCCCTCAGAAGTGGTGGAGAAAGCCATTCCCTTATCAGTGTTAAAAGAAGGTTCAATTGCTGGCCAATCATATGCTTAGAATCATAGAGCCGGAAGAGACCACAAAGTCCATCCACTCCAACTCTCCTGCCCTGGAAAGGAGATGAGTACCATCTTGTCTTTTTCCTCAGGCAGCAAAATGTTTAGGAATGACACTGTTTGGAGCTCAGACAGCTGCCAAAGGATTTGGCTTGCTGACGGTGCCTCCAGTCTTCATCCCAGATGTTGGACTTCATCCCGCATCATGGACTTTGCTGGATATCTCATAGATAGCCAGGGTTTGTAGTTTAACATCTAGAGGACTGCATGATTCCAACCCACACCCTAGCTTTATACTGGTTAGCAAAGGTCACCCCAGATAACAATATCACTCAGACTTCAATGAGTCTCCAGTGAAAGGGAGATTCACATCTATAAGACAGGCACCAAGAATACTTGTCTACATATTTTCCCTCTCTGAATCTGGCATATAGAAGTCATAATCTACAGGGTATTCTTGAATTATTTTAAAAAAATCATAACGGGTCCTAGTAAGGGGGAAATTAAAAAAAAAATCTCAGCATTACAAATCCTACAATGGCTATTTTTGTCCATGTTCTTCTCAGTAAGATCTGGAGTTCTCTTACTCTCTGTCCCTGTAACTACATTGTCTCTAAAAAGGGTTTTTATTTCTAAGTCAAAGAGCCAACATATCTTCCTCTCTATTCCATAGCCTCCAACAAAATTTGAATTGCATATACTGAGGGAACAACTACATGGCCAGGGAGTGGACAGGGAGGAAAGAAGGACTGGGTAAATATTAAAGCCCCAGAATAGAAGATATCAGGCTACAGTCCTAAAGAACAGAATAACAGAACAGGGCTGAATGAAGAGCATCCAGGAGTACTAAAGGAACTTGTAGATGTAATCTCAGTATCCAAGCAACTACTGGCCAGTCAGTTTGATGTTGATACCAGGCAAGGTTCGCGAACAGATCACTAAACAGTTAGTCTGTGTGAACTTAAAAAGGAATGCTGGGAATACTG
This sequence comes from Iguana delicatissima, assembly GCA_948472985.1. NCBI lineage: Eukaryota > Metazoa > Chordata > Lepidosauria > Squamata > Iguanidae > Iguana > Iguana delicatissima. The sequence continues at coordinate 90,113 of CAOKZL010001989.1, read as the reverse complement.
AAAAACAGATGGGCTTCTCAAAAACAAGTACAATCCTCTCTCCACATTTGCGAGGGCAAAAGTTGAAAAATCGCAAATAATTCCTCCATCTGTTCCTCCTCCTGTTCCATGCCTAGACCTTCCTCTTTCCCCTTTCCCCTTCCTTCCCCTTCCCATGCAAACCAGAAGGGAATGGGGGGAAAGGTTCCCAAGAGCCTTCTTTTCCTGTTCTAGAGTTTTCCTCTCCCCTTTTGTCTCAGCAGGAAGAAAATGGATGGGAAGAGGAGGGGGGAAATTCCAGAGGAGGAAAGGAAGGAACTTTGGAGTCCCCCCACACACACACAATTTACCTTCTGTTTTGCTTCAGCACAAGATCTCTGCACTAGGGCAAAATGGATGGGAAGGGGAGGAGGGAAACTCCAGAGGGGGCAAGAAAGGCTCTTTGGAGGCCCCCTCCCCCCATTCCATTCCCTTCCATTTTGCCTCAGTGTGAGTCCTCCGTGCTGGGGCAAAATGCATAGGAATGGGAGGAGGAGAATTGCAGGAGGGGGAGAAGCATGAATACTTGAGGACAAACAAAATTGTGAATGTCAAACCCGTGATTGTGGAGGGAGGACTGTAATTCCAAACAAATATTTATCTCCTTTTGACAGATCTACAAGCTTGGGAGATCAGAGGAGTGCTGGGGAAATAGTATAGATTTCAGTGAAGCTTTTGACAAGGTCTCCCACGATCTTCTTGCAGGCAAACTACCATATTTGGACTAGATACTGTACAGTTAGGTGCATCTGTACTTGGTTGACAGACAGAACTCAAAAAGTACTTGCTAATGATTGCTCTTCATTCTGGAGAGAAGTGATGAGTGGGGTGCCCCAGGGTTTTGCCCTAGGATCCATGTAGTTAGATAATGGAATAAGAGACTTGCTTATCAAATTTGCAGAAGACACCAAATGGGAGGGGGATATCAAATACCTCACAGGGCAGTAACAGAATTCAAAATGATCTTTACCGATTGGGGAGCTGGCCAAGACCAACAAAATGAATTTCAACAAACATAAATGTAACATACTGTATCTAGGTAGGAAAAATGAAACACACAAATACAGGATGGATGGCACCTGGCCTGAAAGCAGTTCATGTAAAAAGGATCTAGGGGTCTTAATAGACCACAAACTTAACGTAAGACATCAGTGTGATGTGGCAGCCAAAAATAAACCAAATGTAATTTTGGGCTCCATAAATAGGAGTATTGGGTCTAGATCAAGGGAAGTGGTACTCCCACTCTATTCTACTTCTGCCAGAGCTCACCCAGAATGCTGTGTCCAGTTCTGAGCACCACGGCTCAAAAAGAACACTGATAAGCTGGAATGTGTCCAGGGAAGAGCCACCAAGAAGATAAAAGATCTGGAATCCAAGCTATATGAGGAACAATTTAAGGAGCTGAGTACATTTTGCTTGGAGAAGATAGGTGATATACTGTAATAGACATCTTTAAATATCTGAAAGGAGAGCTTGTTTTGTGCTGTTTCAGAACTAGAACATGAACCAATGGGTCCAAATTACAAGAAAAGATATTCCATCTAAACATTAGAATTTTTTTTTATTGTATGAGCAGTTTGACAGTGGGTGATAGACTCTTCTTTGGAGGTCTTTAAACTGCTATTGGATGGGAATATTTCAGGGGTACTTTAGTTGTGTATTCCTGCATGGCAGGGAGTCAGACTAGTGGGTCTTTGTGGTTTCTTCCAAGTGTAAGATGCTATGATCCTGACATTCTGGATTGGGACCTGGCAATGCTGTTTTTAAAAGAGTGGCCAGCAATTTTGTTTTAAAAGAACAAGTATCTTAGAAGTGGAGACCTTTTAGGGATTGGAGGCTGGACTTCATGACCACTCCATCCCCAGGGAATTCAGACTGCCAGTATTGTTGTTGCTTTTACCACCAAAATCCAGCAACCATTGCAGCAGCTCTCTATGGTACAAGAGGATGCCAGAACAGCCTTCTGCACCATAGAGCCCTGCCAGTGTGTGTGACAGATCATCTCTTTCTGTTACAGATGGGGAGCTGGAAAAGATGGGCTTTGCTTTTGCTGTCTTTTGTGGTGGCAGTGTCATTGTTTTTTGGCCATGCTGTTTGTACATGGTAGCAGCAAGGGCTGAAAAAATAGCATTAGGATGTCTGTAGCTGACATTATCCATGTTCCTATGACCTGCTTTATGGCTACCAGTATGGTCCAGTAGTTGAAGCTTTTCCTCATCACACCATTTTCATGCCAGGAAAAAGCTTCCACTCCTAAAAACTCAGCTTGAAATGCTTCTGTTACAGGCACGAATATCCTGCCTGGGGGAAAAGTTAAGAACTCTAGTTTTAAAAATGTTCTGGTACATTAGTCTCCATCCTCATCAAAGACCTCGATTTTCCACAGCAAAAATTGAGCCCCACCTCCCATTATTAAAATGGCATTTTGCTTGTCTGCTGGAAGAATTAATTTTCTGAGAAGACTTGTCTCCCAGCTCTCAGTATAGTTGCCTTTGATTTCATGGCTGAGGTGATTAGTCGGGTCTGACATCCTCAAGTAATGAGATTAAGGAGTCTGTGGTGAAAAGAAGAAGAAGCAGAATTTTACTCAAGATTAAAATGTAGCAAAGAAACCCGAAGGCTGATTATTCAGTGCGCTGGCTAAGAAATGATACAAGGGAATCTTCAGCCTTCAAACAACCTCAGGTGCTGTACATGTTGTGCTAATTGGTATCCACAGAGAGATCAAGAGATAACCTCGTTTGCCCTCCAGCACGTGGTTGATGGAAATTAAGGGCACAGGCTGTTGCAGCTCAAAATCATGAAGCTTACAATGTAGTAGCAGTAGCAAGATGCTTCTGAATGCATAGAGAGCCCTTTACCACTAGACAATTATAGCAGCACAATCCTGCTTTCACTGCTATGGTTCCATCCTGTGAAATCTTGGGATTTGCAGTTTAGGGCAGGAGATAAATCCTCAACCACAGAGCTCTAGTGCTTCACCAGACTGCAACTCCCAGGCTTCCTTAGGAAGGAGCCATAGCAATTAAAGTGGAATCATAGTGCTGTAATTGTGTGGTATGAAAAGGCCCAGAGTTCTTCCAATATCATATTTAGGGACATAAGAAGAAAGATGCTGGATCAGAGCAAAGGGCCATCTAGTCCAGCATTCTGCTCTACTTGTGTTCACCCATTTGCCTCAAGGAAACCCACAGCAGGATGTGAATGCAAAATCATACAGAAGCCTGCATCCTATCAATAGTCTGAACTAGACTTAGATCAACTGACTCAGTTTGATTTACATAAATGTGGATTCTCCATTCAACAATTGAATCAATGGAGCTATTCTGGTTAGGGCTAACAATAAGACATAATGACACCTCAATAACTGACATAACGAGGTAGGCACACTGCCTCTAGTACTGGAGGAAATATTTTTGTAACCATTATGGGTAGCCACCAACAGCCTTATCGTCCATAAAGCTGCCCAATTCCTGCTACAGCTTCTTGCAACAAACTCCACAATTAATAGATATACCACATAGAGAAAAGAAGCCTACGGAAGGAAGAACCGTACTTGGTACAACTCCTTCTCCTATTAAGTCCTATCTTGACAGAACAAATTGTTCTTGTTAGATTTTCCCATTCTACTTGCTTATTAAAGGTTCTGGAGCATCTCAGAGTATTTTCATGTCACTTCTATACATGGTTATGTAAAAAAACGACGAGAGTACATGAGTGGCTGAAAATAGAAGCACCCAGCTAGTCTTTAATTCTTTATTTCTTCATTTATTCCGGCTAACGTACCCAGGAAGAGACAACACAGAGAAGAGAAGGAAGAGGACCACCAAAAATATTGAACCGTACCTGTGTGCCATCATTTGTCACCATTTCTATACCTGCAGCAAATCCACTAACTGCAATGGCAGAAAGGATAGTACAATGTAGTCACCTAGAACTGTTTCACCACTGAATCATCCATTTCTGGATGTGAAAATTAAAAAGGATAGTTTATGGGTTGAGGAACAAAGGAGGCAGCTTTGCAAGTAAATGAATACCAGCCTGGCTTAGCATCAGCAGGAGGTGATGACTTTGATGCCAAAGGGGCTGTGAATCCACTTTTGGGTCTAGTGTGAACTTTTAGGAGCTATCTTCACTCTCTCAATAGATTCAGCACCTTCGAAAGCTCCTTTAAAACCCAGACTAAAAGCCAGGATTCACCACACAATTAACGTTACAGCCTCTTAGGCATATTTTAAGGAAGGCTTTTCCATAGCTACAATCCCCAGAGACATTTTGCTGCCTGAGGAAATAGGTCATGTGATGCTTGCCTCTGTCCTCTCAAGTCATGATGTAATGTGTTTAAGGAAGTAATGAATCCTCCCAGGTCCCTCTCATCTTCTCCTACATCGGGAATGTACAGTTGCTTTGAATTAAATAACTACTACTTGCTGCCTTCTCATGCTATTCAAAGCCAGCTCTCACTCTGCCTAATGGTAGGGCTGGCACTGGGTTCAACTTCATTGACAGTAGTTCCTCACTTGGCTAAGTCACCACATAAAACCATTCTGGCAAGGCTGGCATGGGCCAGCTTCTGATGCATGAGTGGAAAAATGTAGAAAATATTTGCAGGGAGGAAGTCCCAACCCATTGTCCCTAGGCACAAACTCAAAATTTGGAAGTAAATAGTTACAAATAATAAGTTACTTGTAATTAATTGCTCCTCAGTGCTGCAAGTACAATCACATCCTATGATAGCTGCAACATAATGACAAAGAACTACTTATTGTAACTCTTTTTGGGGGGGGAATGTGGTCTCTCTAGCAAGTGGGGAAAGAATATGGTTGAAAGGCTGGCATATGCTAATTAATGCCTTGTATTCTGTTGTTGAGTGTTGAAGTTGTGCCCTCTAACATTTGAAAGCCCTCCACAGATGGAAACTGGAACACCAATGGTGAAACAATATCATAATGTGGTTGAGATGGCAAAAGTTATTAATGCGAAAGAACATATAAGCCATGAGATTCCACAGCAGTTTGCTTTTGCCTGAGCCTTCTCGGAAGGACACAATTCAGCCCCTCCTTGCCTCTCCTCCTCTCCCTACTTTTGCACTTTGAATTCTTTTTGCAGGAACTGAAGAAAGATGAGGATAAAGTGGGAGGAGGAAGGGGAAATGGGAGCATTTTAAAAACAGCTGAAAAATTGGGGAAACAGAGGATTAATCTGAGCCAAATCAGGACAGCTGGAGATGATGTGAGATAAAGAAGGGAGAAAGGAAAGTGTTTTGTTCCAGAGGCTTGCAGTGTGTAGCATTCAGGACTTTGACAAATGGGAAAATAATGTGTCACATTTTGCATTTTTAACCATAGCTGTAAATATAACTGGATTTTTTTAATATGTAATTTGATTTAAAAAAAAACCTTTCTAACCTCTGCACTAACTAGCAAATTGCACAGAAAGCCCTGCGAGTCTCCTCAAACTATTACGTTTGGAGCCAGCGCTTTGCAGCTCTTTTCAGAAGGCGTGGGAATGAAATTACTGCATATGTTTTTCCCACTTGACAGCCAAACCTGGGGGAGGGAGACTGTTCCACAACTGCTGAGCATTGAGAAGAAATGTCTGCAAGTCACTGTGATCATTCATTCTCGTGTGTTCTTTTGTATCCTACCATATACCCACAGAAGGATGGCACCGTCAGTCTTAATATCCCATATAAGGCAGCAATGAAACCATCACCTTCATACCTTTCACAGACAAGTCATTGCTTGCAAAAAACACAGTAAGCTTCTCTGTTTCCCATGAGCAACCAAATATTATTTGTTAGAAGGCATTTTCCCATCTCTCTCATAATAATAGAATAGAACATTTATCATCTTGTCCTGAACTGATATAAGTGTACAAATTCAACGTGCTCAAAACAGGGATGGGCAACTGTGGGAAATGCTTTAGCCCCCTGGTGTTCTTAGAGACCACATTCCTAAAACAAAAATGTTTGCCCCCAAATGCCCCCCAAACACCCTCCAGGAGGCATGGGGGCTTTTTTTTTACCATATTTAGCAGGCCTGATGGGCCATTTTAGGCCAAGGAGCAGCCTTTTTTAGCAATAGAAAATTGCTAAAGCAACACTACCTGTTCTAGAAAAAGATCTCTCCTGACTAGGGTGGGGGCAGTAAAAACCATGACTGGGGGACATTTTAGGACAAAGAATGAAAAAAAAATTAAAAAACCTTTTCACCCTAGCTGCATTTTGGCTACCCTTGGCTTTGAAAATGAAGAACAAACTATGTCCCAGCCCAGCCTTGGCCTAAATCCAGCAACACATTAGTAACTGAGCTAGAGTTGTCAGGATGAAAACCGAAGCATTTTCCTATACTTTTAATGGATGTGTAAAAGATGGCGTTTTAGCAGATGTTGCTGCTCATGCAGCCAGGTAACGCTTACTAACATTTCCTCTTCTATGCAATCGTGAAAAACACAAGGAGACTTCTCCTGATTTCACTCCGCAACCCTATAACTGATTGCTTATGTGACAGGACACACCTTCGCTCCCATTTCTCCCTGTACTCCCCAATGCCACCTGAAAACTTGGTCCAAAGTGTTTCCCAGGTCTCTGGAGGAACACATTTTAAGGATGTGCAGGGAAGTTTAGTGGGGAAGAAACCTCCTCTGGTTTTCTAACAAAGGCTGTTCCATCATTGGTACAATGCTCTCGGATTCTGGTCTTCTGCCTTTCCAAGAAGGAAAGATAAAATACAGAAGACAAGAAATTCTCTCATGCCCAGTGTATTCAGTTTAGTCAAAACACATAATTTGGTGGATTCTTTTGGAAAAGTTGATATCTGTAAAACTGTGCCTGTTCTGAAAGAGAACCAAGATCTATCATGGGGAGAGAAAAACAAATTTGTATTGTGGCCTTTACCTTCCCTTTTCAGGCATGGCTTCAATAATATTAAATGAACCATGGTGGGATGGCTCGCAGGCACTCCCTCATAGCTCCTAATATAATCAACAGTTGTACTTATTCAATTATCCTTCTTACAGGGAAGGATCAAGCAATACTTTTTGCACGTAGCAGGAAGCTGGGATCTCCCAAGCACAGTTGCCCATTTCTGTCCCATTGTCAGGAACTAGTGTCATCACCACTGATCTGAACAGATCTCCCTTTTTGATATGAATGCTAAATATTGCAGGCCTTCCCAATGTAGGAGGATGTATTTTCTTGTAACTGCTTGTTTTCAATAGTATGCTGTTCAAAGGTGCAGCTGCAAGTGGTGGGAGGAATGAGGGCAATTCCCCTCTGTAAGAATTCTTTCCCTCTATAAAATGTTCCTATATTCCCCAGACTTTTAGCATTGTAGTAAATTAACACTTTGGTTGAATATTTAGAAATGAATTCTAGACATCCAATGAGAAAAGGGGCAGGCAAAGTTACTAAGGGAATGTGAACACAGCAAATACAAGAGTTCTAGGTCTGACAAATTTTCACTGTTTCACTCTGCAGTGCTAGAAATTTGGGGACTGAAGGAAAATTCCGTGGGAGGGGGACAATTCTCATTTGGAGGGGGCAATGTCCTCACCTTGCCCTGCCAGGTAATGACATCCCTGGACAGTGCTCTGGAGTGAGTCCAAAACCCCTTGACACTTGCTGCCCTCCCATGTCCATTCCAGTGGAATCCTATCTGATCAAAACCCTTCTGTGTAAAGCATTGTATTCTAGACCATCCTAGAGAGGAAGCCATTCATGTAAAGAATCTAAAGACTAAAGTGGCCTTTCTATGAATACTACCATAGTAACACCAGAAAGGTCTGAGTCATTATGTCTGTAGCCAATTAAAGTGCTGCTGTGATTGCAGAAAAAAAAGTACTAGATCTCTGGAGCTGTATCTATGAGTGGGCCACCTTGTCCAGGACATTCTCCAGGCAACTGGGGATGATGGGCACTCAACTACAAACAGACTGACATTAAAGACTCAGACAGAAGATATTGACTGAGTGAATCAGCCTTCATAGTATGTGCATTATGTGAACCGTGACTGTTTCCCCCTACTCAAGGAACTCTTGCATCCTGTTGTCATTCCTTAGTGATTTGTATAGCAGCTTCAAGAAACCTGTCTACATTGTCCGGCTGTGGATTTTATTTTTGGACACTCAGCATGGGATTCTGGGAACTGTAGTCCCAAAAGGGTATGTTTCCAAGCCCTGAAATTAACTTATCTTCTCTCTAACACGTTAACTGCTGTCAGCTTCAGGGACATGGTTTCCTTGATTCAGTCCATCCATTTGTAATATGGTCTTCTATTCCCCACTTCAGAAGCTGCAGACTCTTTTATGCCCATTGACACAAATGCCTCCAGCATGGGAAATGGAGAGTGAAAAAGACCCTGTTCTTCAGTTCTGAAGCTACGACTCTTGCAAGCCCATTGACCTTCCCCTAACAGCCCACCACCACCTCTTTTTTTTCTGTTAAAGTTGGCTGCCACACTTGAGACTTGACGTAAGAATTGACTTCAAAGTATCTTGCAAGGACTTGAGGCTTGACTTGAGACTGGAAGGTAGAGACTTGAGACTTGACTTTACACTCAGAGTAAAAGATTTAAATACATCACTGGTATTAACGAGTGTTAGCTATGGTGCCACTGCCGTTGTCTCTGAGAGATGCTTTGCCAATGTCATCTTCACTACTGCTGCTGCCCAGTATCTGCTTGGTACTTTAAGCTGGTTCCTCAGCAAAAGCATGTTTGACATGGGAGGCTCTATCAGAAACACTGCTGCTGTCAGGAGAGTCTCTTGCCTCACAGAAGCATGCAATCTCACCACCATGGAAAGGTAGTGCCTTTGGTAGTGCCATTTGAGAAATCCAAGAGAAGGAGGAAGGCTGACAGCTAGATTGCCAATCTCACAGCATGACCTCATTTATGTTCACTGTTAAGTAAGTATGGCTTTGTTTGATGGTGCTTCTCCACCAAACTTTAGCCTTCCAGATATTGTTGGACTGCAAGTCCCATCAGCCCCAGTCAGTATAGCCAACAATTAGGCAAGCAGGAATTTGCAGTTCAGCAACATCTGAACTTCAACTATGCTCTCTCCTGAAAACCACATTAGCCCTTTTCTTCTTGTCCCTCCCATCACATTATTGCTTGGAAAGATAAAGAATTCTTTTTACAAATTGTCTTAAGAAGAAAGAAACTTCACCTTCTTTGAGGATAATGGCAACAATGCCCTCTGGTGGGGAAAAATAGCAATTTTTATATATTAAAATGGTCTGTTCAAAAATGCTTTAACACCATGAAAATTACACCTTTCCTTTCTTGCTTATGAAAATCATATATGGGATAATTTATAGACTGAATAATCTATAACTCAAAAATGTTACAAATTAGAGAAGAGTGCTAGCCCAGGCCTAATCTCAATCCCACATCATCTTTTTAAATATTTTATATTTTTATATATTTTATATATTTTTCTTATATGTAAATATACATTAAAATGGCCAGTTCAAAAATGCCTCAACACTATGAACATCACCACCTTTCCTTTCTTGCTTATGAAAATCACATGAGAATTTATAGACGCAACCAACTCAGACAATTGGCTTGAAGTTTCATGAAATGACAACAAAGTGTTGACTATTTCCTTTCTTCTACATTTTTAGAGCAGGGAAAGAGAAGTTTCAGGATTTTCTGCCTAAGGTGCCAAAATACCTGGCCCAATGTCTTGTCTAATGCTCTCTGTGGAGTGGGGCACTAAGGGCTCAATTTGTTGCTCTGCTTCAGACAGTAAAATGTCTCAGACCATTCCTGCTGCTTACAGACAAATATGAATCATATTCCATTTCCTCAAGTTTTGCAACAAATCTGGATGATTCTTCTACAAGCTTGGCAGAATCATGCTGCAGAGAGGATGTGTGATTATAGAGAAGTTGCCAGGTTGAAAACTGGAGATGTCTCCTGTAGCTTTAATGCTCGCATAGAGGAGGGAATTTCAGTAGGTATTGCTTGTCATGCCACCAGGTAACAAGCCATACCTGTTGAAATTCTCTTTTCTGTGCAACCATTAATGCTATAGGACAGGGTTTTCCAAACGGTGTGTTGCAACACATTAGTGTGTCACCTGTAGTATGTTGGTGTGCTGCCTCCCTGGCTGAGAAAGACCATCCCCTTTCTCAGGATGGGGGCTGCCTTTCCCCATCCTAGATATGCCTCTGGGTACCTCCAGTTTGCTAGTAAAGCTGAATTATTGTGTCACGAATTACTGAATTACTGTGTCACGAAATGATGCATGTTGAAAAAATATGTCACCAACTTGAAAAGTTTGGAAAGCTCTGGTATAGGAGCTGTCTTCACTGTTTTCACTCCAGCAACCCTATGAACTTTTCACTGTCTAAATGAAGAAGGAATGAAAATGCACCACTGGAAGGAAGGCATGGTTAAGAGACAGAAAGAAGTAACTGTTTTGATCACACATATAAAAATATCCTCTTTGGATTGGTTTGTACATAAATCAAGAAGTGAGGCAGTAGACTTTAGCAGCTGAATACGTGGGAAAAGGTAGTCAGAATTCTGGATGGGGATAAATTCCATGACTGGTGCTTGTGGACACCATTTCTAAAGCCATTGTTGTACAGGAAGTGAGTGTGAAAGAGTAAGTCACAAAGGAAAGCCACATACAGTGTTTCTGTATGTTCTTTTCTTTCTTTTTTATAAGTTCATTAGTATCTGCAGCAGATTACAGCCTTAAAAACTTAATAGGGCAGTGTTTCTATATGGAGGTTAAAGCTGAGAACTGGCTTTGGATACCAAAGGAAGTTTTGGAAGAGTAACATCAGACCATTCTAAGCTCATCGGGTCTTATCTTACATCTGTAGCTGTGTTGTGTTAGGTTTCATTGTTACTGGGAGTAATAACCCTGAGAACTAGAGTTGCCAGGTGTACTAAGGGATAGGGCTCCTGTACATTTAATAATTGTGCAGAAGAAGGAATTTCAGCAGGAGTTGGTTGTCACAAAAGTTTCCCTGCTGAAATTCCCTCTTTAGCACAACTATTTAAGGGTCAAGAGCCTTGTCCCTGAGTTTACCTGGCGACCATACAGGGCACCCACCAGGGAATGTCAGCGATTTGCTGGTAGGGCTAAAAAGGAATCCTGCCTGAAATACTGACAGTCAGAAGCCAGAGTTGACAATACTAACCTAGATGGGAAATTCTTTTCTTCTGAGGTGAGGGGAAGAGAGGGATGGATGGCAATGCATTGAAATCTTAGCTCATAAATTACAGAGAACTCTGGATTCAACTGAAACTGAAAAGAGATGTTATGTACATTCCATAGATATGGAGGCATCAAATCTCACTTTTTGAATGACAAAAGTTTTCAGATTTTCATTCAAATATTCCTCTTTGGGGAGCATGGTTTAAAAAGCTCATGTTGTTGATAAAAAGTTTAAGCCAATAATATTAAGGATTGCTTTGCAAATTTTGATATTGAACACTGGACATCATCCAACCAAGGTTAAGCATTTTAAACCCCCTGTAATTTTACTAAAAGAAAAAGGTTGACACTTACATGAGCTTCCATTTCTGTAGAACTTGTGAATCCAACAGCAGTCGTAATTAGGAATTTAGCCATTTTTAAAAACAGCTGACAGTAGTATCTTTCAGAAATATAAATTTCATTTCTCTTTTATTCTTAGTGCTCTTGCTGCATACTTGAGGTTTTGCCACTTTAAGACATATTCTTTAACATTTGTTTTAAGCATCAATTTACTTGTTTTTCCACCATCACTTGGACTTACAGCTCCAAACTCTGCTTCTGAAAAAAAAATTGTCAGCCAGTTCATGTCTAAGGAAATGTGATTTTTTGGGGGGCAACAAATCATTTGAGTCTTGTTATCCAATGTTGAACCAATATTGGCATTCTCCTTCTTGATCTTAATACATCAGTGGATGTATCTGATAGCATTTTTACACTTGCTTTTTTTCAAATAAGTTACATAGTGGTTCCCAATTCTGAGTCCCCTGATGCTGTTGCTCTTCATTTTCCAGAAACCTCAGCCATAATGAGCAAAGTCCAGGCATTCTGGGAGAGATGGTCTGGTAACAACTGAGGACCAAAGGTACATGGGATTCTGAGGCAATTTCTTTTATGGGTATTGAGCAGGATGTGGAACCTGCTACATTGAGCCACCTCAAGCTCATTTTTCTATAGGCATCTTTCTTCAGCATATTTGGGCTTAAGTTATCCACTGGTGCAGTGCAGTGTAGTGGTCTACATGTTGGACTGAGACCCTGGAGACCAGAGTTTGAATCCACACTTGGCCAAGGAAACCGTCTGGGCAACTTTGGGCACATCACACACTCTCATCCCCAGAAAATTCCACTATAGATTCACCTTAGGGTTGCTTCAAGTTGGAAATGACAACAACATTGGTAATCCTAGTTAGTTCATGGAATTTATGTAAGTATTGACTCATTATCTAATAATTTGGGTCCACTCTAGATAGGACTGCCATTTCTGCACCAGCCTATTATAGTGCTATTATTCCACTTTCAACATCCTGTGGAATCCTGGGATTTGCAGTTTAGGGAGGGGCCTTTGAGGATTCCCAGGATTCCATAGGATGTTGAAAGTGGAATAATAGCACTATAATAGGTTACTGTGGAAATGGCCTAACCAATAGGATACAGGCTTTGTTATCTGACTCTGGTATTCCATTGTTTGTGATCTCTGGAGAGATTAGATCTTTGAAACTGTGGTGGGCATGGGATTATGCATAAAGTTTTCAGGATGACTGCTAAAGTTACAAAACTCCTGGTACCAGCTTGCAGAGAGAACACTGCAAATAGAAAGTTTGTCAGCAGAGGGAGCTGGTTCATATGAAATGAAATAGCATTTGTATGACCAAAGGGACAACTTCACATCCACCAGGGGTCACTGGCTATGAAACAGAACAGCATCCAGAATTTTAGAAGTGTACTGCCTGTATCCTTGCTTTAATTGGACGATATTAGGCAAGAATTTCTTTAGATATTTCCTTTAGGAGCTCTAAATATGCTTCGTTGTTGATGATGTTGTCTACTTTCATGTTGTTTCTGACTGATGGAGACCCTAAGGTGAACTTATCATGGGGTTTTCTGGGGCTGAGAGCATGTGACATGCCCATGGTAGCCCAATGGATTTCCATGGTTGAGGGGAGAATCTAACCCCGATCTCTGAAGTTGTAGTCCAATGGTCAAACCACTACACCATGCTGGCTGTCTATGAATATGCTAGACACCTAGAAACAGACAAGTTCCCATATTTATTTAGCTGCACCCTTTGGGTGTAACTGGGGGAAAGGGAATGAGGGCACTGCTCCCAGTAAGAATTCTGCCCCTTAATGAAATTTTCATTCAGTCCCCACATTTCTAGCATTGCAATAAGCTTAGCATTTAGAAATTCAATTTAGGTATCCAAAGAAAAGGTGGATGTTATTGCCTTCATTTTGCCTCCCTGTAGCTACACCTCTGTTGCTCCTCCTTCAAAGAACATGAGAAGACTAGGCTCAGGATTGAAACATAAAAGCAAACCAGTCTGATGTGTGGATCATACATATTGATTTTGTAGACCAGCAGTGATTCCAGTGCAAGAATGTGCCAGCTAATGATCTAGACTTGGCAATCTGTTGGTTGTTTTTATCTGCAAGGCAGCTTTATCTTTCCCTTGCCCTTCCCACCCTCAGGGCTTGATCATATGTATGAACTCTCCAAAGTAATTCACAAACTAGCCAGAAATGGTTGTGTGGCTCACCTCATACTCACCTCAATTAAGCTCATACTTCTCTTCTTGGGAAATTGAATGCTATCCACACAATAGCCTTGTTATGAAGGTCCACAGAATATTTGGTAACAAGCCAGTAGGCTATTGGTACAAATCTAGCAGAAGACAACAACAGAGGCTACTATCACTGTAGCCCTACCATTTCAATGTATTTTATTCTGTTCTTTAAAAAAAAATGCAAGTTTTATTTTTCCACTTAGAGATAGTGCTCAAGGTAGCTAACAATAATAACATACATTGGCCCCTCTACTTTTTCAAGGGAAAATGGAAAAACCATGAATAACTCCACCTGTGCTCCCCTCCCATTCTCTTCTGAGGCTTTGTCCAATTCCCTTGCCTTTTGTCTCAGCCTCCCCCCCCCGCATTTCCTTGCCTTTTGCCTGGGTGTGTGTGCCTTCCTCCTCTGTGCCCAGGCAAAAGGCAATGGAATGGGAGTGGAAAAACACAAGTGTCTTGCTCCCCATTCCCTTACCTTTTGCCCCAGTGTGCATTCTCCATGCCTGGGCAAAAGGCAAGGGAATGGGAGGGTGAAAGGCACACACATGCCTTCATTTTCCATGTGCAGTTCTCCCCCTCCCATCCCCCTGCCTTTTGCCCAGGCATGGAAAAGGAAGGCACATGAACCCAGCAAAAGGCAAGGGAATAGGAGAAGGAGAATAGTGGGGGGAGGCCCACATAAGCATTATAAATAATCAAATTCATGAAGGTTGAACTCATGAATGTGGAGGGAGGACTATATAAGTTAAATTGAGAGCCAACATGGTGTAGTTTGAGCATTGAACTACAACCCTGGAGAACAGGCTTCAGTCCCATGGAAACACACTGGGTGATCTTGGGCATGTTATGTACCCTCAGCCTCCAGAAAAACCTGTGATAGGCTTGACTTAGGCCCTTTCCACAACTCACCCATTTTCGGCACTGGGGTGTGGTGCTTGCGTGAGCAGCCTCCACAGAGAGGCTTTCGCTTCCCTGCTTCTTCGGCTCCACACAAGCTTCCTGCTCGCGCGAGAGCCCTGCCTCTTTCTTTCACTGCACTGAGACAGGAAGTGTGACCAGCCCAGCTCCCGAGGATCCACACACAAGGTAAGTGCATGCGGGGCCCTGGAGTGATGCGCAACCGCGCAGCATTTATGCTTCAAGTGGAAAATGAAAAAATGTGTGTGCAGTCCATGTCAGGCCCTGAAATGTGAGTGCATCGTGTGGACCGCTCCTCACATCTGTGCGACGCTCAAGGGGCCCTTTTGCATTGGAAATGCCATGCAAAAAGGGCCTCAGAGTTGTCATAAATTGGAAACTACTTGAAGGCACACAGCAGTGACAAATCTAAAACGGATTGAAATAACAGCCAATAAATTCAATAAAATCAACATGAAATTCAATTTAAAACTTAAAACTTAAAAAGCACTCAATGGTGAGAGCCTACTTCAGCTTCAGTTTGAAAGTGAAAAGACTACGGCCATTTCCTCATGCTGTCACTGTCCTGCAATGGGGACACACTGGCAGCAGTCCATGAGTCGTGTTACCGCACAATGTCATCACGGTCCCTCTGCCAAGGCGTCCCTATCTGACGCGATCATGGGATATACTATTAACAGAAAAAAATCTGTCAATGGCCAACAATCATGCAATGCTCCTGTTGCAGGCAGCCATGCAGAATGAGAGGAAGTGCAATGTAGAAGCACAGGAAAGAGGCCAGCTGCGCTGCCGAAGGAAGGAAGGAAGGAAGGAAGGAAGGAAGGAAGGAAGGAAGCAGGCATGTGTTGCTTGTGCTCTCTTCTACAGGGAGCCAGCCAGGTGTGGAGGGGAGCGTTTGCATTAAACTCTAATCCCGGTAAAGGCGCTGCTTTGTTGAAGAACCCAACAGAGGGAATTAGTTTGGCCTCTCTTGTCAGAGGGCCATTTCCTCTCTAGCCTGTTATAGCATGATGATTCTACTTTCAACATTCTCTGGAATCCTGGGATTTGCAGTTTCGGGAGGGGCCGGGCGGCCCCTCCCGGAACTGCAAACCCCAGGATTCCAGAGGATGTTGAAAGTGGAATCATCACACTATAACAGGCTAGAGAGGAAATGGCCAGAGAGTTGTGGTCATGGGAACAGCCACCAGAAATGTTCCCTCAGACCTCACTTACATAGCCACCAAGTGTGTCTGTGATGGTAGTGGGTCAGAAAGAAGGGTCTCACCATGTAAGAACATTGAAAAGGAACAATAAATCTCAATTCCTTGGAAGCCCTTCCTTATCTGTTGCAACACATAACAGAACCAGCAGGTGGCAGTGCTGGTGTTCATGTTTGGCTGTTAACTATTAACCTTATAAATAAAAAGTTGCAAAAATATTCAGATGCCAAATATCTGTCCCTATTTCTTTTCTTCTGTATAGCCCAATTTGAAAGTTTTCTTCCATGAGATGTTGTAATTTTTTTTCCTTCTGAAACACAGGGGTTGTGCTAGTGCTAATACCAGTTTTCAAGTCACTTGCTTCCTTCATATGTAATCATCCTCACACTATCTGCATTGACAGGCTATGAATTAGGAGCAGCAATTTTACCCAAGATCTTTATTATATTGGGGTTGGGCATCAAAAGAGGGAGACAGCACTAAAGGTGGATTGATACAATGAAGGATGTCAAGGCCCTGAGTCTGCAACACCTGAGTAAAGGCAGTGATAACTGGAGATGTTGGTGGTTTCTTATTCGCAGGATCACCAAAAGTCAAAGGCAACTTGACAGCAAATAACAACAACAATAACAATGACTGCGATCCTACATGCACACATAACTGTTTTCTGCACATGTAATTTTGCATCTTCCCACCACTTGTCAGCTGTCAAGCTTTGCTGCTATTACATACTGATGGGGAAGGGAGAGACAATTCATTTCAGACCATAGAGAAGCAGCTGGCCTCACCCTGGGGGATGAGAAAAAATGACGGTTTCTCAAATGGAGTTCACCCATCCTTTCCTTTTCCTTTCCTCCAGGAGCTCAGAACAGCCAGATCTTCATGACCTGAATGGTGCCCTTCCAAGCTCTCTTTCCTCTGGTAAGAAAGAGGAGCAACAGCTCCTCCCGGGGATTGAGAACTGCTACATGTGGAAGCTTTTTGGAGGAAGGGCAAGAGAAAGCTCTCTGTGTCCCATCCAAAAAGGGACTTACATGTGTGTAAGCTGCACTTACAAGCACACAGGTCACTGACAAGATGCCAGCCAAAATACACAGTGTTTGACTAATGAATAGAAACTGGTTACATTTAGCTTCATGTTTTCAGGTCTACTTGAATATCACAGTTGAAGTATACATTATGGCTACTATACATCTGTCAATAGTTGTGCATGCACATGTGTGCAAGTGTTTAAGAGGATGGAGAAAGAAGATCTATGCATGATGAATGAAAGTGAAGGAAATGATTTTTGTTGAACAGAGGAAAGATGTGAGATTGGAAGAAGAGAATGAAGAGAATGAATTTCAACACCATGAGAGGAATGCTGTGGAGAGCCTCCTTGAATGCCAGCTTTAGGAGGAAGGCAAGGTGTAAAGAAACTAATACAATACAATGCAATGCAATGTAACAAAGGCCATTTCTACACTGTCATAGTGCCATTTCCACACCGTCATAGTGCCATTATTCCACTTTCAACATCCTGTGGAATTCTGGGGTTTGTAGTTTACTGAGGCCTAAGAGCTCTCTGGCTGAGAATTCTAAATGCTCCTCCCTAAACAGCAAAGCCCTGGATTCCATAGGATGTTGAAAGTGGAATAATAGCACTGTAACAGTGTAGTGCAGAAATGGCCCTAGGCCCTATACTCCTATTGAGGCAGCCCAGAACTGCATTGGCTTTTTTAGTTTCCACATCACACTGCTGTCTCATGTTCAGCTTGTGATCTGCTAAGACTCCCAGATCCCTTTCACATGTACTGTGGTCAAGCCAGGTGTCACTCAGCCTATATCTCCGCATTTCATTTTTTCTGTCTAAGAGTAGGACCTTTCATTTCTCCCTTTTGAAATTGATTTTGTTAGTTTTGGCCCAGGTATCTGATCTGTTAAGGTCATTTTCAATTCCAATCCTTTTCTCTGGGGTATTAGCTACCCCTCCTAATTTGGTGTTGTTTGCAAATTTGATAAAAATACCCTCTATTTCCATCATGCAAGTCATTTATAAAGATGTTGAACAGCACTGGGCTCAGGACAGAATCTCATGGCATTCCACTAAATTATTTCTCTCCAGGATGAAGAGAAGCCATTGGTGAACACTTTTTGGGTTCAGCCAGTCAACAAATTACAAATCCACCCAACAGTAGCATTGTCTAGCCCACATTTTACTAACTGATTTGCAAGAATATCATAGGGATCTTGTCAAAGGCCTTACTGAAATGAAGGTATGCTACATCCACAGCATCTCTTTTATCTACCAAGCTTGTAACTGTCTATATAAGAAAAATAAAATTAGTCTGCCATGACTTGTTTTGAGAAATCCATGTTGTCTTTTAGTGATCACAACATTCCTAAGTCCTTATACACTGTGTGTTTAATGATCAGCTCTAGAATCTTTTCCCAGTACTGATGTCAGGTTGACCAGGTTGTAATAGTTTGGGCCCTCTTTGTTCCTCTTTTTGAAGATCAAGACAGTATTTACCCTCTTCCAGTGTGCTGGGACTTCACCTGTTCTCCAGGAATTCTCAAAGATTATTGCCAGTGGTTCTTCGATTACTTCTGCCAGTTCTTTTAACCTTGGCTGCAGTTCATCTGGCCCTAGAGACTTGAATTCGTTTAGAGTAACCAAGTGTTTTCCTGTACTACCTCCTTATCTATTCTGTGCTTCATTTCCCTACTGCATCATCTACTCCATTTTCCCCAGGTTGAGCATTGTTTTCTTTTCAGAAAGGACTGAGGCAAAGAAGGTGTTGAATAGTTCTACCTTTTCTCTGTCCCGTTAACATTTACCCATCTTCTCCACATAGTGATCCTACTATTTCCTTGATGAAGCAAAAGGCCAGTTGTTTTCCTCAATCCAGAATTTTCCAGACACATTGAATTGCAAATCCCACAATCATCTTGACAGCTGGTGATGATGAGAGTTTTCCAAGGCATCTGGAAACTGCCAGGTAAATTTATCCTGATGCATGAAATCAAACAAATTGTTCATTTAAATCTGCTTACTGATTTGCTCCTCTGGTTTCTTCTTTCCACCCCTCCAATATATATATATATATATATATATATATATACACACACACACACACACACACACACACACATACATACACACACACACATATATATATATACACATACACACACACACACACACACACACACATACATACATACATACATATATATGCGCATGCTGACTGTTTCTTTGGATTAGAAAAGGTAAATAAAGAGTGATGAAGTCTTTCCAGTTAGAGGATACTAATCTGTTATAACATGGAAGTGCAAGAAGAAGGAGATACAAAGGTGAATCAAAGGTAAGGAATCTTTAACCAGAAATATTCTTAGCGCCTCTGAGCATATGCAGTACATTTTTGGCACCACCTGCCTCCCTACTGGCTTAGGCTTAAGAGATAAGGGCTGATATCCAGTGTTGCATGGGGCAGAGCATATCCTTCCACCTGTCCTGTTCTGCCTGATTCCCTGAACATACTGGCACATTTGGCAAGCCAGGACACACTTCCTCAGCCAGTTGGTGACCAAGGAACAGTGTGGGACATCCAAGAAACACCTGGCTATAGCAAGCAGCATGGAGCAGCTGTATTCCTCCCAGATCTCTGTTAAGTGCACTTGAGATCCAGGAGGGAGATGGTTGCCCCCACCTTTTTGGTGTCCTGGAGCTTCAAATCCTCTTCTGATCACTAAATGGCTGACGATGAAGTTGCCTTCGCCCTTATGGGGCAGGGGGAGGGGAGTCATTATACAGAGAACTACAGGACAGCTCTTTGAATAATTATAATAAAAAGCATATTATCCACGTAGGGAAAGGGCATGTACATCACTAATAAGTTTCCACCAAATAGTCTAGAGAGATCATTGGCAGAGCAGATGTTTTGCATGCAGGAGCCAGGGTAGAGTCCCAAGTTCTATACCTGACATCTCCAGTTAAATGGCTCAGCCCTGAATAACAATTCCATAGGTTAATAGTGCCTTCCTTATTATCACTTGCCTTTTTGTCTCTCCCTATTTCCCAAAGCTCTGTACATCTCCTGCCTGATTATACAGAGGAAGAGATACTTTAGTGATCTAGATCATCTAGAAAAATGGCCTTACTTGAAATGAAGTCTGTAGTCCTACACTCATTTACTTGGAACTGATTGAGTTCAACGGGACTATCTTTCAAGTAGACATGTATATGACTGTGATGCATTTTCATAGAGGTTTTTTAAAACAAGAAGAACTAAATGAGAAGTGATGACTTGAATCTTTTTGCTAATCCTAACTAAAGTAGAACCACTGAGTCTATGGCCCTTTCCGCACCTTACCTTTTTCCGGCGCTGGGGTGTGGGGATCGTGCGAGCAGCCTCTGGCGAGAGGCTCTCGTGTCTGGGTTCCTTCAGGTCTGCATGAGCTGCCTGCTCACACAAAAGTCCCTCCTCTTCCTTCCTCAGTGCAGCCTGGGACTTTCCCAGGCTGCACTGGGGCAGGAAGCACGACCAGCGTGGCTCCAGAGGCTCCGCACACCAGGTAAGTGCGTGCGGGGCCCAGGAGCAATGCATGATTGTGCACCATTTTTGGCTTCTAGCCAAAAATGAAAAGGTGTGCAATCGGCCCCTGCCGGCCCCTGGAGTGTCGTGCGATTGTGAGTGTGTCGTGCAGATTGCTTCTCACAATCATGCAACGCTCCAGGTGCCCTTTCGCATGGAAAATGCCATGTGGAAAGGGCCTATGAGATGTATCTAAGTGTTGAGTCAGCATTCAAGAACCAAATCAACAGGCCTAGTCTAGTTGGAACTAACTAATAGAATCATAGAATCATAGAACTGTAGAGTTGGAAGAGACCACACGAGCCATCCAGTCCAACCCCCTGCCATGCAGGAACACCCTCAAAGCACTCCCGACAGATGGCCATCCAGCCTTTGCTTAAAAACCTCCAAGGAAGGAGACTCCACTACACTCTGAGGCAGCAGATTCCACTGCCGGACAGCCCTGACTGTCAGGAAGTTCTTCCTGAGGTTCATGTGGGATCCCCTTTCCTGCAGCTTGAATCCATTGCTCCTTGTCCTGGTCTCTGGAGCAACAGAAAACAAGCCCTCTCATTCCTCTACATGGCATCCCTTCAAATATTTAAACATGGCTATCATGTCCCCTCTTAACCTTCTCTTCCGCAGACTAAACATACCCAGCTCTCTAAGTCTATCCTCATAGGGCATGGCTTCCAGGCCCCTCACCATTTTGGTCACCCTCCTCTGGACTTGCTCCAGCTTGACCATGTCCTTCTTGAATTGGGGTGCCCAGAACTGGACACAGTATTCAAGATGAGGTCTAACCAAAACAGAGTAGAGTGCTACCAGTACCCCCCTCGATCTAGACACCATACTCCTGTTGATGCAGCCGAGAATTGCATTGGCTTTCTTGGCTGCCGCATCACACTGCTGACTCATGTTCAGCTTGTGGTCTATGAAGACTCCTAGATCCCTTTCACATGTACTGCTATCCAGCCACGTGTCCCCCATCCTATATTTCTGTATTCCATTTTTTCTGCCTAAGTGTAGGACCTTACACTTCTCTCTGTTGAATTTCATTTTGTTAGCCTTGGCCCAGCTCTCCAATCTATTCAGGTCATTTTGAATTTTGATCCTGTCCTCTGGTGTATTAGCAACCCCTCCCATAGGATTTAGACCAATATGTATTTCATGCTGTTTTACTGCTATTTGTAAACTGCTCTGAGATCTCTCAATATAGGGTGGAGTATAAGTATTTTAATAAATAAACAAATATGCTTTCCTTCTAGAACTATATATATCAGTATATAGATACTGGCACTCTATTTAAAAGAGTTGATTACGGAACAACCTTTCATTCTGTAGTAAGCAGATGGAAAGCGTTTCACTGTCTTAAAAAATAGTGTCATTAAAATCATACATTGGGAGTGCATCAGAAATAAGAAGCGACTGTTTCCAAATGAGACAATAAATATGCAAGAAAATAAGCAGGGCCAATAGGAGGAGGAGGAGAAGTGATTAACTGGCACAGATGCAAGTACTGTATCTTGCACCAAGATATAATCCAAAGTAACTCACAGATAAGCAGAATTCACACCCAGTAGGCCCATTCATCTACCATTCTAGCTTTTCAGTCCTGACCCCAGACTATTTTCAGTCCTTATTTGGATTGGCATTTTCCTTTCAGGTAGACACCAGAGAAATTAGTGTGTCAAAAACCTTTAAGAATACAACTATAACTTGGCTAAGGAAGACATGGGCAGTGGTTTTAATGCTTAAGTTACGTTATTGTAAACAAGAATTTAATTATCAACTGAATAACCAATTTGTTGAAAGGTGGATCTTATTAATTCACGTCATGGAACAGTTAGTGAAAACATTTTCCCTTTGAGTTTGTTCAGTTTGATTTATACATTTTGCTGTCTTAGTTTAGATTGCCACTTTGAAATAGTAACAGGGTTTATAAAAATCTATGAAGCAAACTTAGCCCTGTTTCCCTGTTGAGTAGATACAAATATGATGGCTCTATTTGTATATAAAGCACACCACCTCTAGGCTGGGAGGCTTCTTAGGCAGAGAGGGTAAAGCACAATAATGACCTAACCATGACGAAGTATTTCTAAGGAATTATTTCCAAGCTGTTAAAAATAAGAGAAAAGTGTGTGATGCACTTTACTTTAAACTGGTTGATTTTATTCCTGCTTAATTTTAATCAGTCAGTGGATCAATCCATTAATTTAGCAACTAACTCTCATGAGATGAATTGACTACAAGTTCTTTAATCAGATGACAGTCCCCCTTGTTGGAGTGCTTGACAAGCAGTGAGTTCTAGTACTTTCAGTACACTGTTGTTTCTGTATAGCTGGCTTAATTGAGGACAGGTCTGGGAAAGTTAGTTTTTGAACTGCAAACCCCAGAATCCCCCAGTTATTATGGCAACTAGTTATGCTGAAAGATGCAATTTCACAAAAGTAACATTTCTATGCTCTAGACACCTTCCTCCATTTCTTCTTACATTGCCATTTGGCCCTGCCCTTCATTCTGACCCTGCTTGTTGTTAAACAAATAATGATTTAATCTGGTTTATGTCTACACACACACATATGTATACATACATACATACAGTCCCTACTCTCCAGGAGATTTGTATTCTCATACAGATATATTCAGATGATTTGCCAGCTGGTTATAAAACTTGCAGGCACTTCTGGCTTCAGCAATTTCATGACTATGGGAAATTGAGAAGGAGGATACAGAATATATTTCTTAGAAAAATGAATCTTTGTTCTTCCTAAATAGATGGCACAGGATTTCTTCAAAATGATTTGGCTTCCACTGGATTGTTGCAGCACCTACGTCTCCTCCTTCTGGGATGCTCTGAAGTTTCTTCCAATGTAGTGGAGAACAGACCAAAGGTCAGTACCCCAGTTACCTTATGGCAGAGACAGTGCTTTTCATTTCCCGTAGTGTCCCTGACATAGCACTGCTCTGGGGCATTGTGGGGAATTAGAGCTTATAGACCTTGAAGCATCATCAGTGAGCACTTTGCTGAGCGTTCCTTGAAACCACAACTGGTGAAGATGGTATAACCCATCCAGTCCTCCTGGGAATTAATTTTCTTTAATCTCATCTCAGGTTCAGATTGCATGGAACAGATATGAGACGGAAATGTACGTTTGACAATTCTTTCCCTCTCTTGTATTTTTGGCAGATCTATCCTCTCTATAATATACTGGACATTTTAATAAACCCCTCACATTTGATTTAAGTTCAAATTGTTAGAATTCTATCATCATCATCTTTTATTTATATAGCACCCATCCATGTACATGGTGCTTTACAAAATTAAAATACAACATGGATAAATGCATAATAAAATAAAGATATAGAAAACAAAAAAGCTCAAAGGTATATGCAAATACAACCAGTACAACATAATGTTACTATAATACCAATAGATACAATATCTACTTAACAATAAAAGCTAATCTAGCATTCCACAAATTTCGGAAAACAAGAATGTTTTTAATTTAGATTTAAAAACAGTAAGAGAAGGGGCAGTTTGCAAGGTCACCGGAAGGTGATTCATGCATAGGGGGCAGTGAGAGAAAAAGGGTGTAACTGAGCTAAAGAAGAAGAAACTCTAGGCTGGGTAAGAAGACAAGTAGTTGCGAAACGTAAATGTCCAGCGGGCTGGTGAGAAGAGATGAGAGCAACAAGATAAGGAGGAGCCAAATTATGCAAGACCTTAAAAGTCAGGACAAGGAGTTATACAGGATCCTACAAGGAATAGGTAACCAATGAAAGGAGATCAGGAGAAGGATAATGTGATTGAAATGGTGGCCTAAGAAAATAATTTTAGCAGCAGAATGAAAAACAGAGATCAGAGGGGAAAGATGAGATCGATGTTAAAAAAAAATAATTTCTGGACTGTGAGAGTCAAAGGAAGGGGAAATCTGGTGTGGGGCAAACCATTTATAATCTTTGAAAATACATTTTATACAGTCTTCTGGGCAAGAGTGGCACAAACCAGTTAAGCCATTAACATGTTTGGATTTAAACAGATTTCACTTTATTTGCACTAAGCAAGTCTAAATCAGGCTCAATGTCCAAAATGGACTGTGGAACATACTAATCTGTAGCCAGAATTGATCTGTTAAGGAATTAAAATTATGTGCATGCCTTTATAACGTGGGTTTAAATATTTGCTTCCATTAAGAATCAATCGTTTCTTTTAATCACTCGCAATTCTTCTACCACATTTTGCAAATCAATGGCATGCTGAAAGCATCTTTATTCATTTCTTGACTTTTATTTTGAAAATATGTTCAGGCTATGCAAATGTATTCCCGACCTGTTTATACCACAGAAACTGCAAAAAGGGACTTAACAGCTCACCAGTTCTCAGACAGAAGGGTTGAGTTATCATATATTTTGAGAATGAAAAGCAAGATGTCGTGCATATTATGGTCTAAATCCAGTTTGTAGTCCCAATTAGAGTAAAGCAACTGCTGACCGACCATTCAGTAACCAAAGAAGTGGAACTACTGTAGCTGAGACTAGCAATTGAGTTTAGGCTTTTGTGAGCAATGTCGTTCTTTGTAACTTCTGTGAGACTGAAAGAAAACACCCAGGGAACATAGTGTAAGGAAACCAGAGAAGATCCTGGGTCTCAGGATTTACCCTCAACATGGAAGCAGTTTTCTTTCTAGAAGGCGCTCCCTTAGAAGCCTCAAACTGTTCTTTAAGCGCACTGTTCGTAAGAGAAGTATTTGGGGCAATTTAGTGTGAGAGCAGCTTAAAGGGTTATATGTCACTTTCTTTTAATCTTCTCCAGTTTGAATCTGCTCTTGCGTCCAATCCCTAAAGTCCGTTTTGAACTGGAAGAAGCTTAGAAAGTTTGCTTCTGTGGGTGGGGCCATTGTCTGAAACTGAGGTTAGTTTCTGAAAAAGTATGGCAAAATTAAATCAAGTATTATTATGTTTTAAGTGACAGTGCATAACACACACACATTAGATTTTAGCAGATCTTCAAAGTGTAGTATGCTCTTGGAGAGGGAAACCTTGAAAATGTTTGGTCCTCCTGCATTTTGTTTCTTGGATGTACAAGATAAGTTGATTTTTCCGCCCAGGTCTTTCTGTTAAAACTTCTCTAATGTACACATTTCCCAGTAGAACTTTTAAACTGTAAAATATTCCATTAACTTCTCCCCTGCATTTTTATGCAAAAACGTATACAAATTCCAAGCATCCCGGTAGGAAGAAAAATTACAGTAATTGAGTTCGTATCCCTTCCTTCCTTCCTTCCTTCCTTCCTTCCTTCCTTCCTTCCTTCCTTCCTTCCTTCCTTCCCAATAAAGCAAAGAATACCAGTCTGTGAAACTATCAGTTGGGAATCCCTTCTGTTCTATCCCACAAAGAAAATCCTATATAGTTATAGAGGAATTCTCTCTCTCTCTCTCTTTTCTCAGCCATTTTGTCTTGTCAAAATAATCCCAACTCTTCCTCTGTGACAAGAACCTACATTTTTAAAGAAAACTACAAATGACAGAACCTTCCTCCCTATATGATGAATGGGAGAATGGACACTCAAATGCTGGGGCATACATTTTTAATGGCCCAATTGCTCAATTAATTCCTAGCTCCTTCCCCTGCTCCCCCACCCATGCACATACTTTTAATGTGAAAATCGTCATAATTCCTCACAGATTAGTATAGATACAGGCCGACAGACTTTCCTGCTCAAGGTATTTACGGGACATAATTCATTCATAAAGCTGTAATGCACTCATCTATCATCTGAATTTTTCTCCCCCTTCCTTCTCTCCACTCGCCCTTTCTGTTTCTGCTTCGGGCTCTTCAGAAGTCTCAGGGCGCTGATGTATTAGCCCGCATATGCAAGCTATGAATTATCAACTGAAAGAAGTCAATTATCCACTCCAAAAATGAGTGTCTGGGCACCAATAGCCCGAGGGGCCTCTTTTGTATTTACGAAATGATTTCATGGCAAGTAGAAGTAGTGCCGGATGGGAGGTGGTGGGGGGTGGTAAGGTGTATGTGTGCGACTGCCTGTGTGCACGGTTGGGGGTGGAAACAAACCTTTTCCAGTCTGGTTCCCAGTCCTCTTCTTTCATCCACACCTTACCTTCACCAGAGCAAAGAAAGTTGGAAAGCCAGAAGAGAAGGGGGGGGAGAAGCAGAGAGCAAGGAACCATTTTAAACTTTTAATGCAATAATCCATTTTTATATACACCTACGTTTATGACTGATTTCAGCAAGCTATAAAGCAGGCTTGTTTAACAGGAAAACTGCCTCGGCCTCTCCCCCCCCCCCCCCGTCTATCTGGTCTCAGCCCAGCCTTCAATCAAAACTTAGAGCCTAGACTGACTGGGGTGGCTAATAGACTGGATAGGAAATGGTATATTGGATTGTTTTCTAGGTCCCCAGCTACTGGCCTCATGCCTTGTCATCTCCGCAGACATTGATTTTTCCTCTCTCTTTTCTCTCTTTAAAAAAATATTAAGGAACTATAGCCATCTGAGGCCCACACCAAATCAGCAAAACTTGCGATGAGTGGCATGGGTTACGCATAGGGAAGTGAAGTCATTACACAGAATTACAGCAGGGTTTTGATAGCCTAATATTAGGTTTTAATGATAGAATTTAACATACCCCCCACCTCTAGGAAAATGTTTGATTTCAGCCTCGATAGGCCACTTAATAAACCTCTCACTTGCATAGAATCCTTGAATTTTACGAAGATTTCCAAATATTAGTGTCTTCAGTGAAACATAACACTTTATTGTCATGGAGTGGATTGGGGCCTCACCATTTCTTTTTTTCTTGCTTCTTTTTCTTTTGTGTTTGTGTTTGTCTTGCAGGGATTGATTTGTCTGCAGCTGGTTTTGCCCTCCAAATGTGTTTGACTATATCTTCCAGCGAGCAGGGGAGTGACGGGAGTTGTAGTCTGACGCAACTAGAGAACATCAGTTCAAAGAAAGCCACCCTACTGGCTTTCCCTTGATTGCAGATATTTCTTTTCAACCATCATGGAGCCAAAGGACATTCATTCAAATGCAAGGTAAATGGTTTGGAAGTGGTAAAAGCTTAGTTCTTCTTTAAAGTGTTGGCTCATGACAGGTAAATTGCAGGTTAACTGTAAAGGCAGCATTAACAGAGGAGCTCTTGGCTTCCGCAAATCCACCTTGGCCTTTAATCTGGATACAAAAGCAGGGAAGGAATTAAATTTGACCCCTGAATACACTCCCTGTTCAATCCCAGAATTATTTAGTAAACTCTTTTAAGGATGCTTTTATATTTGGTCTGTGATCACCTCAAGCAGGTACAAGAATTACACACAATAGAAACCCTTTATGCATCATTCAATGAGCCTTAGAGCTGGGGCCCTTGCTTTTCACAATCCAACAATACAGACGTTCTAGATTTCTGAGGTCAGCAGTTAACTTAATTTGTTTGGCAGAAAAGGCTTTTATGCGACAATATAACATCTTCCTGAAAAACACCCTCTTGCATTTATGGGATAAATAATAATATTCTGTTGTTTTGCTTTTTGTATGAAAAAGGTTGTGACCCCTCTCAAAATTCCTGTTTTCAAGCAGAGAGATGCATCGGTGGAATTCAGTGAACTGGCAGAGACTCCTACTTTCAGTGAAGAGGTTGCTGAGGATGCTGAGGTGAAAGGGTTTTGTACTGAGTGTACAAGCAACGGTCGTCACTGCCCTCAGACTACTAAGGGAGGATTGTATTTTATGTGGAAGACTTTGTAGATAAGGACCTCTACAAATCATCAGCAAGATGGTCAGTACTGACAGTAAGGGCAAGTCAAGCAGTTCCGGTTTGAATTTGTGCCTCACCGCAACTCAGGAGGCATATTATAATTCACCAAATGTGTTAATTAATGATTTTCACTAAAAGTTCGTGATTTCAAGGTTCAGAACAGAAACTCAGGTGGCTCAAGTTATTTACCACTGGACTGAATTGAGTGTTTTGCTTGTAAAATCTGTCTCCTCTGGCTCAGACTCCACTGCAATATAAGTCTAACCCACCCATGACCCACTGCACCATTATGTTCTACCAAATATAGCTGGTGGCAGTTCAGAGGCATGAATAGTACACTCTGTGGAGACTTTCTTTCCTTCTTTCTAATGCAGTAACAGCAGTTGCCCAGAAAGCATCTCGGGAAATTTAGGTTTCCCATGGTATAGTTTGGTTTGTTGGTGAGAATAAAAAATTCCATAGTGTCCTGAAGTCATGAAGGGAAAAAGTGTTTCATTGTTCTTGTCATCTGTCAGGACTAGGAAAGGTCTAGATTTACCATCCCTACTTTGTCATACATTATAGTACTTCCAATTATTTCCTTGGAAACATGACATGTGGTCTCTAGCTTCTCAAAAACCCTGCAGATTCCTAGAATTTGACTTGCTTCTCCCTTCACTCAAATTTCTCAGAGGCTGTGAGGGGATCAACAGAAAAGTCAGTGGAAAGGCCCCTAGGTGTAGAAGGCTTTGCGTCCCTATTCCCAGTGTTCAGAATGTTGCCTTGGCTACTTTCTGGGTAACATTATCCTCAAGGGCAGCTGAGTTGACTATTGGCCTTGGAAAGCTATGCCATGGAAAACCATGTCATTTTCTAGAAATGACATAGCTTCTTCTGAGAACTGCATAGCCTTACCTGAAAACTGTGCAACGTTTGACCTGGAAAGGAAATTTTGCAACATTCCAACTGACAAAGGTTGCAGCATCAGTCAGCCTGGGTTTCCTTTCCTGCATGTAATATTTGGGTTGTGCAACATTCAAAAAAGAAAGGCCTAGAATTAATATGTCAAATCTTTTATCACATTCCTTGCAATGGAGTATAGGATGTAGTTTAGTTTTGCATTTTGCACACTTTTCCCAAGTTGTTGTTGTTTGCTTTCAATTCACTTCTGACTTATAAAGACCTTTTCACAACGTTTTCTTGGCAGAATTTCTTCAGAGGGGGCTTGCCCTTGCCTTCATCTGAGCTTAAGAAAGTGTGGCTTGCTTAAGGTCACCCAGTGAATTTCCATCTCTCAACAGGAATTTAAACCCTAGTTTTTCAGTTTCCTAGTCCAGTACTCAAATGACTATACCATGTTGAGTCTCGCTTTTCCATAGTACATAGCAAATAAACCAATATAGGTAGGTGGGGGTTCCCCACCCCTTGGAAAGCTATTTAGTTTTCTGTGAATAGTGAAAAGACCACAAGCATTGCTTTTTACTGCACAGCTGAGCAGTTGCTCAAACCCTTGTGCAATTCTCAGAGAGTGCACAGTTTATATTGTGCCTGGAAACAATAAAAACAAAATTCCCACAAAGTTGCAGGACTTTGAATACCCTGATTTTGCTTCCTACACAAGTCTCTCCAATCAAGAACTCCAAATTCAACCCCAGTTGAGATGGTGAGAGATTCCCATTTCTTCCCTCGTATCAAGCTTGGCTAAACACACACAGGGCCTGTTTTCTGATTCATTAGCTTTTTGAGAAAATAGCTTGGTTTGCTGGGCTCAGTTCAAAATCAAATCTGAGAAAGCAACCCCCAATCTGTGATAGCTGTACTATCATGAGGAACTTGATGGTGGTGTTAATGATTCATCACCCAGCATTGAAGTACAGATGTGGGACAGTTAAAAGGGTCTCAAACTGGTCATTGCTTAGAAGTCCCAGAAGATGCCTTTTCATTTGTGACCTGCTATAGGAACATGTTTTCATTGTCCCTGTTCTCTTTGAGCCACTAAATGACCATATTGTAGGACCCAGTATGATACAGGTGGCTTTTGAGGAAGTTGGGCAGATCACTGTATGAGGGGAATGTTCTTCCTCCTTCCTCCTCAATAACAACAGAAAGACATATACCAGTGTTACGCTGGCATAACTGGATGCCAGGCCTGATGTTAGCTTTGATTTCTTTTGCATGGAAGGATGTAGTCTAGAAGGACCATTAGAATGACTCTCGATATGGCCCCCCTAGTCTTAACTGAATATATCAACATAACATAACATACATATTAAAACTCAATATCGATCCCAATAGATGGAAAAGGGAAGACTGAAAGGTGATGTGACAGCCATAGTTAAGTACCTGAAAGGATGTCACATAGAATATGGAGCCAGCTTGTTTTCTGCTGCTCAAGAGATTAGAATAGAAATCAATGGATTCAAATTACAAGAAAAGAAATTCTATCTAAATCTAAACTTAAACGTTAAGAACTTCTTGACTGTAAGAGCTGTTTGAGACTGAAATAGACTCCCTTTAAGTGTGTGGACTCTGCTACTTTGGAGCTTTTTAAACAGGGGTTGGATGGCCATCCTTCAGGAGGGCTTTAGTTGTATATTCCTGCATGGCCCTTGAAGTCTCTTCCAACTCTGTGATTGTATGGATTGCAAGTATGCAGCCTGATATCTTACAACCTGAGATCCAACTGAAGCAGGGTGCCTTGTTTGACTTTGACTTCAAGCATGAATTCTGCATTAGGGAGTTTTCTAACATTGGTTGTCTGCTTGAGAAGTGTAGCTATTGTTGTGCTTTGAGAGAAATGTTTGTAGTCATTGATAGGCTCTACTTTATCTCTCTGAGCTCACTATGCAGTCATGGGGGCATAATAAAAGAAGGTGGAATTAA
Source organism: Iguana delicatissima (assembly GCA_948472985.1). Classification (NCBI taxonomy): domain Eukaryota; kingdom Metazoa; phylum Chordata; class Lepidosauria; order Squamata; family Iguanidae; genus Iguana; species Iguana delicatissima. Next base: position 58,996 of record CAOKZL010001989.1, on the reverse strand, counting down.
GTGTTGCTTGCCCTACACTGCAAGGAACATCCATTGATCTCTGCAGTTGTGGAGGATTCTGGAACCTGAATGATTTCTTAGGCCCTTTCCACACCTTACCTCTTCTCGGTGCTGCGGTGTGGGAATCGTGTGAGCAGCCTTCAGCGAGAGGCTCTCGCGTCCCCGCTGCTTCAGCTCCGCATGAGCTGCCTGCTCCTGAGCAGGCAGTGTGAGAGCCCCACCTCTTCCTTCCACAGTTTCCCAGGCTGTGCAGGGGCAGGAAGCGCAACTGCTGCGGCTCTGGAGGCTCCGCACGCACAAGTGCGTGCACGGTCCTGGAGAAATGCGCAATCGTGCACCATTTTCACCTGAAAGCTGAAAATGAAAAAGTGCATGAGTGGCACCTGCCCTACCCTGGAGCATCGTGCGATTGTGAGTGCATCGTGCAGATCGCTCCTCACGATCGTGCAACGCTCCAGGTGCCCTTTCGCATGGCAAATGCTATGTGAAAAGGGCCTTAGTTTCAGCAAGCCAGGTCCTGGAAAACCACATGAGATTTTCTAAGGCCATTTTCACACTACACTGTTACAGTGCTATTATCTCACTTTCAACATCCTGGGGAATTCTGGGGTTTGTGGTTTACCGAGGCCAAAGAGTTCTCTGGTTGAGAATTCTAGATGCCCCTCCTTAAACTGCAAATCCCAGGATTCCATAGGATGTTGAAAGTGGAATAATAGCACTATAACAGTCTAGTGTGGAAACGGCCTATGTTTTCATGGGCTGGTTATTGATTATATTCCAATCAGAGTCTGCGTCTGGAAATTTCACACCAGAAATTTTAGCAAGTGATTGGAACAGAGCAGTTGATGCATAATGTGGAATCATGACAATAAAATTCCTGGTAGAAATAACAACAACAATAATAAAACAAAGATGATAGAGACTTCAGACTCATGCATAGTGTTAAAAATATTGTCACATACCTTCAAATATTTCATATTTGAAAGCTGGGAAACATGTGGCTAAAATCAGTGTGTGTGGTCAAGATGGCAAAAGGCATTAATGAAGGACAATACAACAACCAAGAGTTTGCTTTTGCCTGAGCTCACCCAGAAGGTCAAGATTCTGCCCCCTCCTCTCCTCTCCCTCCTGCTGAGTTAATTAAGTGTAAACTACTTTTGAACTTTGAATTCAGTTTGCAGTAATGGAAGTAAGCTGAGGACAAAGGGAGAAAGCAGCAGGAGGAGAAAGACATTGGGACATTTTAGTAGCTAAAAAACTGGGATAACAGAGGACTGTCCCTGCCAAATTTGAACAGTTATGAGGTATGCTGTCATGTGTTGTGGCCTAGAAGTGTCATGTGCTGTGCAACGTCCCAAAGTTTCAACTTCCTGCTACTTTTCCACTGGGAGAGGAGAGGGGTGCAGGGAACTACCAGGCACATTGTGGGCCTTGGATGGTGTAGCACATATTTTCTGCATTTTCCAGTGAGGAAGCTAACCATAGGGCATGTCATTCTCACAAATTCCACAGGATTCTACTGTTGATTGCTGCAAATCAGATGTTAAGACCTGGCTCATTTGTGTCGTCTTCTGTCCCACTTTAGGGGCTAATGGATGCAATCCTTTCATGAAAACATGGTTCCATATTTCCAGTGGCAGGAGTCCACAGAGCGGCCCTTTCTGCACCTTACTTTGTTCCGGTGCTGGGGTGAGGGGATCGCGTGAGCAGGCTCTGCCGAAAGGCTCTCCCTTCCCTGCTGCTTCAGCTCTGCATGAGCTGCCTGCTCACATGAGAGCCCCGCCTCTTCCTTCTGCAGTGCAACCTGGGACTTTCCCAGGCTGCACTGGGGCAGGAAGCACAACTGGCCCAGCTCCAGAGGCTCCACATGCCACGTAAGTGTGCACGGGGCCCGAAAATGAAAAGGCGCACAATCAGGCCCTGCTGACCCCTGGAGTGTCACGCGACTGTGAGTGCGTCATGCAGATCGCTCCTCACAATCGTGCGACGCTCCAGGCACTCTTTTGCATGGAAAATGCCATGCGAAAAGGGCCAGCAAGAAGGGAGAAAGTGTCATAGCTGAGCAGCATCTAGAGAGCTGCAGGTGGGTACTTTACTCCAACACGATCTGCAGTTCAACTAAGCCTCCTATACCTGTTATATCTTTCCAGGGTTCTACCCATTCTCCTTAAAGGTATACATCTTTGGCTTGACAACTAGGAACTCATTCTCTTCATCAGCTCACACAAGCTCTATTAATGGCTTTGGCACACCAGTTCCAGAAATTATAGAGCTTTTGGTTGATGATGTGGCATCTTAGAGCTGGAGGCTTACCTCTGGAGCTGTCCTGGTCAGTCTGTTCTCAGAGGCTCAAGGGTCTCAATTCTCTCAAACTGGATGGATCTAAGGTACTGTGGAGCCTGGTGCCTAAGGAATGCCACCCATTCCTTAGGCTGTGTCACATCACTTCTCGGTCACAACAATATGTGGGCCACTTATGGATGTGCTGCCATGTAGATGTGTGTTTGCTTCTCTTAGCACTTAGATCTCAAACTTCAGTCCAGATAAAAAATATTATTGTTATTGTGCCTTCAAGTCATTTCTGACTTATGGCAACCCCAAGGCGAACCTATCATAGGTTTTTCTTGGCCAGGTTTGTTCTGAGGGAGTTTGCCTTTGCCTTCTTCTGAGGCTGACAGACTGTATCCTATGGCAATCAAGTGGGTTTCCATTTCTGAGTGGAGATTCAAATCTTGCTCTTCCAGTGGCCAAGTTCTGTACTTAAACCACTACATGATGCTGGCATTCTGTAAAACACACACACACACACTTATATAAGCACCATAAAAACTTTGGAAAGTCTTATTAGCAGAATGATAGTTAAAATTTTTTACAGTGAAAAACTGATATGGATAGCCACATCAATGCACATGCAGGGACAGACCATGTGTCTTTGACCCAAATTTCAGGCAACTTTCAACATTTCTTGGAAACTTGCTCGTTCCTTTGAAAAATCACACATTTAGAAATGAGTGTGTGTGTTCTATCCCAAAAATTATCCATTTCAAGTATCTGAGAATTTGGTGACACAAACATCCCAACAGCTTATTTAAAACAAATGTAAAATGGAATGAAAACCACCGTAAGAATATGAAGCTCATGGGCAGGCAAGACTTTCTGCTGTTGATGAGAAAGTAGGAAGTTCTTTTGAAGTTATAAGACATTTTCATTACTTGAGAATGGCATGCAAACATTGTGTATGAATAATGCATCTCTCGTGAGCCATTGTGATATAGAGGTTTAAGTGTTGGGCTAGGATTCTGGGAGACCAGAGTTTGAATTCCCACTCAGTCATGGAGACCCCAGGTGACCTTGGGCAAGTCACAATCTCTCAGCCTAAGAGGAAGACAATGGCAAACCACCTTTGAAGAAATCTTGCCAAGAAAACCTCACGATAGGTTCATCTTGGGGTCACCATAAGTCAGAAATGACTTGTGGAACAATAACAACAGCAACAACATTTTTACCTGGACTGCAATTTGTGATCTGAGTGTTAACAGACCCATGTGATAGGGTTGCCATAAATCAGAGTTGACCTGAAGACACATAACACATAGATATTCATACACACACTGAAATACATATATACACCATATATATTTATACATATATATCCCTGTGAGAAAAGCAGTGGGATTATGATCAGAGAGCAGAGAGTGAAAGGGTAACAGGCACACATATCACTCTACTTATAATTTCTTATTACACATCTTGGAAAAAGTTACTCTTGGCCATGCAGTCTGTAGGATGTTCTGGGAGTTTTATTCCTCAAATGTAACTTTCCCAAGCCTTGCTTATTAGAGAAAGCTATAAGACCTAAGCTGAAGCAGAACTTGATAGTTTATCATTCATTATTTCTAATACAGTATCCCATTTAATTAGCCTAATGACAGGCTCAGTACTGGAACTTATTTTCACTGCCGGCAACAAGTGATGTTACAGTGATTTCAAAAGTCTGGAACTCTAAACCTGACTTGTTTCCTTGGCTACTGAATGGCAAATTAGACGTCATATCATTCACAAAAAGGATAAATATACATTGCAGGTGTATTCAGGCCATTTTCCCACTAGACTGTTATAGCACTATTATTCCACTTTCAACATCCTATAGAATCCTGGAGTTAGCAGTTTTGGGAGGGGCCAGACCACCCTTCCCAAAACTGCAAACCCCAGGATTCCACAGGATGTTGAAAGTGGAATAATAGTGCTATAACAGTCTAGTGAGGAAAGACTTCAGATCAGGACCCTACCATGGAGCGGCGGTGGTTAGGGGGCTTTAACCATCTACTCTCCATCCAGGTCCTATCCAAACAGCCCCTTTGCACCTGCTATTTGTGCTGGATCAGTCGTGTAGGAATGGAGGGGTGGGGGGGGTTCTTCGTCTCAGGCAGCAATGCTTTTGGGGCATCCCGCTCGTAGCCACACCCCTGCCTGCCCTGGCCATGCCCCCACACACCATAGCCCTGCCCCCTCCCATCTCCCCCCTCCACACATTCCAAGCTCTACCACTGTACTGGATGAGGGAATTTTCCCATTGGAATCCCTGGCTGCTTCCATCCTTTAAGATTTGGAAGCAGAATTTATGGAGCAAAAGACATGACTTCTAAGGAACCAAGACTGAATGCTGTCACTTTCTGTCCTGGAAAATTAAGCAGTGGAAAAACTAAATCTTTGAATTTATTATTCATTTTAGAAAATGAGTATACTGCACCGTTAAAATCCCAAAGGGATTCACAAAGTAAAATGATAACAAAATACAATCAAATCAATACATAAAATAAATTACAAAGTAAAATATTTAATTCAAAGACTGAGAGCAGCTGGAAATATTAGCTGTGAAGAAAAAGCATGGGCAAATACCTATGTCTTCAATTGTTGTTGGAGGTGTACTAAATGCTAGGAGCATGCTTGAACGCAATGGGGAGATCATTCCATAGTTGTTGTTGTGGTGGTGGTGGTGGTGGTAGTGGTGGTATGCTTTCAAGTCATTTCCAACTTATGGCAACACTCTTGCAAACCTATTAGACAGTTTTCTGGGGCTGAGAGTGTATGATATAGCTAAGGTCGCCCAGTGGGTTTCCGTGGCCGAGCAGGAAATTGAACCCTGTTTTCCATGGTTGTAGTCCAATGCACCAAGATGGCTCTCATCATTCCATTCCATATTGTGGGCACCAAAGTGGAGGAATCCCTCTTCTGTCCCTTGACCAAGTGAACGTGGGTAGGCCATGGGGCACTAAGTATAGCCATTTCTTCAGAAGGTAAAGAACTGGGCAGCACATAGAGAAGAAGGTGGTTTTCCTTTTTTGATGGTGATGAATCTAATTCTTTCTGTGATCCTCATACCAGTTGCAGATTGAGATTAAGGCTTTCACTGGTCAGGCACCTGGGTATGTTTAGTCTGGAGAAGAGATGACTGAAAGGCAACATGATTTTGTTCCCAACTTGTGATAACCCTAAGTTGAACCTTTTGTGGGTTTTCTTGGAAAGATTTGTTTAGAAGAGGTTTCCTATTGCCTTCCCCTAAGGCTGAGAGAGTGTGAGTTGCTCAGGGCCATCCAGTAAGATTTCATGCCTGAGTGGGGATTTGAACCTTGGTCTTCCAGAGTCCTAGTCAAACCTCAAACCTCTGTGTCATGCTGGGTTGCAGATGTCATGATAGCCATATTTATATCTAAAGGGATGCCATGTGGAATATGGACAATCTTGTTTCTGCTGCTCGATATCCTAGGGCCTTTCTGCACATCACTGTTACAGTGCTATTATTCCACTTTCAACATCCTGTGGAATCCTGGGGTTTGCAGATTAGGATTCTCAGCCAGAGAGCTCTTTGGCCTCAGTAAACTCCAAACTCCAGAATTCCACAGGATGTTGAAAGTGGAATAATAGCACTATAAGAGTGCAGTGGGGAAAGGTCCTAGGACTTTGCAAGAAAAGAGATTCCATTTAAACATTAGGAAGACCTCCTTGACTGTAAGAACTGTTCAACAGTGGAATAGACTGGCTTGGAGGGTAGTAAACTCCCTCCTCTTTGCTGGAGGTCTTTAAACAGAGGTTGGATAGCCTTCTCAGGAGTGCTTTCTATTCCTCCATGCAGGGAGTTCAGCCAGATGGCTCTTGAAATCCCTTCTAATTCTGGAATTCAAGGATTCCTATCTTGTGAAGAAAACAAAAGGTGTTAGTCACTCCTTTTCATTCAGCCAGGGCCTATGGGTGTCTTGTCCTTTGAAGGGGTCATGAGAATTTCTGTCTTTCCTTCAGCAAAACCTTCAACTGAGAAATTTCACACTCTGCCCTCATGTCTGCTGCATTTAGCTCTTAGTTGTTCTTCATGCCGTCAAGGCAGCTGAAACGCGATAGCCGTCCTCCCCTGTAGTTTTGCAAACTGTCATAAATGATTTGCCAGCTCAAACGATATTAGCACCTCCCGTAAGCTACATGTGATGCTAAAAGCCTGTCTGTTTAATTTGCAAATCCCTGATGAAGCTAGGTAACGAGCTCTCAACAAAGAAGAAACTGCCGCTTTTGGGGGAAAGCCCACTGATTTACAAAGGGCATCCTTCAATTATTTAAGGAACAGTCAGCAGTGCCATAACTTTAAGTATGAATCAAGTGGCATGACTGAAAAATTTGTCACAGTGTGTTAGATCAATGGTAATTACCTCACTGACACGAGTACTATTATTATTTTACAGGGCTGCAAACAGGATCATGGACGCAAGGAAACACAAACTGCAGTCTGATCAATACTCTCTGAAATATGACTCTCCATGGTCCAAAATGGAGTTTTCAAGCCAGGCAAACCATTATAGGCCGGTCTTTTCCTCTCTCTTTCTGCCAGAGATGGATACCCTCAAGTAAAACAGCAGCAATTGGTCAACATGTTTCTGGCTTTAAACAGGGCCATAGTCACTTATTATTTTTAAGGACTTGTGGACCCATTAAAAAGTCTGGAGTAGTGCCCAAACTCCCAAAGAACAGAGAGGGAACTTTCAGATGTAGCTATTATTTATCTTTTCTGAAGTTTGTGGGGTAATTTTGTGCCTGCTGATTGCTAGTCACAGGTATCAAGAATTTGGTTTGCCTAGATGTCCCAGGAAAGATCTTTCCCCTTTCTTACTGCTGGGCTTCAGGGACTTATGTAAGCCACAAAAGGCCCTGTTCAGTTTTGTCTCATGTGATGTCCTCCAAAGGTTTTGGATGACAACGTGCATCACCAACCCTGAGTGTTGACCATGCTGAGGAAGGCTGGAAGAAGCCATAATCCAAAACATCTGGAGGGCATCAATCTGAGGAAGGTCGCTTTGCAGGTATCCAGGAGGTGATTGTTCTCATTCTCCACTGAAAGGTTCTGGATATGATATTTCCACCTTTATCCATCTTCAGGTGAAGGACAGCGTTCACTGTGCGTGATAACCTTCCATTTTGCTTGCCCTAAGGCCTAGAAGCAGCAGTAGCTGGAACAGCTGCAAGGATATTCTTTATTCTGGAAAAAAGAGATACACCAGTAAAACAATTTGTCAGATTTGTGTTTGTCATGCAGACAAACTTTCAATCTACCCCAAACCAATTCTAGCTGGATCATAAACCCTGACTTGGTTCATCCTTATACAGAAAACGTGTACTCACCTCCACAACGTTGTGAGATTTTTTTAATGGATCTCTGAGAGGTTTTGCAGTTTTTCAAGACTCATTTCTGTGTATTTATGTAAATCAGGAGCACAGGAAAATGTCTTATACAGTGCCAGATGTTTGGTCTAATCTTTAACAGAATTATCAACAGTGGCAGTGGTTCTATAGGGCTTTAGACAGGACTGTTTCCTAGACTATGTCCAAATCTGCTGAGCTTCCAAAATCAGATGAGATGGGCATTCTCATAATGATATTGGGGTAAATCAGGGCAACATTAATGAGAAGAAGAAATCATCAAAGAAATTAATAAGAAATCATCTTCCTTGGAGTCACAGTTTGTTGATGTCCAATGCAGTTGAAACAACAAAAAATACTACAAATGCAGATGAGGCAGCCAGTTTTAGCAAGTCCACTCAGGCAGCTTGCAGTAGGCTAGATGGCCTACTTAAAACATCAGGAAACATCAATCTATGGCCATTCCCACACTACACTGTTATAGTGCTACTATTCCACTTTCCTATGGAATCCTGACATTTGCAGTTTAGGGAGGGGCATTTGAAATTCTCAGCCAGGGAGCTCTTTGGCCTCAGTAAACTACAAACCCCAGGATTCCACAGGATGTTGAAAGTAGAATAATAGCACTATAACAGTGTAGTGAGGAAATGCCCTGTCTTATCACTGGGCTGAGCCTAAGTAATCCTCTTAGAGGTTCTTCTCAACATTCTTATTCAGGTGTGGAGCTGATACATAGCCTGGCCACAAGGCATTTACAATGACCTGCTTTCCTATGGCCATATCTAATAGATCCTACCCACACTGAATGGAGTATATATCCAGAAGAAGAGACTTTCTGTTGATAGAAAGCAGATCCTGGATCCAACATTGTATGTTTCAATCATTGTAGTGTCAGCTCCTTCATTCAGGGTCATTTTCAGCAATGATCCTGAGAAAGAAAAAGAAAATGCGCATTGATGTAAAGAAAAGCCATAAAATAGCCCCTCTGGGTTTCTGATATAGTGAACTAGGCCCAAAAGTTGGCTATTTTCTGGATGCCATTACAGAATTATATACAAACCATCAGTTGGGACTCATTCATTCCAGTGTCTTTATGCTATGTGCTGGGGATGGCAGTGGAAAGACGGTGTCTGAGAACCTGAACTCAGCAGATCCTTCGGTCTGGTGGCGGGAGGTGGGGGAGGAAGAACGACAGATGTCAGGGGAGGAGGTGAATAGTTCAGAAGTGACCATGTATTATTTTGGAAGGGGTCACAAATTAGGTATAAAATCATGTTACACCTTTAAGTTGTGACCTTATAATAAAAATGATAAATAGTCAATGGTGTGTAACAGGATTCATAAGAGAAATTTATTGGCCACTCTTGTGGTATAAATATATTGATACCAGGCCAGTGGGAAATAAAAAAACATCAGTAAATCATATTACATCTACAACCCTACTAATAGCATGAGCTGCTGTAAGGTATAACCAATATTTTTACACCTGCAGAAGCCCCTCTGGCAAGGTACAATCAGAAGGCATGAAAGTGGAATACAGCTTGTTATTTCCATCACTTGGAGATGGCTGTATGCATATCCCATTGGTGGGCTGTGCAGATATGCCTTCCTAATGGCCTGTGTTGCTTTCCTTCTCTGTTTATGAATTGATGCCGAGCACTGTATAATCTGTCTCTTCTAAAATGGCCTCACATAGCGGTATGTGGAAGGAAAGGCAGCTCCCTTGTGTTTGGATGCAGACAAATGTTCTGGCACATGGGCATCCTGAGATTCAAGTATACATAGTTTGGAATGTGGTAAAATGGCTGCCCATGTGCTTCTTCCTCACATAGGGATCATGAAGTTCAGTTATACCTCATAATCTCAGAGGGGACATCATGGTGGTATGTTTACAATTTTCTAGTTTATAAAACACAAAAGGAGAAAATGCTCTGAGTGTGTAATGACTGTGGATTTGGAAATCTGGAATTTTGCTGCTTCTCACGTTCATTTTTTTTCCAACCTCAAGATTTTTACATTCCAAACATAAAGAGATAGAAGAATTATAATCTGAAATACAATCCACCTGTTTACACCAGCCAAATTCAATAGGTACAGCTATTCCCAAAAAGGAAAGGATCATCTTGCTTTCCAAAGATGAAGAACCTCTCAGAAAAAAGTATGTGGCAACTCCAAAACAGCACTACAAACAGGGAAGAAGAAAAAAATCAGAGGCTCAAACTTGGACTCTGAAAGGCAAGTACTCAAAATGCTAAGAAGATGAATCTGCAGCATCAGTTTCTTCAACATTCACATTAAAAAAAAAGCCAGGTTCTTTCCAAATCTCAGGTTCTACTATTCCAAGAAAAATACAAATTTTGGTAAATTCTTATCAAAACCCAACTGAACTGATGTTCTTAAACACCCCAAGGTATGATATAGATAGGATCTTTTCAAGTGTGGCATTCAGCTTATGGAACTACTTCCTCTGAGGTCCTAAGTAGCTCCTTCTACATCAGATTTCAGGTTTCATAATGCATTCATTCATGTGAGCAGTTCCGAAGTGTTGGTTATGACCTATAGAGCCTTACATAGCTAGAGTCCAGACAATAGTTGTAAAGACTGGCCCTTTCCTCAGCAGCCTCCCATCCCACCGCAGGGATGGGAGAAGAACAGGACTGCAACGACGCTTCTGCATGACCCCATTGCAGTCTTGTCCTTCTCCTGCCCCCAGGAGGCACAATCACAGTCTAAATCATTGATGGGTTTTCCCATCCCAATGACCCATGATCGTTCCACCATCCCACACTTACCTGTCCACACAAGGGCAAGAAGCACAATGCCCCAGCACAGCCTGGGAAAGTGCCCTGCTGCGCTGGAGAAGGGAGCAGCATGTTGCACTCCATTCCACAGGGAGCCAGTCCCGTGTGGAGGGGACCACTGCTGTTGTATTAACTTCCTGGCAGAGCTGCTGCCAGGATCCCCAGTGGATGCTGCTGCAAGAAGATAAGCTGCAGAAAGGGCCTCTGTTCTGACATCCTTAAAAGATGCTTCCTCACAGTCCTACCATTGTCTCAAGCCTTTCTGCTGAGAACACGAGAAAGGGCCTGCACAGTGGCTGCTCCTAGGCTATAGACCATTTGTTTCTCCAAACAGGTGCTAGAGTGGCCCCTCTTTGCTCTCCTTCCACTGACAAGAAGAGAGCTTTTTTTATTTAAACAGGCTTTGGAGATTAACTGGTACAGGAAGGGGTGTGTGCTGCACCTTTGTTCTCACTATTCAATAAGTACAGTTTTTGGGAGGCTTTTTATAGCTCTCTGTTTTTATTTTCTGATGTCTAATACAGGTTATCTATTTTTCTGTTTTATTGTATCTGTTATGCTTTCCATGAATATGCCTGGGACAAATGACAGATTATTTAGTCATATTTTTGTCTGAAGATCAATAACGCATACCTAAGAACTCCTGGGTGTGTGGTATTCAGATTAGGCCTAGAACTTTATCCCTTGTTAACTCTGATTTAATCTTCTTCCATACCTTCTATTGATAACATGTTGCTTCTTGCAATTGGATAGAAGCAGAATTAAAACAGACACTCCAAACAGCAACTAGTGCTGTTAAAGTTGCTGGACAACATTCTGAACCAAAAGCCTGTGTATGGGATGCCTACAGTCCAAGACTTTCCATAACAAAGGATCACACAGCTCATGCAGTTTCGCTTTAAACATACTACTTTTCATTTGCAATTATTTCCATACACCCCACATGCTGTTTTTACCTCCCTCTTTCACAGGGATTTAAAGGGTTTTAAAAAGTATTTGCTGCAATGTTTTTGTTAACTTGCACTTTTTTTATCCAAAATTGCATACCTTTTCATTTCCTTCATTTAAGTAAACTTTCACTTTTTGAAGGAAGCTTCCTTGCTCCCTGGGTTCTTGTTTCCTTGACTCTGCTCATTAACCATATTGGCAATGCTGGCTTATAACCACAAAGGCTCTTTGTGTGGGTATCTCAGACAGAGTCCTTGATCCAGACACAGAACTCTTCTGCATATCCTTGTTGTCCACTAAATTTTGAGCACTTATAGGAATATTGAAAATGACTGAAGGGATCATGATGGGTCATGGGGAATAGAGAAACTAGATATGATGCCATTCATGCAATTAGCAGTCTCAGTTAAGTAAGCATAGCAACATAAACCAGAACAAGAAGGGCAGTTGCTGGGGATATATTTTCTTAAACTCCGTCCCACTGGTCCCACATATTGTGTTTCCCATCTGTATTAGGCACTCCATGACTGCTGTTTGCTTTGGGAAGAACGTTCCCATCAATGGCTGCTATTTACTCTTCAAAAACAATTCCCATAATAGTATGAATGGCATGGCATCATATGTAGGGTGATCCTATCTTATGCAGGACACAAACTAGTAAAATTCTGACACGGGAATGAGGAGCTTGTCATCTAAAAGAATATTGCTTGTGTTAAATCCAACGCCAACATGATGGTACAAGTACAGATCATTTCCCCTAGTCTTACCAGGACTAAATTCCATTTAAACAAATAAAATATATTACATCTCTAGAATTAATATATATGAGTTTTAGTGCCTATAAACTGGTAGCAGTGCTTTGATTTATTCTTCCTGTTATGCAGCGAGTTAAGGGTACATTGCGTTTGAAAAGGAGAAAAGAAAGAAAGGGGAGGGAAGAGAGAAAAAAAGCATAGTCTAAATTGTTTGTTTCCTGCAATTTTTTTGGTGTCATTATTCAAAAGCTATCTTGCTTGACTTCATAGAAACGGGGAAAAGGCCTTTACCCACTAGAAAAGGATTGTTTTAAATTGTTTTTCTATTTTACATCTTTTTAGCTAAGTCACAACCCTATTCTTTTTTTTTTTTTTTAAATCACAATTGTAGTTATGAATTTCTGTTCTGGATACATTTTTCTTCTTGCCTTTTTATCATTTTTGTTCCAGCTTTTTTTTCTTCCAAAGGGAAGGGAGGAAGAATAACTCATCATTGTGTCAAAACGGGAGGTAGAAAACCACAAGGGAGCCTTTGTTAAAATGTTTAAGTATTAATTTCTTTCATGATGAATTTTCAACTGTCATTTTCTTAATATCATGCACATGAAATAATCATGTCTTAAAACACTCAGTAATCGAAGAACATTTTCATTTCATGATCACCCTGGGAATAGCAGTTCAAATCTTTATTTTATGATGGTGCGATGTAAGTGTACGTGTGTGCCTGTGTCCCCACACACACACACACACACACACACACATTCCTTGTGGCTGGCTCCTAGACTGTAAAGCTTTAATTACTGGTCCTTTAAAAACCAGGCTGATGGTTTATGGACAGTCCTTAAGCCTTTATCGCCTTTTCCATAACTTTATCTAGTGGCAGCTGATGCTTCTCATGTCAGTGAGGCAATATGTCCACTATGAGTTTTAGTCTGAACTATAAAGGTACTATCCAAGGTGCTGAACTCATATTGGGGAACAGGGCCCAGCATTTTGGATAGCTTCTTTATTCAAGCTAAAGCCTGCAATAGGCCCACAGCCCTCTGCCAACATGGCAGCCACTAGTTACTACTGCTTTTTAATAATGTTGTAGACACTTTATTAAGAGCTTCAGCTATTATGGGCATAGGCAGCCATGGATGTTTTGCAGCTTCAGTCCCCTGGAAGTGTGTGGGATGTACTCTTCCATTGCTTCCAGGCATGACCAAAAGACCACTTCCAATCAACGAGTGTTGGGGGGACAGGGAAGGATGCATTGGGCTATACAGAGGTGCGGAGAGGGGACAATCTAGCTATTAAATGGAGAATGGTGCCCCCTGAAGGATTATTATGGTATGGTTCTTTGTTGTTGGCCATTCTTTTAAGCACCTCAAGGTGCTGTACAAAAAGTGCCTTATCCTGCCTGTCTCCCATAGGCCATGCAATACCCGTCTCTGAGCCATTAGATGATTCAGAGGCACTATAAACATTACTTCCATCTCACTGAGGAACAGAACAAAGTTGACAGACAGTGCCATGTCTTGCTTTTCCCTATCCAATCAGCTCTGTGACTGAGCTGAGAACTGCCTCTGCCAAATCCCACACATTTCATAGAAAGCTGGTGATTTATTTTATTAATTCATATCCCATCTTTCTCCCAACAAGAGACCCAAGGCAGCTTACAACCAAGTTAAAAACCAAACACAGTTAACAACCTGATGGGACAAAAATAAGAAAAGAAATTTGTTATCATATTAAAATGCCTGTAACTTACAAAAAAATTTTAAAAAAATCTTTTAAAAGACATAACAACAAAGATACAAATACATGAATACAAAGATACAAATGTAGACATATCTCTTATTAAAAAAAACAAACCTCTGCACACCCAGTTACTCTCCAAATACCCCTTTAAATGAAAAGGACTTTACCTGCTGGCGAAATGAATGCGGAGAGCGGGCCACAAGCAATCACTGAGAAGGCCCTTTCACAATTCCTCACCCAACAGGTCTGTGACAATGGCAGGACTGCGAGAAAACCATCACCTCAGCATCTGAAGACGCAGGGGATCTCACACAGGGTGATACAGTCTTTCAGATAGTCTGGATTTAAGCTGTATAGCACATTGTAGGTCATAAGCTGGCACTTGGAAGGGAAACAGTTAGCCAGTGAAGCTATTTCAACAATGGTCTTATTTAGGGCTAACCTGGGCAATGAGTTATTAAGAGTTTAGCTGAGAATCTATTTAACAATGATGGACAATAATGATGGAGGATAATGATGAGGATGATGGAGGATGAAGCAGACTCACACCAAGGTCTGGGTCGCCAAAAGTTCTCATGGCACACCCGTCTGGCCAACTGGTGGCTGTTTGGTTTGAGAGAAGGCAGAATTGATCCTGGTGTCAACTGCCATTGCACAATTGCACAATTATGTAAACCCATTGCAGAAGAAGGTACTGGATAGCTCACTGTGCAATATCTGAAAAAAGTATTATATTAGTGATAATGCCAGCATTAAATCACCAATAGAATTCCCATTTGTGCTTCCTTGCTTATTTGTGTGTCTGTGTTTTAAAAATGTAGCGCCATGGACCTCACCTAATTGAAGGACACATTTCTCTTTAAGCAGGCTTTTATGTGAGCTGGGGAGCTTTTTGTTTATTTATTAACCTTTTTTTTTTAAATGTACATTGTTATAGGTTTTTATAATTGTATATGTTTTAATGTTTTTAATTGTTTAAAAATGTTTGTAATGTTTTTAACTTATTTTTGGAAGCTGCCTTGGATCCCATTCTGAGGGAAAAGGTGGCATGCAAATATAATAAATAAACAAACAAACAAACAAATAAATAAATAAATAGTTAGTCTGTACATTGAATAAAGAAAAGGATGGTATCTGTGACAATTTCTCTTGCTAGAGTGGTGTGGCCTACCATTTATTGCTACAATTTGATTTGTATATTTTGCTAACTTGATGTTTTATATTTTATTTATTTATACATTTATTTATATTTTCTATTTATATTTTGCTAACTTGATGTTGTGGGGGACAATCCAAATTCAAAGATTTTATAACAAAAGAAACAGTCTGGTTGTCAGATTTTGCACTAGATCAATCAATCAGGAATTTTTGCTGTTTTCCTAATACAATTTGTAGCATTACAATCTACTTACCAGTTACCTTCTGGTCCAATATAGCAAGTGACAATCACAACACTTTTTGGTGTCTATATCTGGAGCATCAGCTCTGAGTCCTTCAAGCACATCTGCTACACTGGAAGCATTAATTATACTGTCAGAGAAACAGAAACCGACAAGTATCGTTTATGAAGGTTTGTTGGGAAGCATTAACTTTGATATAAATAATGTTACAATTGAATGGAACTGTGCAAATCAGTCAATGGAAAAAAAATTCCTAATTTCAGTATCTAACATTTCTTTAGACTTTAAACTACATTTGGTTCAGCATAAATGGATGTTGCAAGGGTATTGCATACCATCACCTCTTTCTAGAAAGAAATTGTCTACTTCACCTAATTGCTAGCACTGTAATACAGATAATGTTTCCTTGTGAGGGTGACTTGTCCAGTGCTCACCTCTTTTTGGTTAGGTGCATTAGAACATATTGGCTGCAACCCTGTTGGGCAATTATAAATGTGTAACTGCCATTGTTACAGAACTATGCAGTGAATTCTGGCCAGTGGCGGAGCTTGTAGTATGTGGAGGGGGAGCAGGAGGGGGGCAGGGCTGCAACATGAGGGGCATGGCCACTATGCGCAGGGGCGTGGCTGTGGTGCACAGGGGCATGGCTACAGGCCGGGGTGATCGAAAAACGTTGCCGCCCAGCGCACACACACCTCACCTCCCCATGCCTATGCGACTGATTCTGGCCCAATGCCCTCTTGCCAGGAAGCAGCCACTGTGATCAATGCAGGTCAGTCAGGAAGCAGCTGACTGACGTTCCCATCTCCTTCTGTGAGTAATCTCCATTGTGACAGGCAGAAGCAGGATCCCTGTCACAATTCCCCATCATGCGGGAGATAGCTTATGTGAGGGGCGTTGGGAACACCAGCCACCTGCTTCTTGAGCAACAGTGGAATGGATTGCAGTGGCTGGTTCCTGGTAAGTGGGGATTGGGGACTTCCATGGTCCCTATGGATCCCCTAAACTAAGGATACGTAGGAATTGTGAATACTGCACAGTTATGAGTGCGTAACTCCAGGGCCATTTCTGCACTAGACCGTTATACTGCTATTATTCCACTGTCAACATCCTATGGAATCCTGAGGTTTGCAAGTTTAGGGAGTGGCCAACATCCATAGGATGTTGAAAGTGGAATAATAGCATTTTAACAGTCTAGTGTGGGAATGGCCCAGGTTACACATTCATAACTCCTCAACAGGATTCTGGCCATTAATTTTGTACTTCAAAAAAACTTTGACGTTTGTGGGTGCATATGTATTTTCAAATTATACCCCTGCAATGTAGAATTTAATTGACGGTTAGCGTGGTTGCAACCTGTATGCTTTTACTGTAACTAAAAGACTCACGCTCCAAAATAAATGTTCCACAATAACTCATTCAGCAATCAGAAGACCTGATTTTTTAGGTGTGTGTCTCTGTGATTCTTTGCCAATTTTGTTCTTAAGGGAAGCAATGAGCAATTTTATCATTTTTTTCCTTCTGCGAGAAAGCCTTTGAAAATTGCACAGTTTTTGAAGACTGTTTATATTTCAGAACTTATTCTGCACTAAAGCAACATATTGATTGATTGATTGAGTTAGCATTTTACAGCAACTTCTTCACAGAAAACAGCATTTTCTGCGCAGCAAAAATATTTTTTGGCACAGAAATATTATTTTCTGTTGTTTTCTGCTCAAAAATACCATTACAAATTTTGAACAGAACAAGTTCTGAACAGCAAAAATTCCCATTAGTAGTAGATTAACCTCATCAGTTTCCTGTCACGTCAGAAACACTTTTTTCTACCATTTTGAATATTTTCAATTTTTTCCCCATCCCTATATCTTGTTGCTTTAGCTACGAGTAAGCATGCATTTTAAAAATGTTAAGAATTTTTTTAAACATATTGTTCACTTATGTTAATATATATAACTCACATACCTATCCTATGTATTTCACCCTTTTTCTTTCTCTCTTTTTTCTCACCTTCTTTCCTCTGTTCTTTGCATTTATATATTAAAAATCCTATTTTTAAAAAAATATTCTCTGGTGGCCCACTGAGAGACTGGTCACATAACATAATGAAGAATATAAAAGGTACTGATTCTTTGACACAAACCGCATTCAGTTGTGCTGTTCCTGGGTGATGTACTGCATTACTCTCTAAGATCCTGTTTCCATTGATGCAAGCAGTGGTACAAACAAACAAAAGACCGGCTTTTAATGATGAAATGCATATACTTTTAGCCTCCCAAGAGCTGAATAACAAGCAGAACTGAGAGCTTGTTTAGATATAAAGGTAACAGAAACGTTGCCATTTCCACTTGAAGAGGTATGTCTGATTTTCCTCACTGGCCATCCTCATTGTGCCTTTGCTTTAGAGATTTGTTTTCCTTCACGTGAAAATATTTTAAGTTGTACTGGCCTAAATATTACATTTCCCTCCCTTGCCACTGTTGGATGAATTCGCATTGTCTTTCTTCCATAGCAGTTTTGCTTCTGGATCTGACGAATATATTAGAAGATGGGAGTAGAGGAAGCATCTGCTTTCAGGCAGTTATTTTTGCCAGTCATGTAGTCACTTTACCATCTGTGTTGTTTCTCCCTGTTAAATGTCTTGTATTTCTCATTTGCTCTATATGGAGTATGCCCTCTTTGAGCTATCTAGATCATGAGATTAATGTCATGTGATTCACTGATCTTAGAGATAATCACGTGGTTAATGGGGAAAGAAACCATGCACCTAGCCCTACTATGGCCTCAGTCATACTTTTCAGACCTTGGAGAAGTTATCTTTTTGACATTGTTGTTGTGTGCCTTCAAATCTTTTCCAACTTATGGTGACCCTAAGTTGAACCTAACACAGGTCCTTTCTGCAACTCACCTATTTTCGGCAGTGGGGCGCGGTGCTCATGTGAGCAGCCTCCGGAGAGAGGCTCTCGCTTCCCTGCTTCTTCGGCTCCACACGAGCTTCCTGCTCACATGAAAGCCCTGCCTCTTCCTTTCGCAGTGCAGCCTGTGACTTTCCCAGGCTGCACTGGACAAGAAGTGCAACTGGCCCGGCTCCCTAGGCTTCCATGCAAGGTAAATGCATGCAGGGCCCTGGAGCGATGCGCGATCACGCAGCATTTTCGGCTTCAAGCCACAAATGAAAAAATGCATGAGCAGTCCTTGCCGGTCCCTGGAGTATCATGCAAATGTGAGTGCATCGTGTGGACCGCTCCTCACATGTGCACGACACTCAAGGAGCCCTTTCGCATCAAAAATGCCGTTCGAAAAGGGCCACAGAGTTTTCTGTGGATGAAAGTGTGTGAGTCACCCAGTGCATTTCCATGGCCAAGTCAGGAATTAAAGCCTCGTCTCCAGGGTCGCAGTCCAACAAACTACTACACAGTCCTGCCCCTACTCCCCACGGCCCCATATCAATGGCTGGGTTTCCAAGGTTTGGTCACACTTCCTGCAATTTTCCTTATCATCTGTCCCACTGCTTCATCTTTGCATTGTTTGTGACTTTTCCAGTAAAACAAAATAATTCTTTAGCTGTTATGGCAGTCTTCAGCTTGTTATTCAAGCCATTGACAACTATGCAGGTGAGGATGATAATTCAATTCAACATTAGGAAAACCCATTTTATATATTATCTTCTTACTCAGCTGACATTGTTCATCTGTAATCTCCAAAGTTACTGTTGTAGTTCCTGGGTTTCCCCTGGAAACCTTGACAATTGGAGAGGGGTATCTGCCAAGATAAAGGGTGAATTGGTCTCATAAGTCTCCTCTACACCATTTCATATGCAGACACATACCTTCTGCCAAAACCCAAAGTGAATATCCAACTACTTATGGTTTTTTTCTTTCATTTTTTTTGCACTCCATGTAGATCTTAGAAAGTCTCAGGGCAGAAAATTAATCCCTGGATCCACCATAGTTACCACCCCGATTTATTTTATGGTCAGGCCTCCACAAACTTGTGACATTCTGTTTATACTGAGGCCTATTGTCTGGGATTAATTCATCACAAATGCCACATCTGGCAATTTTTTGACATGATTGATTACAATGCTTGCAATCAGTGAGTTTTGTAACTGTGTCACCTCTTACTCCTACATTTAAACACATCAATTGCCAACAAAGTCGGGTTCTGCTGCATGGGTTCCTGTTTGTCACAGGCTCTTGGTGGGTCTGTCTTAGATACTTTAATACAGATGCTACTGTATGCTCATTCAGACTGGTCCAAAACATGGCAATTGTGAAATTATGTAACTACACTACTATAGAAGCACTCTCACCCCCCAAACCAGATCTGGGGCATGACCACACACTACACTACTTCCAACATTTTTTTTCCTGTGTTATTTCTCTTGAATCAGCATTTTTCTATGCTCTCTGCCCAGTTCTGCTTCTTGTTGTGTGGCTTGAACTCACTTCTGACTAATGGTGATCCTAAGAACTTATCATAGGGTTTTCTTGGGAAGATTTGTTTAGAGGGGGGCTGCTCTTGCTTTCTTCTGAGAGAGTGTTTAGAGAGTCAGTGTGATGTAGTGGTTTGAATATTAGATTAGGCTCTGGGAGCATCTCCACTGACTTATGGAAATCTTTGGATGACCTTGAGTAAGCCACATACTCTCAGCCTCAGGAAATGGAAATAGCAAACATCTGAATCAATCTTGTCAAGGATGGCTTTTGAGAGGATCACCATAAGTTTGACTTGGGAGTGTCTATATGCTTGCAGATTTCAATTGTAGGAATTACCCCTCAAATTCATACTCAGTCCCCACATTGCTGAGAGGCTGATCCCACAATATTATCTTGTGGGATGAGTAGCTGGCATTGTTACACTGAAGCTTAAGAGGCCAACAGAGGGGGCAGAGCTCCCTTGTAAAGGTGAGCCGCTTGTCTCCTGTTTGGCCACTCAGTGTTATGATGCTGACAGCATGCTTACTTACGTCAGCCTCACACAAGGGTGGGAGAATAGGGCAAAATCACCTCCGGAAGGCGTCTGAGTGAGTAGCATTAGGAAAAGTTTTCTTCATGTATTATCTCCCATTAAGGAAATATCAACTGCTCATCTCTGACTATTACCAAGCAATCAGCTTAACCAAAGACGGTTAGCGCAGCAACTGCAACAGGACATAATTCTTTGGCTTCATGCATTGTTGATTTTCAGTGTTGCACAAAGCCCAGCCATAATAATGGCATTTGCCATACACACACACACACACACACACACACATATAAAAATTCTGGCCTACACACAGGAGAGTTTCACAAACAACAAAATATCCTACATGACTTAGCATATTCTGAGGCTACTTTGTTTGAATTTTTACAATATTTGTAAGGATTCAAAGTTCAGAGTTACTTGGCATGTCTATTTTGAAGAAACGCACATAGAGTTCAGTGAAATACATCCCTGGGTAAGTGTTGAGTATGACTGTGACCTTAATAGCCTGCATATCTGGTACATCTGAAAAATGAAGTAAAGATCAATGAAAAGATCACCCTTAAAAATGCTAAAGTTTGTTTTCATACTTGTAAAACAGATTTCTCTTCTGACCTTAGAATTTTCTGATTTGTCTTGTACAAGTTTTTTGATGGGGTCCAATGTGTGACTTGCTTCTTTCTGGCATTTCAGGTTGTTGGCACATTGGGACCACCTGATATCTTATTATTTCCCCATAACAAACAAAGCAGGATACAATTTAAAGCAAGCATGGCCATAAATAACTGAGATGGTGACTTTGGGAGCTGGATTACATTAATAAATTTTCTAAATTTTCCACTCCATGTCTTATGAGACTTCATCAGGATTACAAGTTCCTTACCTTTCACCTTTCTGCTTTCTGTATTTGAGATACCCTTAATTCCCTACAAAGGGAATCTTTATGTGCATTTCAATTGCTTGTGCTTCCCCTGTTTTCTCCATGTTGCTCATTCTCAGCTGTACCCCATTCCTTCTTTCACACCCTTGTGCCCCCCACTTTGTCTCAGTCCACCCCAATCCACAGCATCCAGGTACCTCCAAACTCTACTCTTTCTTTTTTAACCACTATGAACACTGGCGAGGAAAAGGAAAGACAGGAGAAATGACTGATTGCCACTAAGAAAAGAAAGATTTATTAGTGTTTATCCAGAAATACTGGCTAGCCTGCTGCTGAGCCAACTGAGCCCAGCAGGCTGTAGATTGGGGATTTGCACCAACTCCATTCCATGCAAACACATTTATCAAATGTGCAAGAGAGAAAGAGGGAGGGAGAGAAGGAAGGAGGGAGAGAAGGAAGGAGAGTGCACTTGAGCAGGGGGAAGAGTGGGCCGGCATTGTGGAAGCACAGCAAAGCCACTGGGGTCCAGATCAAGATACAGATCCCATCCCTCTGCACAGCCTTCCCTACCACCACCACCATCACCACCACCCCTGGCTCCATCTCCCCACGCGCATGCCGTGCTATGCGTGTATCACTGGTCTAGCTATGCAATCATTTTTCTCTCTTGGGTTCGCTGAAGCAAGCAAGACATGTCAGCGCCTGATGAAACCCCATTTTCACTGATTAGCTCCCTTAAAAATATTTCATTTATCAGTGCCAAGATTTAAGTACTTCCCACTTGCAGGCAGCCAAGTGTGTCCTGTTGACTATGTAGCACGTCAATTTACATTGGCGGGGACAATGTTACAGCAGGCGCTAATGTTGTCTCTCTCTTTCTTTCAAGTTCCACTGCCTCCTTTCCTTCTCTCTCCCTCCTTGCTCCCCATGGTCTAAGATGGGGGTGGGTTGGAGGCTTAGTTCTATTTGACTTTAGCACTACCCTCTTCTCATCGGTTCAAAGCAGGGAGATAGAGCTCATGAGGAAGCCCTGATGATGGCAGAGTATATGTATGTCTGTTAGTCATTTGCAAAGTCATAAATTTCAATTTCGTTGGACTCTCTTCCATTATCACCTGGGTCTTCATTTATTCCCAAATAGAAATGTAATTTTCTCCAATGTTTTGCAAATGATACCTGGATAGAATCCCATTTAGATTTTGCCAAAAGAATAATTTCTTGTTCTTACTCTCTCTTTCTCTTTTAAATGCACCT
This sequence comes from Iguana delicatissima, assembly GCA_948472985.1. Taxonomy (NCBI): domain Eukaryota; kingdom Metazoa; phylum Chordata; class Lepidosauria; order Squamata; family Iguanidae; genus Iguana; species Iguana delicatissima. The sequence goes on along the minus strand of CAOKZL010001989.1, from coordinate 36,570 downwards.
CTCTCTTTTCTTCCCCCTTCCATCATATCTATTTCCTCACTGGCTATATTAGTGAATTCATGCAAAGGAGATGCTCGCTTGGCTTTACTCCCTGATGTCTCCACTAAGGGCTTTTTAACATATTTCAGAGGTTGCCCCCGCCCTTTAAATGACAAAGAGGGGATTTTGGAGAGGTGGGGTGAAAGAGGGTCATCAGGCACAGGGCTGTCAGATTTGTGAGCATACAAAGACAGAGTGGCAACATTAACACAGTGCCGGCTTGCATTGCCTGAAATGAAATGAATAGGCTGAATTTACAGGGTGCCAAGAAACATCGTCTGAAATAAATAGAAGTGAATCAGAATTCCATTTTTCAAGCTTGCTGACAATGTGCATTAAATAAAAGGAGGATACTTAGACTCTGTCCAGCTTTTGGATGTGGGCATGGTTCATAACATGGATCTGCTCCTCCCTAGATCAGAGCTTTCCAAACTTTTCATGTTGGTGACACACTTTTTTAGACATGCATCATTTCACGACACAGTAATTCAGTTTTACTAGCAAACTGGAGGTTAAACTAACTCCTTATAAGAGATACAGACACATGCATAAATTGTAGTAACAAAATGTATGGGGAAACAACATATCTCATGAAAGCCTTTCATATATTTTTAAAAATATATGATCTATAAGTAATAACATACATTTCCAGTATTGTAGGCAACATACCTACAAACTTCAGGCAACACACTAACAACTTGGAAAGCCCTGCCCTAGATTTTACCAACATAGAAAGAGTACAACCTGTGGATTTGAAAGAGCACAGCATCTACCATAACAACTTTCTACTCTTGGATGATAAGTAGGGGTGGGTGAGCCAGCCAGTTTTAATTTTTCCCACATTTCAGATTTCAAAACCTTGAAGGGTTTTTTTTCTGTCAAGTATATGAAGATATTTGCATATTTCAGGCACATTTTTATAAAAAAAATAACCCAATAAAATTCTCATCCATCTTCCCCAGCCAAATTCAATAGATACAACTACACTCAGTGTGGAGAAAATTGTGTGGGACCTGTCTGCTATATAGCTGTTAACTATGAGGCCTTCATTGTAATTCTATTCTACAAAGATGGCTGTAATTCAGTTCTGTAATTCAGTTCTACAAACATGGCTGAATATACAGGGATTTGAAGGGAGACTTTTAAGCTCTGTAACCTGGAATGGAGACTCTGTGAGATTTGCTTTATCCCAGAATTGACTTTTTTTTTCTTCGAAAAGTCCTTTTTGTTAAATTTGTTGAGAAGGTGACTGACAATTTGCCCACACTTATGAATAAGACAGATCAGTACCCCTTTCTTCTTATACATGTGGGCACTAACAGTACTGCCAAAAACACTTTTTTGAGCAGATCACCTGAGGCTATGATGCTTTGGGAAGGAAGCTGAAGAGTTTTGAGATGCAGGTGGTATTCACACCAGTTCTGCCAGTGAAAGCGGATTACACAGGGACTGTAAGATACTAAAAGCGAATGACTGGTGATGTAGATATTGTAGACAGGATATCGTCTTTCCTTCTTAGACATAGGACTACTGGGTACAGATGAGCTGCACCTCATGAAGACTGGGAAGAATGTCTTTGGTATTAGCATAGCAAGTCTGATGAAAAAGGCTTTAAATTAAGTCCATGGGGGTGGAGATGATAGCTCAAAAACCATCCCAAAGGCAAGCTCTAAACACAAGGAAGTGGTTTATAGATGAAAAGCTGAGGAAGAAAATATAATCCACAGTAAAACTATCAGTAAATTAATAAGAAAACAAAGCTTCAGATGTCTATGCACCAAAGCACAGAATTTGGGGGGGGGGGGCAAGATGAGCTTGAAGTCCTAGTGCAGGAAGATAAATATGACTTTGTAGGGGTAAGCTAACATGTTGAAAGATAGGAGCAGAATTCAAAATTCTACATTTAGGCCACAAAAACAAAATGCACACTAATAGGATGGGGAACACAGCAATACTTGTGAAAAGGACCCTGAAATTATTATTGACCATTAATTGAATATAACCCAGCAATGTGATGCTGCAGTAAAGTAGGCAAATAATATTTTAGCTTGCATTAATAGAACCATGGTTTCCAAGACAAAGGGACTAATAGTCTCAGTACATTCTGTACTAGTGAGGCTTCATCTGGACCACTGTTCTTAAAATGAGTTCTGGGTGCCTCATTTTAAGAAGGATATACACACTGGACCAGACTCAGGGAAGGGCAACAAAGATGATAGCAGGTATGGAGAATGAAACTTATGAAGAAAAGTTGAAAGTGCTCAGCCTGGTAAGGACAATACTGAGGGGGGTGACATGGCTGAACTTTTTAAATATCCAAAGGGCTGCCACATAAATAAAGGTGCAGCTTTGGTCTCTGCTGCCTCAGAAAGTAGGACCAGGTCTAACGGTTTTAAATGATAGGTGGGTAAATTTCAGTTGACCATTAGAAGGAACTTCTTTCTTGAAAGTGGGAGCAGTTCAGCAATGGAACCAATTGCCTCGAAAGGTGGTCAGATCTCCTTTTCTGAGCGTCTTCAAAAAAGAGGCTGGGCAGCTACTTGCTCCTAATGCTAATCTAGCTGAATTTCTTATACTGAGCTGGGGGCTGGACACAGTGGCCTATGGGGCTCCTTCCACTTCTCTGATTCTATGATCTATTTTTCTATTTTTCTCTCTCTCCCTCTCATCTGTGGGTGGTTTACAGAATAAAAACAAAATAAACTTTAAACCAATAACAACAAAATGAGCAACATAATAAAAAGTACTACAGGATCAAAACTGAAGCTAAAGAACAAAGAATAATACGTTAAGTGCACTCCAAACAGATTTCATAAGCTTCAGCAAATGTAAAAGTCTAGGAAAATATTAAGGTCTTTGCAAGAAAGAAGGCACTAGGGAAGCTTCTTTTGGGAGGGCATGCCCTGACTAAGGCGTCACTACCAAAAAGTTCCCTTTTGATAACAACTATCAAATTGATTTCACAGCAGGTTATTGGTAATGCACACCTATTTATTTGCAGGTTCTGTCATACCAGGCATCTCAGTCTGTTTGCTTCAAAACACAAGGCATTACCCAGCTTCTGTTTGTTCCAGCTCAAATCAAGCAATTGTTGCTACTGATGCAAATAAATACTTGTTAAATCCCATAAAGTAAGAGATGGCTTGGCTGTTGAAATGAATCTGCAGTTTGCACCCATGGCTTTCCTCCCGTAGGAATGTTACAGGCTGTAGACCAAGGAGATTCCACTAGATTTCTTCATTCAGCTGCTGAGATTTCTGCCAAGAACACCACATCCCTTCATCAAAGCATGTTCATAGTAACACAGCAGGAGACTGAAAACCAATACAGTCTGATAGCTTTGAGCATGTAGCAAAGGAGATGGAGTTAGCTTGTTCCATAATACAGGATAATAATCTCCTCCTAGGTAGAAGGCCATGATTAACCCAGCATTGACTTCATACTGTATGTGCCCCCTCCTTAAAGCTTGCCTATACAATCAAATATACACAGAGATTAAGGAAGCATGCAGGTGGATTTTTTTTCCCTTGCCTGTGGTGTGAACATTAACTTAATTCTTTTCATCAGTGATTGGCAGTGGTTCTGGAAGTACAACACTCAGTGCTAATAATTAAATACGTTTATTGCATTGGTGCTATGGGAACATCCTGGATCAAGGCAGAGCCCAGATGATATTAATGGAAAGCCCCTGGTTTCCCTATTGATCAGTTCTCCCTTATATTCAGTCCTATCATTGTTTGGTACTATAATTCCACCATTACTTATCTTAGTGCTTCTTCCTTCATCCTCCATTCCAGTGGTGGTTGGTGTCTCTCATGTCAACATTTCCAGTTTTGATGGAGCTATCTAAAACACCGAACTCATTTTGCTCACAGGGTACAGGACCTTGGATAGGTCCTTTAAAGCAATCTCATTTAGCAGGGCCATAAGACAAATCAAGGAGATGAGAAAGTGCTAGGCAGCTGGTACTTGCCGATATATCCAATTTGTAATTTGCCTGAAGTAATGGCTGCCTATGGAAAGAAATGCCAATATAGCCAGATGTGGGATGCAGCATGAGAACAGGAAGGATATTTGGAAGAATAGACTTAATCATTACATGCTTCACAATAACTCTTGTTGTTGTTGCTGCTGCTGCTGCACGCCTTCAAGTCACTTCCAACCTAAGGTGACCCTAAGGCAAATCTATCATGGGGTTGAGGCTGAGAGTGTGCGATGTGCCCAAGGTCACCCAGTGGGTTTCTGTGACTGAGTGGGGAATCGAACCTAGGTCTCCAAGGTCATAATCCAACGCTCAAACCTCTACATTATGCTGTCTCTCTACCAATGACTCCTACACAGTGGTTAATTGTTGTGGGTCCAGAGTCTGTTAATAACTTATAAAACAATGTAACAGAAGGACGAGCAGGTCTTTCACTGTACACAAATACTAATTAGCAAGGCTCTGAAGAGATGGATAGTGGCTGGATCTTCACTAGCACAAGTCTGAGGGTCTATTGCACTCCTGATGTGTTTCTGAAACATATGATTTATACACATGAGAGAACATGTATATTTATATATTTATTGTTTATCCTGCTGTTCTCTCAGAACACGATCTGAACTGTACCTGAAGTGTTACCTGTGCCAAGCTGTTCAGGATTCTACTGTGACAGAAACTTTCAGCCATAGGAGTGATCATCAAGCAGTAGTGCCAGCTGGTCCAAAAAGAGATGCAGGCATTGATTATTCAACCTGGATGTCTAGAGGCTGTTAATTTAGCATTGCTTGCTTAGAGTGAGGAACTGAAAGTAATGGCCCCACAGCCCACTTCATTCTTCCAAGAGAAATAATTGGGTTCAGTGGCATAACTTTGGCCATGGAAAAAGTGACTGTTTCTGTCTTTGGGTGAGACCAACCACTGTCTACCATTTGCTCCTCAAAATGGCCCACTTGACCTCATTCAAGGAGTTGTCTATTCCTCTATTTAAATTGGGGGTGGGGAGGGTTGTGCCTTCAAGAGAATGAAGTAGATTGAGAGATACACTTGAGTGAACTCCCTTTTCCAGCCCTGTTTTGTCAGAACGGGACATGTTCTGTGGAAAATGTCCACCCTCTAAAGCAAACAGCAAGCTAAAGGATGAAATTACACCAAGGAAACTGTCAGGGTAGGTACAGTTTCCACAGTGCCACAACCCTGCCCAGAGCTGGGGGTTTGCATAGTTGCTTTAAAAGCAGACTGAAAGAGATGGGAATCAGATCACTGACCTCCAGCACATTTAGATGAAGCCTTTCCATGTTTTTCTCAGGCCATTTCTGCACTGCATTGTTATAGTGCTATTATTCCACTTTCAACATCCTATGGAATCCTGGGATTTGCAGTTTAGGGAGGAGCATTTAGAATTCTTAGCCAGAGAGCTCTTTGGCCTCAGTAAACTACAAACCCCAAAACTCCACAGGATGTTGAAAGTAGAATAATAGCACTGTAACAGTGGAGTGCAGAAATTAGCCTTAGAGTGTGGAAAAGTTACCTAGCAGGCATGGTGATTCTGGGAGCTATGTTCCAAAAAAGCAACTTTTCTAAGCTTTGCAGTTAATGTAAAGAGAATGTCTTTTTTTTTTCACATCTTCGTTATCACCAATATCAGCACAAATGACTTCCCCAAAGCTCCACAATGATGCACAAATTGTTCCTCACCTTTTATATTTTGATCTGGCAGTAATCACCTCTAGTATAAGAAGACTTTAATATTTTCCCAGATTCCTTCTGCACTACAGTGCCTTGTTACTTTCTCTAAAATTTTAGGAGCATACTGGTCTTTTCAATTTCACTTTAATTATTTTTGGCTCAGTTTCTAGGACTTTTTTCCTGATTAATCCTGCTGCCACTTTGCATAGTCTGACCTTATGACTATGTAAACAGAATTTTGTGTTTTAATATACCACATTAGGAATAGCTCAACCGGGACATTATATCTGGTCAAGTGTGTTTATGAAATTTCCTTCAGAATTTAAATGAAGAAACTCCTCTAGATGGGGTGAATATGCCACGGGGTTGTGTTATTTAGTGTAACTTTCAGGGTTTTTTTTTTAAATAGCCAAACAACATTTCTATTATCTTGGATTACTTTCTGACAATTCCCGGCACCACCTGCAACATTTTCGCTACCTTGGACCCTGCATGGAGAGAAAGTCAAGATATAAATCAAAAAACAATAAATAAATTTTATTTCCACTCAAGAGTGGGTTTTGAAGAGGAAAAAGGTGGACATGGCAACCATGGTTTCCCAATGGTTAAATTGCAACCAAGACAATCCTTGATGGAAATTTTGCAGAGAGGCCTTTTCCTTTGTAGTCTACTATTAGCATAAACATAAAATTGGAATTTAGCATCAGTGTCTCTGGAAGATGAGAACAAGTTCCAGAGAACTTGTTCTCATCTTCCAGAGACACTGAGATACGCAGTTGGTTTTCTGCGTCTGAAAGTTTAGGGGGAAAAAAACATACAAAATGTACTGCCTAATCTCATTCTTTGCTGGGGGAAAAAAGTCATGGACTTTCTGAAAAGAAATGTTATCCATCAATTTCTTTTTGACTTTTAATTCCAAGACCTCACAGAACAATATGATCCTTTCTCTTTTCTCTTTCTTTCTTTCTTTCTTTCTTTCTTTCTTTCTTTCTTTCTTTCTTTCCTTCCTTCCTTCCTTCCTTCCTTCCTTCCTTCCTTCCTTCCTTCCTTCCTTCCTTCCTTCCTTCCTTTTCTTTTCTTCTTTCTTTCTTTTGTTAAGAGTTATTGTAGTACAGTAAATGAGAGAAATGGCCCTTTTGCACTTTATGACTTTTTCAAAAATTGAGGATGGAAATTTTGCCCTTCAGACCATAGAACAATCATACCAAACCATGCTCCCCTTTAAAAAGACAACTTTGAATGAACCCTACTGCAGATGCAAGAAATTGTCCCCCAAAAGAATAGAATGAGTGGACATGAAGATGATAACAACTGGAAAAACTGATTAAAACTGCAGACCCATGCAGTCTGTCTCAAGTACTCATCCTTCCTTAGACCAATCTGGAAGAAACCTAATTTTAGATATAGCATTTGACCTTTATAAGGCTTTGATCTGAATATTAGGGTCATCTCTAAAACACTAAAAAGAAATTCAATCTGAGCTTTGATGTGGGCTACTGTGGCAGTTTTCTGTACTCTGTCTTTCGTCAAAATGAAGCAAATGCCGAAATTTTCCCTGGCTGGCCCTCATTCTCCTGAAATCTATAATGTTATAATTAAAATGTCACAGGGAAACTATTTAATATTTAACAAAAGCAGGATTTGCAGGTGTAGCTTATGCTCTGGACTCTGAACTTCTCAGGTTTCAGCAACAATTATCTCCTCTCACTCTCTCCTGTGCTACCTATTTATTTTAAAATCATTACCATCCTCTTCACTGGATTGGCTGTTTATCTTAACAAAAATAACTTTGACCTTAACTCTCAGCTAAACCCAGTTTAGCCCCAGTTAAGACAGCCTTAGATAGAAAGATTGATCAGTTAAGACAGCTTTAGATAGAAAGATTGATTAGTGGTGGCTGTCAGAAAGGTACCCATCCAGATCCTTCACTCAGCCTCTGAGATTGGTGGACAACATGCAGGCGATTACTTCCATCCAAGACAGAAGAAATCATACAAGGAACAGATATATCCATTAAACTTTGGAGTCCAGGCAACATGTATTTCGCTTCTCCTACCTAAGTTAGTATTGTGACTGGTAGCTAGTTATATGCCTTTATGCAGTAAAACACAAGCTGAATGTACTAATTTATCCATAGGCGTAAAAATACATACACATAGCAGCGTTTTCACGTCTTTTGAAATAGTCTCTGTTTATAGCGTTTTATTTATCCTCACGCTGTTTCTTTTTTTTTAAATGATTCTTTCAGGTTCTCCACATGTATTTGTTGTTCATCCAACCATTCTACTTAAGCAAAAGATCACTTAATAGCTCCATAAAGAAACTTTATCCAATTGACTTTTGGTGCTGTTAATTTGCATATCATTACCATCTCATTAGATTTATAGCCACAACAGAATGTCTTCCTTTACCGTGCATTTGACACTCACACATTCAAGCTCACTGGCTGTGTGTTCTCATTGCCATAAAACATCACTGATGGTGTCTCTCTCTCTCTCTTTTTCTTCTGTGAAGTAAACTAATTTACAAAAGACAGATATGCTCCAATTAACAAAGTAGGCATGTTCCTGAGCATTACTTCTTTGTCAGAAAATTTTGTACTTGAGAAAGAAATAGCATGGAAAGAGAAAGGATAGGTTCCTACACTACAAAAAAGGAAAAGCAGTTCAACATGTTTCAGCAAACTTTTTATCCAAAACCAAGAACTACTCACCTGTGAAACGAAACAAGCAGGTCAGGTAAGTCTTGCAGAAGTAAATTAAAAAAAAAAGAATCTTCTAGAGACACTTGTAAGCTTCTTCCAAAATGTGTTGAGGGACGATTTTTTTCCCTCTGCTTTTCTTGTGATTTCTATCTTGGTGGCCAGACTTATAGGTCTATGCCATTTTTTTTAACCTGTTAGGGGTAGCTGGTAGGGACTTGGTTATCTGCTTTCCCAATTTTTGTCTGTTTTGCTGCTCATGCATGCTGAGTTTGGGATTATAGAGGCAGTTAAAGTTTTCCTTGCCTGGCATAAGCAGGTACACACACAGCTGCAGTAGAACTGGCTAAAGTATAATCCTAGCTTAAGCTTGATTGCATTGCCAGTGCTGCTCAAAACCTTGCAGCTAGACAGAGGAGAAGGAACAAAGTGGGAGCTGAAGAGGCATAACAAGACTAAAGGAAGTGCTTTGTCGGGGCCTTTGTTAATTGGGGTGTCCTGCAAAACTGGGCAGAGAAGATGGGGGGGGAAGCATGTAATAACAGCATTTATTACAATTAAACTAGAACCTTTCTATTTCTCTTGTAACTGTAATTATCGTATGTTACCATTTTTCTATATTTTAAAAACTTTGACCGGTTCTAATCTTTATGTGGGAATTCTAAAATGCAATGATTTTTAACCCCATAAGCAGTTCATTTTGGAATGATGTTTGCAGCAGGGAAAACAGGCACACTTGTTCTAAAGGCATCTTTTCTCTTGAAAACACGCAGAAATCACGAACAGGAAAGAACCAAATGTCTGCATCTTAGACCTGTTTTTTATACATAGGTAGTTTCGGTACCTAGTACACAAAGTGTCCCACAAGAAATGGCACCAGCGAGTGGCCGATAGGTTTGCATCTGTCAGTGTGTTTCTACTTAATACTTTGCAGGAGGAATGGATACAGATAGCTTGCCTGCTGTCATTTTCATGAAGCAAACAGGTCCATGTGTTCCAATGACTGCGTTCAATTTACTCCCCTTTCTGTGGATGGCTGCGCCTGACTCTGATGCTTCACCTTCTTGTCTCTCAAGTCTCACTGGGGTTACTTTATGGGAGTCATAATTCAAGTAGATCCATTATCTTGGCACTTATCTCCCCCATGAAGCAAATGTAATTATGATCCAATTAACTGGGTTTTCTGTTGATTCTTGGTTCGTGGCTCTACTATCAGTCTATTGTTATATAAAAATAATGCTGACAGGCCCTTTGGGCATAATTTTGTATTGGAACTGCATGTTTATGAGATGATAATTATGTTTTATAGATAGTCTTGAGAGTTGAATCCCTTCTGAGCAACACTTGCTTAAAAGATACTCAGAAGCTGAAAATAATGGAAATTGTTAACCTAGCCTATTTATTGATCAAAATCCATGGAGAGGTAATAGCTTTATTAGAAAGAACCATGATGGTAAATTCTAGGTTATTTTCCTATAGCTCATCACACTCTTTATGTCTTTTGTTTGTGTGACAAGATATACATTAAAATACCATTTAGTGTAAAAATTAGGTAAACAGTGAAAGACAAAGTTGCTCAATTATAATGACTAAGTCATTGCTAAACCTTTATTTATTGTAGCATTGACATCACTGATTCATGTAAATCTTTATAAAAAACAAATGATATTTTTTCACACTTAAACAAAAAGGTCAGTCAAGAATTCATAAGCATAGAAACTATGCCATATGAACCCTTGTTTTAAAATCAAACGACACTGTAAAATACTTTGATTCTTCCCCAAAGTGAGCTACAAAAGCTAAACAGTGCTACAGATAGTCTTGGTAAAATAATGATTTCCCTCTCATCCCTTCACCTGCAATACGGGAAATCATAATACCGTTCTGCCATACATAGTTATTGTAAGAGTTAACAGAGAATGTATTGAAAACCCTTTGAACACTCAAAAATGCTAAACCATTGTTAAACACTCTTATGTTGTTACGTAAGATGGATTGTAAAATTATATATTCTGAAAGTCTTGGACATGTTACTTCTTTAGACTCCTAAGCAGCATGGGGGTCTGAGGGACTCAGGGAGTTCAAATTCAAAAAGTTAACTTTTCCACGCTCTGACGATACATATACATGACATTTAATTACAAACTCAAAGTGCTATGTACAAAAGTAAGAAATATTATTTAATACTATTTGGGATTTTCAGCAGTCGGGATAACTCTTACTAAGAAGAATATAACAGTCTCGAAGATGAGTAGAATATGACTACACTCTACTCAACCACATCATGATGCTTACAACCGCAACCCTCCATTAAATCTAGTTTTATATTGACAGTTACGTTCAAATGTGCTGAGAATGTAAGAAATAATCTATTGGAACTGCATGACAGACAGGTAGCCCAGATTTCCGCCCTCCCCTGCTTTTTTTTTTAATTTTCTCTGTCTATTCTACTAACAAGGAACAAAGCTGTATTTGAATATGTAAAATGCAAAAAGCATAGGAAAATAATTATAAGAAATATGAAACTTCCTACAGAGTTTCTATAAATTGGGTTGAGGAAGCTTTCATAGCTTGCATGGTTTTCCTAATCCAACCTGTCAGCCTCACCCAAGGGCCTATTGTTCCAACCAAGGCCTCATAGATTATCAGACTGTGGTGATAGGTACCCACTTTCCTTTCCCCAGTTCCTTTCTTGATGGTTGGATGCACTGGCAAAGCAAAGTTCTTGCCTATAGTCAATAGGCCTCCTAGTTTTTTAAGAATATACCCAAGTGAGACCCAGAGAAATGAAGACAGGTGAGTGTGTGTGTGTCTCCGCTTACTTCAATTGCTGCAAACTGAGTTTAAAGTACAAAGGTAATTTGTACTCAATTAATTCAGTGAGGGGGGAGATGAAAGGAGGGGGGCACAATCACGCTCTTCTTAGTTGGCTCAGACAAAAGCAAATTGTTGCAGACACTCCTAGCTTGTGTGTTTTTCCTCATCAACAGCTTTTGCTACCTTGACTCACTCTCTTATATGCTTGGACACACATGCCTTGGTTTTCACTTGTGGAGGGTTATGCTACTTACTGAATAGAAGCCACTAGTGGCATCACTAAGAGCTTCCCTTGAAATGCAGACATACCAGAATGTCACAGATTATTAATACTCCTTTGTGAAGTCCAAGACTCAAGCCAATCCACAGCCATACTCTTTTCTTGCAGCAGTCCAAGAGCAAAAATCGTTACAAAATGTTAGACCTCTCAAATATAGAGCAGAAAGATGAAAGGACCACCTGTCCATTGCCCTTTCTTTATACCCTGCCCACTGCACTTCCATTTGTGTTCCACTTATGCTTTTCACTTCCTGCTTGATTCATCTTCATTCATGCCTCCAACCCCCTTTCTTCTTCTCTCCTGCTCACCATTATCCTCCCATAGTCCTATGCCACATCCCCTCCTCTTTACCCTCAAGCTGAGCACACCAGTCCCTCTGTTACAGTCTCCTCCTCCTATAGACTGGAAAGATAGAAGTGGACACTGTCCTCCAGTTGGTTTGGAAGCTGTGACCACCCAGTTTCTATTCTCCATTCTCTATTTAACATTCCAAATATTTTCTTCATCACCCCACAGCAAGGTTCTACATTTTTACTTATCTAATTTTTCTGCGTAGGAATGAAGTATTCTGAAAGATTTCTCTCCTTTGGGCGAAAAGGTTTGTTCCCTTTTGAAGATTTTTCACATACCAAGAGTTTTTGGGGAGAATTTTGCTTTTTCTAAAAAGAAAAAAAAAAGGGCGTTTTTTGTTCAAAGCATTTTCCCCTCAAAGCAGCACTTTTTCCCAAAAGCAGCATTTATCAAAAATATTGTATTTTGTGCAGAAACACTATCTTCTGCACAAAACATTGTGGGGAGTTTTTGTATATAATGCAATTTCTTTTTAAAAAATAAAAAAATTACAAAAAAGTCCCAAAATGCAAAACATCATCTAGTAGTTAATGATCCCCCCCCCCCAGTGAGGTATTCTCAGTGTTTAGAGACATACTTTTGGAGTCTGGAGATGTGAAGGCCTGGTGGCATGGGGGGACAGAAAAAATGTTTTTTTTCAATTTTTCTCCAAAGCCTTTTTTTAAAAAAAAATGAAAAAATGATTATGGAATCATTTCTTTTGGAAGGACGAATAAAAAATTTAAAGTGTTCCTGTTCTTATCACCCCCCCCAATAATTTCTAAAAAAAAAAAGGTAAAGGAAACACCTTTATGTAGTGCTGTGTACAGTAGCAGAAGATTACAATATCTTGCCTTGGTTTTCTTCATTCTTTTTATGGGAAAGAGTGTGTTATTTCTGCTGGGTATTACAGAGAACTAGCAAAGACTAAATGACTTTTCTCTATGTTACCAGTGTTTGTGGTTTCTCCTCCTCCTTGTCCTCCTCCTGCTTCTTCGAGAGACTGGGGAGAGAGAGAGAGATTGCTTGTTCCTCAGACTAGCAAAACCAAAGACATTGGTTATAGTTTTGGTATTGCTTATCATTCAGAACTTTAACAAAGATTTTTTTAAAAAAAGTATTTTCAATTTGTAATTATATTATGAATGAAATGTACTTTTCACATATCAAATCAAGATGTATGAACTTTATGGTGAATCAAGTTATCTGATTCTTTCTATGTTCCTAAAGCAAGAAAGTGACTTTCAAACCGGTAAAGGGTTCCAATAATGCATTTTTTTTTCCAGGAAACTAGGGGGGAAATAATATTTTGTCCCCACCATAGCTTTAGGAATTTTATACCTCTATTCAGGACAAGAGAATTAGAGAGTCTTTTTTACTTCCCTGCCTTCCAGCTCAACTTTTTCACTTACTCTAATTTCTCCTCTTGTGGGCCTGAAAGACAGAAGTGACCCAAGCCCTCTTTGATTCCCATTTTCTCAAAGGTAGCAGTCAGGAGTGGCTTTTCATGCGCAGCAGTTTGATGGATCTACCAGGTGAATGCTGCACTTTAAATTTCTGTAACAATAGCCTACAAGACACACCTCTCTCCTAGTGGCCCCATGGCAATGGTAGACCAATCCTCCATTGTATTGGAAGCTCTGGGATACGCTTGCAGCAGTCTGGTAGGAGCTCACTATTTCCTCCATCAATTCCATCTTCTAACAGGCTCAGGGCCACCACATGCATGTTGTCGATTGTTGCCAGGCTTATTTCCTGGATGTTTGACAGTGTGCTTCTCAAAAGCCTGCATAGTTCAGAGAATATTTAAGGACTTGGTGTGGTACAACTGAATATTTGTTAGTGAGCCTTTCATGTCAGCCTCAGCCTCTGCAAGCATTTGCAACCTTCTATTTCTGCAAAGAGAAATAGAGAGCTGCAAATTGACAGAAAATATCACTTGATGTGTACGCTACCACAGCATCTAGCCACATCTAATATGATCATCAGACTAAACTGGACCTGCAACATTGCTTCCCCACCCACAACCAACATGTGGGCATGGGCATTTGAAAAAGAAACTGGGAATTGTCCTGTGTTTTTGGTGACTTGATACACAATGGAAGGATTTCTGTTTCCTTTTGACAACTGAAAAGCAGAAGAAGAGAAAATAGAGAGGGAGGAAGGAGCCCTTTAAAAAGTGAGTGCTGGGAAAAGGAGGAGGGGACAGCCCAAGATAGCTCTGAGGTACATTTCAATCTGCATGGTTCAGGAAGGCAGGAATTTTCAATCTCCTCTCTATCATTTTCAATATCATTAATCCTAAACACTCCATTTTCCATGCTTGCCCGCCCAGGCCCTGAGAGTGAACGACACACAAAGTGACACATATTCATCACTTGGCTCTCGGTGCTGTGAAGGCTGTAATATAATATTAGTGTTGGGTTATCACCGTGTCTTTCTCTGTAGCCTCTGCAGCGAGGACGGTAGATGACACAAATCGATCACCTGTGACATTTTTGATTTGGTGTCACTTTTCCCATTTCTGCCATTTGTTTTGGCAGTTAAGAGGTAATTGTGTGACATTAGCCTGAAAAAGACTTACTTCTCCAGCATATTTTCTATAGATACAGACATAGATTTTGTTGCCCAAGTGATAATAGAGGGATGTGTCTCTTTTGTGTCCATGGGCTAAGAGATTCTCTAGGTATGGGAAGGTGGGGAAGAGGTTGTTCCATTGGCAGAAACCTCACTGCCTTCCTAACACTCTTTGCCCTCAATGTCTCATCCTAGGAAAGGGAGAATTCACACAACAACGCTGCATTTTTAGAAGTCGGTCAATAACTCAGAAAGTTGCAGTACTTAGAAAAGTTCCTTTTTGGATTACAGGTCTCAAAGTCCCCCAGTCAATAAGGCCACTGTTGATGATGGCTGGGTTATTCTGGAAATGGTAGTCTAAAAAAGCAGCATTGCCAAGTATTTCTTGAAGTCCACTCTTCTCCTTCATGGTGCGATGAGAAGTGGGGGAGGGACAATCAGTGTTTGCAGATGAACAGGAGAGGGCTACACAATCCATCCTGATGCTGGTGCCGAGTGGGTGTGGCAATCACAGGTTAAATTGGCCTGCCTCTACCATCATTCATTTGCCATTTCATTGGTACCTATTCTTGCATCCTAGTTTGTGACCCAGGCTGTGGACTATGTCAATTCTGTAAGAACAGAGAAAATAATAACAACTAGAAGTGTTGATAAGATTCATGGTGCAGGCCTATGCAGAACATTTGCATATAATGCATATAGCTATATTATATACGTTGGATAGGTCCAGTGAAAACAGGTTTGGAGATGAAACTTCATAGGCTCAGGAAAAGCAACATCCCATGTCACAACACTGATGGACACTGTGGGTACACAGAGACTGAGTTACCAGTGAAAACCCAGAGGTACCTCCAAGGTGAAAGGGCTTGACAGCTGGAACTATGGAACTCAGGATATAGAAAGGATCCCACTTGAAATGGAGCAGCATTTAGACTCATAGGATTTGGGGGGGTATGACCAGAGCTTGGAAATGGACTACATTGAACTACAACTCCCAAAATCCTTCAGCCATGCTGGGTGACTTTAAAATGTTGCCCAGTAGCAGGGGATGGTCACTTTGCTGTATCTTGACTCCAGGCTGGGTCAGGATTGTCCTTGTTATCTCTCTTTAAGTAAGTCTATGAAGCTTTCATCATTGAAGATCTCTGATTTTAACAATAGTTTGAGGACTATTGTTTGCTCAGTTTTCATCATGCTAGCTCTGAAATTATTGCTTACAAAATTGAGATCAATTCAAATTACCAGCTCACAGCGTAATATGACAGAAATGAAAATAATTATTCTTTTTTAAGAGCAATTTCTCCTGTCTAGTGATACAAATTTCAAGCTCATCAAGCATTGAAACATAAAGAGCATGGGATTTCTCCTCCTTGATACTGATGTACTGATTTGGGGCACTAAGAAAATTCAAATCTTGATGTATTCACATTTCAGCACAAAAATTGTTAACCAAATTGTAAATACTCTTGATCCATATGATTCTGAAAAGTATATAGAAAGATTTTGCAGACTCAGAGAAAAACCACCCTCCAAATGTAGTTAAAGAAGTTATACAAACAGAGAGAGAGAGAGAGATGAGAGAAAGTTGAAGGCATCCCAAGATTTCTACTTGTAAAAAAAAGAAAATGGGCAAAAAGGGAGACCTCACCTGAAGAAGAGACCAATGAGAAATGGCCATGCTAAATATCCACAGCATACTAGCCGGCTGTTACAGAGTGAAAGGCAGAATATCATGGGAGATGAAATACTAGAAAGGATATCCTGGAAAAGATCATGTCTGGCTGGCTGGCCTTCCAAACAAGAACTCCCTTGCACTGAAATATTTTGGTGTAGTTTCCATTTGTGCCTTACCTGGTTGTGTCACTTAGATTGTCACCAGAAGTATGATGAGTGGAATGGTAGGCCACAAATTGACTGATATTACCCACCTTCCTCTTGCCCTGTTACTGTGAGCAAGTGACAATGGATAAGACAATCCTTCATTGAGAAACAATTGGTGCAGTGCCAGATCCAAAATACTGCAAAGGCTTTCTTGGCCAAGCAATTTTTCTCCCCCAGAAAACATTTCACCTTGCCCACCCATAAGTAGAATCAGCTGCAGTCCTGGCACTTGCAAAGGATTGCTGTCATTGCTGCTATTGTTCTTGCTTTTGTATTTACATTTTATTTGTTTTATCCCTGCTATAAATTATCCCAGGAATAACAGTGTTTATTAAGAATAAATAAATAAATCCTTAATTATAAATCCGCAGACACCCATTCTGAATATTTAAATCAGAATGAAAGTCATTCATTTAAATGATGCTAATGAACTGAACAAGGGCACAACATTTGAGGCAGCTTCCTTTTCTGATATAAGTAGGTGCTACCAATAGACCAAATGCATCGTACAAACAGGTAAAGAAAGAAAAAAGCCAACTAAAGTTCCACAAATTTAACCCTTTGCTAATTTTAATATGCATATATTTTGAGCATATTAAAATTAGCAAAGGGTTACATTTATGGAAATTAACAGTCCATAAGCACTAGGCTTACACTCTTATCACACCAAGGTGTCATACTGCCAGAGCAATGCATTACTCCTGGTTTGGGATCAATCCTATCACATGATGTCATTGCTCACCCGTTGCTATTGCGTTGCAATCTGTTTTAAATGTACCTTTTTTCACACTGTAAATAATACATTAATGACCAACCTTTCCACAACAATCCAGTTAGCTGTTGAAGTTTGGATTCCTCACAGTTCTTTTTTCCATACCTAATCCATCAGTGGGCATGGTGTGGGCATTCACAGGTTACCATTCCCTCCGAATGTTACTGTACAATAATTAAAAAATAATAATAATAACATGGACCAACCACAAGGCATGGGGCAGATCTCAGAGTGAAGCTGTAATGTGGAGTCAAAAAACAGTGCAAATGACATGACTAAACTGCTAATGTTAAAAGGGTGCAATAGAGAGCATTAATAACTTGAGACCCTCATGGGAATGGTTATAGTGGGATTCCTATGGAACAATGTGGGATTAAGGTATGGTGTGATAAGGCTAATAGTTTCCTTATTCAAGTACTTATACTCTGTGAAGATCTTGCCCTTCACTGAGAATGTAAAAAGATAAAAATAAAATAAAATGCAATATGCAAATACATCTCAACAATTCAAGTCTGGATTCATCAAATATCAACAATTCAACCCTCTCTTTTCTTCTTTTTAATTTATATTTTTTGTAAATGTATACACATAGTATTGTAGCTATTTTTCAAATGAAATGTAGCAAAACATATATTGAATCAATTATAAAATACACAAATAAAGAAACAACAATGTATTTTTAACTATAGAAAAGCAGTTCCACGTACCTTCTTTTCCTTCCTCTCCTCCCCCCGCCCTCAGATACAGCACACTTTACCTTTTTACCATAACATATTTCAAATTTCCTCTAATTGTCTGTTCCTGATCTAACACATGAACATCAAAGTTTGTCTCTTTGGCCATGCCAGAAGACCTCATATGACTGACTGGCTGGTTGTGAAGATGCTACGGAATCCTGGGGTTGGCGGTTTAGAGAGAGGCCTTTAGAATTCTCAGCCATAGAGCTCTTGGACCTCAGGCTGGTGCTATGGAGACAAGGCCTAGCAGCAAGAAGGAGGAGGGCAGTGTATTCCCTCAGGAACCCAACCTCTGTATGTTAATAACTCTGAACACAGATTGGATTGGGGAATATGGTGAAAAGTTACAGGTACTGGACAAGACAGTTGGGGAAGTAGAAACACAGGATCCCAAATCTGTGTATTTCAACCGTATCTAATTCCTAAGGTAAGGTAAGATAATTCCTATGGTATTTCTAACACGTATCACCTATGAGAAAATAAAATTCCAGGCAACGCCAGGTATATATGCTAGTGTTTCACAAAAAAAAATTATATATTGGAAAACTCTTAGTACTATGTATGCTTTTTGCTATTTCTTTCATTCATTAAATTTTAACTTATTATCCCATAGCTTTTTCAAATCAGATTTTTCTTATCTTGTTTTTACTTAAGAAATCTTTCTATTTCAACTGGTCTTATTCTAATTGTTTTTGAAGAAAAGTATCTACAAGTGCCCATCTTGTTTCTTGTACCATTTGAGTCTCTCAGTTAAGATATCTAGATCTTTAATTTCTAACAAATCATGAAGTCATTGATCTGTTTCAAGAGCCTCTTCACTTTTCCAGGCTTTTGCATACTCGATTCTTGTAGTGATCATATACAGCAGGATTCTCCAAAATTTTCTTGTTATGTTTGTGTCTATTTCATGTTGCATGTTCAATTTTGGAGACAAAGTGAATTCAATTCGGAAAATTTCTGAGATTGCTTGCTCTTCAGAACAGTTTTAAATACTGCATTTCTGATTAGGCTTGAAGTTCTTGATGAACGCTAAAAAGAGAAACAGATTTCTGCCCATCTTGTCACCAGGGAACACTTTACTGGGCCTTCCCCATCCACCAAAACTGGAATGGGCATGGTGTCACATGGACATCTCTAGCAATGACCAGCTCTACTATTAGGTAGATGCAGCAGCAGATGTAGATGTTGAGTAGGATAAGAAGTAGTGTCAAGATTTTGAAAGACAGGGCTATATACTATGATGTCTGCCCCATAACCCCTAAGGCAGGGCTTTCCAAACGGTGTGCCACAACACATTAGTGTGTTGCCTGACATGTATAGGTGTGTTGCCTACAATCTTGGAAATATATGTTATTATTTATAGATCATATGTTTTAAAAATATATGAAAGGCTTTCATGAGATATGTTGTGCCCCCATACATTTTGTTATTACAATTTATGTATATATCTGTATCTCTTATAAGAGGTTAGTTTAACCTCCAGTTTGCTAGTAAAACTGAATTACTGTGTCGCGAAATGATGCATATCTAAAAAAGTGTGTCACCGACATGAAAAGTTTGGAAAGCTCTGCCCTAAGGTATCCTACTCCCTTCAGGTACAGCAGCAGGGTTCATGGGCAATAAGATTTATCTGCTAGCCTAATCACTTCATATGCTAGCTTCATACATGGTATGGAAAGGAGGTGCCATCTTGTCCTTTGCTTTAGGTAGTAAAACGTCATGGGCAAACTGTACTTCTAGGAAGGATACTGCAAAAAGTGAGTCCTACAAAAAGTTCCTATTTCTGGCCATCAGTCTCTAAGGTTAGAAATAACTGAACCAAATCCATGGGGCCTTTTCATGCTAGACAAATGTAGCATTATGGTTGCATTTCAGCTGCCGTGGTTCTGTCCTATGGAATCCATGAAGTAACAGTTTAGGGAGGGGCATTTAGAATTCTCCGCCAGAGAGTTTTATTGCCCCACCATACTACAAACCCTAGGATTCCACAGGATATAACCTTGGCAACTAAAATCGAATCATAGTGCAATATGTGTGCAGTATGAAAGGGCCTGCATAGAAGATGATCTTCTACGCAGCATACCGGCTGAGAGTTCTCACCAATGACCTAAATTAAATGGAAGCACATTGCTGTAGGGAAAATATGTCAAGTGACAGAGTTATACAGCAGGATGTGCCCCATCAGATGCTTTTGTTGTGGACAGGTGGAGTGTCCAATACACATTATCAGGAACTAGATGGATGCGCACTCTGAGTTCCCATTAGTTCATTCTCTCATCAGATGCTCCATACCAAGTTGAACATGTTTAACCTAGTCAGGAGCTAAATTGCTCCCCTTGTCAGTTTCCCATTTAAAATGCAAACGAGATTTGACAGAGTAAACTGAATAAAGATTTGGATCGGATAATCCAGTAAAAGCTAATTACTAAAACAAAATGAGACACTGAAGCACAGCCTCCCTTCTCCTTCTGTGGCTAACGAGGCTCCTTGGTTTGATGAGTTCCCTGCCTCCAGTATCAATGCTTTCTATCAAGGAATGCAAGCTATTAGCTCCTTTTAACAATTTATGACGCTCAATACTCTGATTAGGAGCCTGTGATACATAATTTAGAACCACTTGGATGTCCTGTGGCCGTTAAGGAGAAAGCAATGAGTTTGAACAAACCTCGCTAATTAGGGGTCTTGATGACTTCTGATTAGGATTCCTAATTAGATGTCCTAAGTAAATCTTTTCTTGTTTCTAAATTTGTTGTCTTCAGGGCTTCAGCTTGCTTATTACCTGATCTAGAAAACTGCAACAAAACCCTCACTGGGGCAGGAGATAACAGATTAGCTGCCAAATATTCCTTCTTGGGGGGAAAAGAGTTTCAAGAACTGAATGAGTGAATGGAAGTAGGGTGTTGAGCTGTAAGTACTAATGGATGCATGTTATGCCACGGATGGAAAAGAGATTTGTTACCACCAATGTTTTTGCTTATTCTTCCCTCAGTATGAAAATTTTCTTGCCAGTCTAAGATTCTGTGTGTTCTTAACTTTACCTTCCAAGTGTTTGTGAAAAACACTACCCAGCAGTATTCCATTTCCTCAGCTTGGTTGCTCCCACCCTAAAATACACATATACTAGCATTCTTTGCATTGATACTGGAACTGCCTGACTTACCAGGCAGATTTTGCATATCAAGATGGCAGCAGCGTGAGATGGCACCCTGCCTCCCTGGTCGGCCACTGGGTTTCTTCTTCCCAGAAAACTGCATGGTCTTACACAGCTCCAAGAAGAGATTTGGGGAGTGGCCAATGAATTCAAACTTTGGTTTGAATTCATTAGCTGCTGTTACCTGGCCAGAGGAGCCTGGAGCAGGCTTCAGCCTAGTCAACTAAGGGAATATTTAAGCTGCTGCCTGATGGGCATTCACTCACTTCTTCAGCATCATCCCGCCCTCCTTGTATTTATGGCTGTTTATTTTCAGTGCTTGGGTGTATACTGTGGGCAATTTGTTTATCATCACAACTTGTGAGGTGGCTGGCATGGGTTCTAGATCCAAGGCAATGGTTACCAGTGCCACTTGGCATGGGTAAAGTCTAGGGGTCCCCTTAAGGGACTCAGGGGGTGCAGGGGGAAAGTGGGTGTACACAAGGACCAGAGGTGCACATCTTCCATGCACTCCTTGGTGACAGAGTAGCTTCCACATCTCTGTGGTTCTGGCAGTGGGCCAGAGGGTTGGGCTCATTGGTCAACAGGCAGATTGGCTGGTGCCTGGATCTGGACCCAGGCACACGCCAACCCTCTGGCAACCGTAGCCAAATAAAGTTGTGGGTATATTTTTTCCAACTGCCATGGTGTCTGGGTTTTTTTGTTTTGTTTTTTTCTAGTGATGTGGTCTTCCCCCTGAGCACACAAAGGACATTGCAGCTCTGCATTTCTCTGTTATTGAATACAAAGTACAAGGGCAGTATGGCAGCAAACAAGAGTTGGGAGGACTACTTCTGATTTGCAAAATTATATTTTCCCATTAAAAGAATGTTCATGTGGGAAAGTATGACTTGTTTTGGAAGAAAATTATGCTTCCTGGAGGTTTCTCTAAAACCAGATATAGATTGCTTGCATGGTTTGGTTTAGTGCAAAAATCACAGTTTGATTTGCTGCTCTGCCACCAAATTTGGTGTCACTTTTTTCCACAGAGGGAACAATGGCCAAGGGCCACACGTCGCTCATAGATGGTGCATTTCTGAACCCTGCCCTGTAGCATTGGTGAAGGCAGAAATGCAGAATTCCACTGAAGTCATTGAAAAGCTGCCATTGGAGTCATTGAGAAATTTGTTTCCTCTGTAAAAAGCCATGCATACAGTATGTGTGTAATTTTAATAATAGCTATGGCATATATTGAAGGCTTCCAGTTCTCACATCATGTTCCCAGTCCAGCTTGCTCCTCTATCCATAATTGCTGTTTCATAGAACCATACAGTTGGAAGGGACTCTTAGAGTCATGTAGTCTGCCACACTGGGATTTTTAATTTGTGCCAATAAAGGCATTAGCCTGTATCTCTTTGGATTTGTTCAAATTATTTTTTCATCATGTGCCCAATTCCCAAATTTCCAAACTGCACTTGCTGCACAACTATTCAGTTTGTGGAGGATATCCCAATAGCACGTGAAATATGAGTTGGGAACTGATTGCACCATGATGGTTGCCGTGCAACTTGCCTGACTCATCTATAGATTTGCTGAATCTGCATGTCAATTTGAGCATTTTTAGGATCCAGTTCTCAGAGGAATTGGATCCAAAAACTCATGGTTTTGGATGACGATTAAATATCACATGCAAATCCTGGCAAAGTGTGGTGTTAGCACTCTGGCTGTTTAATTACTTACTGCTGAGCAATCTTCAAAAGGACTAGGGATTCTGAACTCAGTCTCTAGTTGAAAGAATGCTGTTTCTTTCTTGCCCTGAGCAAAAACTACACTTAGCCAGAGGGAAAATCACAATTTGATGTCTTTGTCAATACTGGCTTTCCTTTGCTGTGATAAGTGGCATACTGGGGAAGTAAAAATGGACAGGAAAAGATTGTAACCCATCCCACTTTGACTGCTTTAATTTTAAACTTTGTTATGTTATTGCATTTCTGCTTAATTTCACATCCACTACACACCTAAGCTATGAAAGTCACTTGTGTTACCTACTTGGCCTCTTTTCTTTTTTCTTTTTTGAGACAAAGGGGTAGAAGGGAAGGGAAAACAAGAAGAGGGAAAATTTAACCTCTGCCTTTCCCTAATACCTAGTCAAAAGAGGTAGACAGTTTCCTGGAGATAGCTGGTCAGTTATTTGTTATCCCAGTTTGTGATTTATATGGATTCAAAGCTGATTAAACAAGCATATATTTGAGGGAAGAAGGCCACATTGATTCAGTGAGCTACCTGACCCCTCCTTTCAAAGTAACATGGGTGGTGGTGGTGTTTTCACTTTTAGACCAGTTAAGTTGAACTACTTGGAGTTGAGGTGATTTAGGGCTCAGACTGCTGAGCCTCTGGGCTAGAGCAGCTCATGGTATCAAGCCTCTCCTTTATCCAGCAGTGCCCTGTCCTTGGTGCTGGAGCTCCAGTGACGGCATAGCAACTAAAACAGCTTTAGAGGATTGGCGGGTAGGGCTTCTTACCGCCTGCGGTTTCACACAGCAGTCATGCCACAGCTGGGTTTCAATGAACAAGCTTATGAGCACATACCCTGCAGAATAAGAGCGGCTCCTATGCTTGCATTATAATAATGTCAAGGACTGCACAGTAAGCACATGCATATGCAAGCATATGCACACACACACACACACGCACACACACAAACACATGGTATAGCTATTACTGACATTGTTGTTGCTGTTGCTGCTACTGTTGTTGTTGTTGTTGTATGTCTTCAGGTTGTTTCCAGTGTATGGCAACCCTAAGGCGATCACGGGGATTTCTTGGCAGAAGAGAGGAGGCTGAGAGACTGCAACATGCCCAGGGTCACCCATCGGGTTTCCATTGCTGAATGATTCTAGTGGTCAAACCATGCTAGTGATTTGAGTATTGGACTATGACTCTGGAGACCAGAGTTCAAATCCCCCACTCAGCTGGTGTACAGTCACATCTACAAGCATAATTCCACCTTATGCTTGCATATGTATTATTTGGTCATTGCAGAGGCTGGCATTGCCTTCCTCCCTCCATACTGATTAAAGTTCACCTCCAACTCACTATGATAGCTTCGCCCAACTCCCATTGCACTGCTTGTGGAGAGTGCAGGGAATCACAGAGGTGTCTAGTTATGTTTCCTTAGCCAGACACAGACCAATGACATTACCTGCTGAGACTTCAGGAGGAGCTGGAGGATCTTGGTGGAAGATGTCCTTATTCTGCATTTGGCTATGGAAACATAGCCAAATGCTTCTCTAACACTCTCTGCTTTCCGCTAGGTATGGAATGGCCATGCAACACAGTGAGTCCTGGGGCTGCTAACCAGGAACTCTTACACTATGGAGATATCAGCTACAGACAAGATGGGGAAACAAGGAACATTCAAAATGGTGCATAGGCATAAGAGTTATGGAAACATTAACGATGAGTGCTATCCGCTAATGGGTCATAACACCCACACAAACATTATTCCCATAGCTTAGCATGTAGCAAGTACTACTGTCATTGCTTGGAGTCAGTGACTTTTAGAAACAATGCTGGATAAAGAGAAGAGGAGCACTTAACCACACATCTCAGCAATCATTAGTGGTTTTCTTGTTGTGGAAATCATCTGCTCTAAACCTCCTTGAAGGTTAGCCACTTTGCTGAGGAATAACATAAAGTATGTATATATTGATCTTCTCTTGCTTTAGATGCACTAGGCATGGGGAATATCCATTTCCTTGCACAGACATGTTTTACATTTGAAGGCCCAGTTTTACAGTGTAGATGGGCAAAGTACCCTCCAGGTATCATTGGATTTCAGATCCCAGCATTCCTTATCATTGGCTATCTTGATGCAGACTGATGGGTATTACAGCCCAATAACAACAGTAGGGCCACATTTGCCCACCCCCATATTTCAAGAATCCATCCAAACCCCAAATGTCCATTGTGAGAAACCCAGATTTGCTCTCAGTCAACAGATGAATGCCACGGTTTTGCTAACATCTGACAGTAATCGCTATGTGATGTCATAAATTTCTGGACTCTCTCCTTCATTCACAGAACTATTAGTGAAATGGAATAGAATTTACTCTCATAGTCAACCTCTATGCAGCTGCAAACATACTATAGGGTTTCTTTTGTGTCTCAAATAAAGGAACTGGAGATGTTCATTGTGAAAACAGAACTAAATTTCAGGCCTGTTGTCAGGTTAAATCTAAATCTACAATTCTATGGTATCCCAAGGTACAATCTTGAAATTCAGCTGATGAAATGCTGTCCTTATTGAAATGTGTGAATGTATACCTGGAACTTTGTCCGGGAAACCAGCAGTGAAACCCACAGCGAAGTTCTTTCTTTACATCATAAAGTTAACTCTGTTAATGCTAGATTCCCATGCTGAAAGGTAAGCTAACATGGGCTTCAGCTACACATGAAAGGGGCAAAATGTATGGGTGCTGTCATTCCTGCTTTTAGCTACAAACTTTTTCTTGCAATCTCATGCCATTCTGGAACAGAAAGAATTTTGACATGTATGTTTTGTTTTATTTTCACGTGGACCTATAGGATGAAAATAGAAGGAGAGAACCATAGCTCTGTGGCAGAGATTTGTTTATACAATAGAAGATGGGATCCTTGGGTGATCCAGATATTTTGGTGTACAACTTTCATCATCTCCACCCAGTATGACCAATGTCATTGTTGTAGTCCAAAACATCTGGAGTGCCAAAGAGTCTCCACCACTGATGTATAAAGTCCAAGGCTCAATCTCTGGCATCTGCAATTAGAGGGATCGGGTACCAGGTGATGGAAAATACATCTGCCAAACTGCTACTGCCAATCTGAGCTGACAATACTAGGAGATATGTACCAGTGATAGGGCCTGTTATAAGGTCTGTTCCTAATTTTTGACCATCTGGGGTGAAAAATGGCATTTTTCGTTTTAAAAATGGGGACTTTGGGGCTGCAAAATGAGTCTCCACAGGCAGCCTACAACCTGCAGGACACACTTTTCCCCACTTCTGATCTTAAAAAAAAAAACCAAAAGAAGAACTTATAGGTATGTGGATATAAGTTAATATATAAATAGGCATTGCACCTCATTACAAATAGTCCTGTTGGTTCTGATTACATAGGAGGAATTAATACCAATAGATGCTGTTTACTTCACACCACCATGCATAGTTCAGCACTGAGCCAGATTCATTTTTCATTTCAAGCAAGTCCTGAAAAGTCTCAGTGTTGTCTAAGATGAATATTCAAGACTTTTCTGAAATTTACATATCTGTAATCCAACAGGGGAAAAAGAAGAAAAGGTTGTCAGAGAAAATGAATTTGTGTCTCAAGGTCTGCCCTATTTTGAAACCAATAATGATGTTTAAGAGCCCCTTTGCTGTGATCAGCATTGCATTGTTCTAATTGACAAATTAGCCATCCATATGGGTTCAGAGGCAATAATACAGCCACAAATCCCAATAAATACAAACATAATCTGATATAAGATGGATCAGCCAAATAAGTTAAAGCAAGACTTAACACATTAAAAAAAAACCCTGTGCTTAGAGGAACCACTTGTTCACAAGTTCTCATGGAGCTCTAAAGGGAGTCGTATGGTCAGAACATTGGTTTTAAGAATATGTGAACATGGCAGCCTTGTCTGCAGAGGAAAGCTGGGTTATGGAATTGCCAGTTGCAATCATGTTTCTCCCCAGGTTATTCTTCACAGCCTTCTCCTTCATGATATGGAAGCAAAATAGGGATGGGATGAATCCAGAATTTTCTGAATCCAGATCCAGATCTGAATCCCTGGAAGGTTCTGAGAATCCACGAATCTCACAAATCTCGAATCTTTCAAATCCTTTTTTTTAAAAAAGGGTTGAAAAGCAAAGGAAAAAAGGATAATCTTGGGCAAGACACACTCTATCAGCCTTAGCAAAAGCCTAGGCAAAGGCAAACCCCCCTCTGAAGAAATCTGGCCAGAACAATTGTCATAGTTTTGCCTCAGGATCTCCCCAAATTGAAAATGACATGAAGGCCCTTCTACACAGGCAGGAAAATGTGGATTAACCCCACATTTCCTGCCTGTGTAAACAGGGCCACATACTACAGTACAGAGATAATCTAGGTTAAATCTCTATCTTCTTTGCATGGCTCATTCTGGCATCCTGGAGTTTGTAATTTGATGATGCACCAGCACACTTTGGCAGAGAAGGTTGTGACACCTAGTGAAACTGCAAACCCCAGAATTGTCTATGAAAGAGCTTTGCAAGGGAGTTATGCAAAAGGAATCTTTCAGCTGTCCTTGAAATCTGAAGAAGACTGGACCTTCCAGCCAATCATGCCTTTGGCGGGCCCCAGAGGTGCCAATTTTTTTTTTTTAAAAAAAATTCCTTTCTGCTACATGTGGTTTGTCATGTGGCTCATGAGAAACCATGACAGACATTTCACTTCTCATCCTATTCTAGCTATAGGTTTACAACTACTCACTGGTCTTGTGGAAGGAGATACACTGGCCTACATGTGGTAATCACTGGATGAGATCGTGTGACCTTGCCCTCTGCCCCACTACTTCTGATAGGCATCAGATCCACTGATTCCAGCATGCATACATGCCATTGATTTTCAGCACAGAAAATAGTGCTGAATTTAAGTATCAAATGTTCAATTTAAATATATTAGAATACAACCCCAGACGTAATTTCTGAAATTGTTAGCAAAGGCCATTATTACTCCAAGGGGAAAACTCATCTACTTGCCATCTCTTCTTGTGCATTTGCTCTCCTAGGTCTTCAGGCATCCTAGTCGCCAACAAACTATTTAGTTGGTGGATTTGAAAGATCTGGTTTGCCTATTCTGGTGCAAGGATTTGGATTTGCAAATCTCGAATCCTTGCAAGGATTCGATTGGCCCATCCCTAAAGCAAAACTACCTAACATGTGTAGTATTCAGCTTGATCAAGTGTCATCTAGTGATGACCTAACTTTGTTCAACTCAGCTAAGGATCAACTTCACATTTTCCAAGTTTTCTCATTGACTGACCCAAGCAGATCTTAGAAAATTTCTTTTTCAAGTACAACTTCCAGAACTCTGGTCAAACACAATGTCTTACACTCTGGGAATCCATGTGTGTGATCTTGCACAACTCCCATTCTTTGCAGTGTATCTGTCTGAGAAGGTCCTTAACAATTCCACATATTACTTTGCTCCACACTCATTGGCCCATTGGCCAAGATCATATTCTAGAATGGTGAAGTGTAAAGCTCTACCAGCTTATTTATGATGGAGGTCTGGAGGCTGATGACTGCTCCTTCTCTCCCAGCTATGCAAACTGCAGATGGATGGGACTGAGGTATGCCCCTATAGTCAATCACAGCAAGGTAAGAAGGGGGTGCATTCACTCTCCCATGGTCCAAAAGAAGTATGTTGACCACTAAAAGAGTATTCACCAAGAACATCCCTGATATCATGTTGTTATGGGCCTTCAAGCTGACTCTGACTTACGGTAATCCTCTCATAGGTTTTTTTTTTTTGCGGGGGGGAGAGAAGGGGAAGTTTTCCAAAGGACATTTGTCACTACCTTCCTGTGAAGATGAGAAAGTATGACCTGCCCAACATCACCTAGTGGCTTGTCATGGCTAAGTATCCTGATCTCTCAAAAGTACTAGCCCATTACTCAAAGCACTAGCCCATTACTCAAAGCACTACGGCATGCTGGTTTCCTTACTATACCATTAGTACTATGCCTTATTCTAATATTAATACAGGTTTGAAACTCAGTGTTACCAATATTAGTATGTTCATGATATCTTTAAATTTACTTATAATCTCATACAAAGTTGTTGGTGGGCTTGCCTCTAGCAGACTTATTTTTTGATTTGTTCGCTTCTAGATATCCCACCTTTTCCCCAATACAGGTGGCCTAAAAAACTTAAAATACAGATTAAAAAATTATATCACACACAGGTTAAAAATATAATGCTACTATTAATAAAATTAAAAGCAGCTAAAAGCATAACTACTGTAAAGGACAACAACAAATATAAGTGACTCGGGATACGAAAGGGCCTTTCCCCCTAAGCAGTCAGCCCCCAAAGGCCTGAAGAGTTTTCACCTGCCTGTGGAAGAATAGCAAGGGAGGTGCCTGGCTAACTTGTCAGGGAAGGGAGCTCCAGAGCCTGAGAGCAGCTATTGAGAAGGCCCGTTCCCATGTTTCAACTAGATGTGCCAGTGAGGATGGTGGAAGAGAGACAAAGGCGTCCCAAGAAGGTCTGAAGATAAGAGCAGGCTCATATAGGAGACACAGTCCTTAAAATAACCTGGACCTGAGCCATATAGGGCTTCACAGCTTGTAATCAGCACTTTGAATTGGGCCTGAAAACACACTGGCACCCAATGGAGCTCTTCCAACAAGACAACCCATGGATCATTAGACCAAAGGCCTGTCTAGGGCCATTTCCGTACTACATTGTTATAGCGCTATTATTCTACTTTCAACATCTTATTGAATCCTGGAGTTTGCAGTTTAGGGAGGGACATTTAGAATTCTCAGCCAGAGAGCTTTTGGACCTCAGTAAACTACAAACCCCAGAATTCCACAGCATGATGGAAGTGGAAAAATAGCACTATAATAGCGTAGTGCAGAAATGGTCTAGTACAGCAATCAGTTCCCACAATAACCAAACAGATGCCTACAGGAAACCTCCAAACGGAACGTTTGCAACATCTCACTTTCTCCAGCAACTGGAATTGACAAGTATTCTGCCTCTAATATGTAGCCTACATGACTAGAAACCATTGGTAGTCTTATTCTCCATGAAAAGTAATTTGTTTTTGTTTTATACTCCATGGCTGATAAGGCCAGTTCTCATTTGAACATTTCTTCTCTTTACAAATATTACTATTCTTCAGCAGTTTCTAGTTTTTTTCCTCTGTATAGAAATCTTCTATATCTATCTTCTTCTAAAAGAAGAATCTCCTAAAAATCCTCCTCCATAGTAGCAAACTCTTAGTAAAGAATAATCTGTTCTGTCCTGCTCCACACAAAAAGAAACGTGACTTCCTTTTGTTTCTTTTTTAAGCCCATTTTTCCGTTTTAGCTAAATATCACTGATATCCCTGCATTAAAATGATCTATTTTGTAATCAGGATTATACAATTTAGAGTGCAGGCTCGAACAAGGGTGAGAGGATCAAATACAGACTAACGTAACCATCTGGCCTGCATTAACGCTCCTGACCTTGACGTAACCAGGCAAAGCTTTAAAAATCATTAGTTAAGTTGAACTGTTGTGTTTTAAATATCAGTAGGTGATCCCTTGTTAGACCAGTCTAATCCGGAGGTTTCCTCTCAAAGACGTAGTCCTGCATCATTCAAAAATCATCTTTAGTCTACAGACCTTATATATGAGCTTATGCAGTCCATTCTTTGGTCTTTCATTCTCTCTTTTTAAAAAACATCATTGACTTAAAAAGGGATAATGCAGGGGCACTTTCCACACCATATAAAAAGGTACTAAGTTTGCTAAGGTGATCAGTTGCAATAGGTTTGTCTTTAAGACACATTCCTATAAACCATCAGATTTTGCCAGCCTGCAATGTTTGGGATAGAAGGACAATAGCATGGCTTATCTAAATTCAGCTATGTCCCACACTCTCCTCCAGGGTAAAATGGCATTGCAGAGGTGTTCCTTGTTCTATTATATCAGCTTCATACTGGTGTGAAGATTGCCACCACTGCTGCTACTCTGTGGGTCAGCACAGTATTAAATCAAAAGTATAAGATGTATGGGGCACACACCCGAGCTCTTTTCCTGACTATTTGCACTACGTACAACAAGATTCAACTTTTTCCCTCTGCCCCTAACACACAGCCTGGGGCTGCATTTTAGTTAAGTGGGAGGCATTGATTGCAGAATGTGTACTAATTGAGATAAAACAAAACATGAAGCAAAGAGGTCTCATATTTTTGCTTCATGGAAAACTGTATTTTTATTTATTTAATTTAGATGCCACCTTTTCTCCACTGCATTCAATACAGCATATATGGTTCTCTGTCTGCCCACAATATCCTCACAACAATTCCGTGAGGTAGGTCAGGCTGGGAGAGAGAATGCCCAGCCCAGGGTCGCTCACTGGGCTTCATGGCTCACTGGGGACTGGAGTTTGGGTCCCTGAAGTCCCAGTCCAACACTCTAACCACTATATCTATGCTACAAGGGTTCTTGGACTTCTGATAAAATTCAGAAAGGTCAGTAGCTATGCTAGTTGGGAGCCAAAAAGAAAAAGAAAAGGAACTTTCCCAAGTTTTGCATAGGATTGTGGCAAATGCTATTTGAGAAAAAGAGAGAAGCAGTTTTGTGAAATATACATAACTTATAAAATTACCCAGAGGCACTTCAGTGCACACAGCAGGGGCTACAAATTAAGCTTTACTCTTCAGTGCAAAATATTAGCACTGGACACATTTACAAAACATGGTCTTCCTTCATGCCAGAATTTATTTACTGGTAGGAATTATTCCATAGCTTCTAAAAGCCTGTTGGGGGAATAGCTCCATTTGGTTCTTGGCCATCTGGGCTAATTAAGAAAGAGAGGATTAAATTCACAGATGGGCTCCTATAATAACAGTGATCAAAACACAACAAAATAATGTAACAGGATTATCAGATGAAATTGCTCAAGGGAGAGTATTAAAGTATGGTAAAGCCATGTGTGCTTTGTATTTGGCCAATCTAAACCTAAGGCTAGTTGGGTCTAAGCTCTCATTTTCATTTAACAAAGTCTTACGTTGTTAACATTTTCCAATATTTATCGTATGATGCAAACTATTGTTTTAGAGCCTCTGTATGATTTCTCACTATGCCCTCAAACTCTGCTCAGTGGCATAGTTAACATTTCCCACTTTCTCACAATGCTTGCTGATTTCCATTGAGCTGGCACTTAATTCAAGTTAATTGAAGCTTGTCTGCCAGTGATATCTGTTTTACAGCCATTGTGCTGTCTTCTTTACATGAAAACTGACACAAATCTCACAACCTCAAAACTGCATAATAACAGCTAAGAAAATTTGAAAATGTGTGTGCTTTAAGATGTATGATAACAATTTGAAAATGTGCTCTCTGTGTCTGTTGTGGAATAACATGCATATTTTAAAGGCTACATTTCAATCTTTGTCAGATGGCTGCCTTCATTCATTTGTTTTAGGGTTCCCAGGTGTCCCATGTTCTACAGAGCTTCTCATATATGGAGGCTTGAAGTCCAGATCTATATTGGGGTAATACAGGACACCCCAATTTCCATATATTTTGATTTGCTGAAAACAGGAACCAGGCATGCTCCCAACAGACCAACCCCTCAACATTTCATACCTAGCAAAATGCCCTTACATATCAAATACTGGCTGGCACAGTACTGTTCTTCCCCCCCCACCAGTGAGGCTGAGCAGCCTCAAATCGTTCCTCGTGTGATCCTCTCTCAGTTACTTGTAGTGTTCAGATTGGGAAGAGTGGGTCTCAGCTGCAACTACAACAGATGAAGCCCAGTCTGAAGTCATTTTACTGCGTATCAAATGCTCTGATACTCCAAACCATGGGTACAACAAGGGCCAACCCATGATGCCAGTACCTCTGTTCGAAAGTGGGGAACAATTAGCTCAAAAATGGGAGGCCTGCCGGTAACTTAGCGAGGTCTTACCTACCAATGTTTATGGGCTTGTACGGGAAAGAATCAGCTGAAGAGTAAAACGTAAACTAAAAATGTGTTTTATTAACAAGATTCACACAAGCACGCAAAAGCTCAAGCACTCACACACTCACACAAGGACTAAACGAAGGAAAGAGAGGAAAATGGGATAGAAGACGTTGAAGGCCTTGGAAGCGCAACGGCTGCACTTCCTGCCCTAGCACGGCCTGGGACACTACCCAGAAGTGTGGCCATCGTGCTTCCTGGATCCCAGAGACAACCAGTGCAGAGGGGGAGCGCTCCTGTTGTGCTCCCCTCCTGGCAGGTCCGACGCTGGGACCCACACTGGATGTCTCCACAACCAAGTAAGGTGTGAAGAGGGCTATGGTCTCAGACAAGGCCTGTCCGTTGCAAGCACAGTTAGTCCCCTCTTCCTGTTCATTGCTGCACAAGTGACTAAAAGAGGAACATGTGAGGAAGGCCTATATCTCACATTTCATGGGAGCCTGGAACTCTTTTGAGGCATTCTTTATATAGGCCTGTTTCACGTGTTCTAGCTAGTCTAGCGACTCAGAAGTTTCTTCCAGCAAGTGCCACTCAACCCAGCTGCTTTGGTTGAGGGAGCTGGCAGACGAAAGCAGGATTCCTGTGGGGATGGGCCTGCTGCTGCTCAGGTTTCTCCCAAAGGGGATTGACCCCTTTTGGAGAGCCAGAGACAAAGTCATCCAGGGATACTCCTGATTGACTGGGGATTTGAATTTGGATTTCCTTGGTCCAGAACTCTAATCATTATCAGTCATGTAGGGATGAGGGGGGCGATGGGGGCGTTGTGCCCCCAGCAGCAATTTTTTGGTGTGCCGTGGCTCCTTGCTTGCTTTCCTCCATGCACCGTAGCCCTGCCCCGTCCACTGTAGCCCCGCCCCCATGCACCATAGTCCCGCTCCACATGCCGTAGCCACACCCCCATGTGCTGTAGCCATGCCCCTGCCCCTCCACCCACACCCACGCACTCCAAGCTCTCCTACTGATCATTACTGTAATACTGCTGTTGTTGACTCAGTATAAACAAAATGCTAGGTCCATTGCACAAAGGACATAAGAAGACTATACCATTGTTCTATGCACTCAATTACCGAGGGGGAGGCAGAGGAAATGGAATAATTTAACTCTTTCATGCTACAGAGGCTAGTAGAATATTGGAAAGAAGTAGTGCAAAACATTTCTAGTAGAACAGAGACTATCCCACTGGCATACAGGAAGGATGAATGTGGATCAAACCGAAGGGGTTTTTGAAAGAAGAAAACACATTTAAGTCAAACAAATCTCTTTCAAACAACTTTCCAATGCTGCCTTACCTAGTCATGGGAACAGCCACTGTTCAGTGAAACAGCAGGTGCTCTGCACTCAGGAGGTCTCTGGAATCAGTCCCTGGCATCTCCAAGTAAGCCTGGAAAAGCACTCATTATGAAAGCTGATGCTACTCAGTGTAGACAATACTTAACTAGATGAACCTATGACATGACCTGATGTAAGGCACCTTTGTATATGGTACAACACAAACTGGTATGATACGGTGAGGCTTCCAAGAGTCTTTCATTGCTGTCTTCCAGAGTCCATCTGTGGGAAAGAAACCACTCAATTGGTAAAACGGGGGATGGAAATGCACCAGATTCTGGCACAGATGGAGAAACAGGATTCTGAAAGGAGATTTGTCATGGTTAAAAGTGGCATCAGGGTTTTGTACAGAATTTTCTCTTTTATTTTCTGGAATGCATCCACAGGCAAACCAACTGCAGAATGCTGGGAGATCCATTTGTTTTGTTTATGACGGGTCATTTTAGTGCAGTGGCTTCTATCATCCTGCAATTAACATGGGATTATTGAAAACAGATCCCATATACAAACACTTCCGGCCACTTGGCTAGCAACAGCCCCATAAAGCCTAGATTTGTGTTTTAATTCCTCAATTCCATTAAATCAGACAGCTGAGATTAGTCGATTAAGCTGCTTGTTTTTATGATTGTGGGTATTTTGCAAATCACCAAGAGAAAAACATTAGCAACAAAAGATACAGAAAATGTATTGTGCCTCCATGGTTCCATATAATTCCCTTGGCAGAGTCCTTTCCAAGATGAATCTACTGTGGGGAAGATGGGCATAGTTCTTCAAAGACGAAGGGAAGAAGAACTTGAGTACAATGAGTACATTCCATCCTACTTCCCAGATTGTTAATAGATTTAAAGACCAGTGATGCAATTGCTACCTAGAAAAGATTTCAGTATTGATAATGGTTTGCTGGGATTGTTTTCCATGGTAATCACTGATGGTGATTTAAAAAAAAAACAGGAATTTTGCACAACAAAACCATATGCCTATTTTGTGCAACACTGCTGTATTTTGCATAACATGCGTAACATGTACAACACAGCTGTTTTCTATGTAAAAAAACCCAGTAATCTGCACAACAAAAATGTTGTTGAGAAAGCAGCAATCTTGCATAACAAAACCATGTGTGACTATAAATCCAATCAACCTGAGTTTGTTTTCTTGCTATGTAACATTCGGGTTGCACAGCTTTCAAACCAGCAAAGGCCACAGCCATAATCTTGAACCCTTCATCATGTTCTTTGTATAGAGGTACAGTGTATACTTTAGTTTTGCATTTTGTGCACTATTCCCAAGTGCAAAAACAATGAACTCAGATGAAGGTTGGGGGGTTTTTTGTCTTAGAATGCTGAGCTGTTTTCTGTGCATAGTAAAAATATTATAAGTGTAACTGCAAAGCTTTACAGTTTCCCATACTTTTGTGCAGTTTTCAAAAAGTGCAGTTTATGTTGTGTTCCCCAATTTGTGAAAACTTTCAATGTGCTGTTTTTCTTCCCATGTAAGTTTTTTGAGGGGTTGGGAAACTACAGGTTTGACTCCAGGAAAGAAATTAATAAATTTCGATTCTATCCCTATTCCAAAGTAAACAGCACGTTCAAGATCCATACAGCAGCATTCTATTACTGAAGGCTTAATCCTATATTACTAACAATCATGGAAATAGCACGACTGTTTCTAGAAAACAAAATCAAAGTTTCTCTGCAGAGTTCTAGCACCACCACCATTGTAATTTTAAGAGGTCAACATAAATGTAACGCATGTGTGGAGTTGGAGCTATGTCTCATCTGAATAGGTAGGTCATTTGCTAAATGCTGTCATATTCACTTCACTTTTCTGTTCCAGAAGCACAACATTCACATAGGCTTGTGATCCCTTTGGAAAGAGGTCACTGGTTACTCACATTTTGCAAAATTAGAAATATACAGGGGAACATTAATGAAGGAGGCACTGCTTGGGTGCTGCAACAGGCAGCCACTATCTTCTGTTCTCATACCAGATGGATCTTATTCCAAAGCCAAATTCACCTTTCTGTCTCTATGTTCTTCTTAGAATCTGTCC
This sequence comes from Iguana delicatissima, assembly GCA_948472985.1. Classification (NCBI taxonomy): domain Eukaryota; kingdom Metazoa; phylum Chordata; class Lepidosauria; order Squamata; family Iguanidae; genus Iguana; species Iguana delicatissima. The sequence goes on along the minus strand of CAOKZL010001989.1, from coordinate 495 downwards.
CAAAGCTACAGCATTTTTTTTACATACAGACATCTGGATTGCAACAGCCTCAGCTGGGGTAGAAACAGGCCTGCCTTTTACCTCTTTTCTGTTATAGTATACTGTATTCTTATTCAAAGGTTGCAGAAGTTACTTTTTTGAACTAAAGATCTCAGCATTGGATGGATGAATTCATAACCATGTTGACTGGGGAATTTTGGGAGCTATAGCAGGGACGGGGGAGGAAACTTCAACGAATTTATTTATTTAGGCAGACTACAAGTTAACACATTCAACAACACATACAAGTTTACTGTCTCTCAAATCGGCATTTCTATTGTTTACTCCAAGTTTTAACCAAAAACTTGATTTTCATGCTATCAGTTTGAACAGAAACACTTTGGGAAGATACTGCCTTCCCCCGCCCCGACCAGTTCCACACTACACTGTTATAGAGCTATTATTCCACTTTCAACATCCTGTGGAATTCTGGGATTTGTAGTTTACTGAGGCCAA
>CAOKZL010001988.1:0-256783 GCA_948472985.1 Iguana delicatissima | reverse complement strand
GAGATGGTTTAATTAATTTCTTCCTTCTGTTATGATTCTTTCAAAGTACACCCATTGCTATGGAAACCAAATCAGCTTCTGTTCTGGAGGAAGCACAGGGACCATGGTGCACAATGAAAGGATTAATCCACCCTTGAGGTGCCATGGTCCAAATCTTGACTGACCCCCTAAAAAGAAGAAATTAAAAAAAGGAGGGGATGCATATATACCACAATCTTTGGTGTTTTTAGTCAGAGGTCCTACAGTACTTGGTGGGCATTGCATCCAAAAGAGATGCTCTGTGAGTATTTAAAAACCTGCTTTTGTTTTAGAGTGTGTGGTGAGAGATGATCTTTTTTTAAAAAAATGGTGGACAGAGAGTAGGGAGTGTCTTTACCTTCCAGTGCAATTGGTGGCTAAGTCTTGTCCCCATTGCCTCAACTAGAATATGGAGAAAAATAACTCCCATTGGCATCATCCTGCTTATTTATAAAACATCTGTTTTGGGCCTTAATGTATACAGGCTACAGCATTAATGGAACATGTTGTATGATCTTAATATACTGAGTTACGAGTCAGGGATGTCTTGTTTGTATCTTGCCTCTGCTGTGAATCTGCTTGTTGGTCTTAGTCAAGTCATATTCTCACAGCTTCAGCATCTCTCCTCAGATTTCAACAGAGCAATAATCCTGACTTCTGGATGGTTCTTCTAAGCTTTAAAGATGATGTATAGGAGGTGCTGTGAACATTCTGAAGTGCTATATAAATGCTAAATATTATTAAGTTACATCAAATGTACATAAAGTTTCAATTTTAAATATTTGTGCGATAGCAATGTATCACAGTTTATGATCCCCTTATATTGTTCATCGGCACTGCATCTGTTTGAAAACTTCTAGCTGCCACGGCTGCTAGCTTTTTAAACTAAGGTACCTATATTTTATCAACTGCAAAATGAGAAGAAATTAAGCAGTCATGGATTTTCTATAGCAGCTGCAATAATGGGAAAGGCTATAACCTGGTTTTATTTTTTTAAAAATCCCACTACCCTTTAGCTGGTAAAGGAACAGAAGCATCTATCAGCAAAGATGATGGTACTCCTTTAAGCCAGAAGGTAAATTACTAGGATCAGTGTTCAAGTATTAACATGAGCTTTTAGCACTGCCACAATTAGGTTTAGAATTTGTCCTCACCCCATTTGCCAATACCAAGATAACTACACTGAAACCAAAAGCTTAAGTCACTTTGAGACAAAACAAGGTAATCAGCATAAGAAACTGACTACAGTATTTTGCATTAATATACTTTTAGACGCTTTCTGCATAGCTGGCTTATTGTTCACATTCTTTGTGTCTTTCTTCAAAGTTTAACCTCTCTTTAGATACATCACATTTTCCAGGCATTCAAATCATAACTTTGCACTTAGGAAAATGAGATATTTCACACAGATAACACATTCATCACACTTTAAAACAGTGTGAAACAGGACTAACAAAGCAACTCATAGGCACCTAGATATTGTCGTAATGCAGTGACAGTGCCCCTGTCATATGGCTGAATTCTGGTGAGACATTTACATCAAATAAAATAATTATAGCTGGTAGAAACTTTAGTTTCTACATAGAGTGGTACAGCAAAAACAACATTTGAGTAGAAGTGCTCTTAAAAGTTGACTGAAAATTTACAGAAGCACTGCTAACCTCCTGTAGCCATGCTCTACTATTTTGCAAATCCTTGTATTTGCAAATCACTTTTTCAATTCACACATTAAATTGCTCCAAGCAACACAGAACATTATTACCTTCTCCAAATGGCTTGGCTCAATGCCCTTATTTTTCTTGGTTCTGAATGTATGCCTTGCCAAGTAGAACAGAAAGGACCCCTCAGAAAATAGAATTCTACCTACTTAAAAGGAGTGAGGTTATATTTCTTTGGAAACATTTAGTTCCAAGTTTACATATTAGAACAACTGTCCCCCATCTCAATGCTGGACTGTATATATTTACTTGAAGTATCATTTGTTTTAGTGGCACTTATCTCCAGTACATTTAGAACTAGGCGATCTTAGACAAAGGGAAACAGGCAGAGACTACATCAAGGCTAATGTCGTAATATCTGGGCAGATATTGAAGATCAGCAGCACCATTTCATCCCTATAGTTACTGTGAAGAACAGTAGTGCACACCATTTCTAAGGACTATTGCTCAGAAACAGCAGATGAGATAGTAAATATTTTCCTGTCTGTGCTAGTTGGAACTGCAGATGTTGGTTTGCTGATTGAATGCTCCAGCATACTGCTGATGGAAAATGGATGTGTCAGAGGAAAAGGCCAAGTTAAAATGCTTTTCCTGACATGCTAATTTTCTATATTGAGGGATTTCTATCTTTTGGAATAGAGGACCACTGAATCATATGAGATCATACATGCAGTCTTGGCTGCTACAGTCCAGGAAGATGTTTGTTACTTATCACAGCTAAGCTAAACCATGCCCCTTTTCCAAATAAGGGCCTGATCCGAGAGTCACCAAAGCAGAACGTTCTGCCAGTCTTTTTAGTATACAGGTATACTTCAGTTAACAAAGTCGATGTGTTCCTAGGCATTACTTCTTTAACAGAAAATTTGATACCAGAGGCAGAAATAACATGGAAAGAATAGGGATAGGTTCCAGTATCATAAAAAGGAACAGCAGTTGAATGTGTTCCAGCAAACATTCTATCCAAAACAAACAATTTGCACATGTGAAATGAAATAACTAGGTCCAGTAAGGGTTGCATAACTACACAGAAACACCGTGGACCTTCTGGATACTACTTAAAAGCTTTTTCCAAAGTGCATCTGGGACGTTATCTTCTTCCTTCATCATTTTCCATCTCTCTTGTGATTTCCATTTTGGTAACCAAACTTATAGATCTATTTTTTTTTAACATGTTTGGCATAGTTGGTGAGACACACTATCTGCTTTCCCCTTTTCTTTCTGTTCTGTTGTTCATGTATGCTCACTAAGAGATTCTGCTATTTACCTGGCCTGTGGTAGGCAGTGACACATGGCTACAGTAGAATTGCTATATTAGATTTACATTTTCTTCCAGCACAAGCTTTATTGCCTTCATTACTGCAGACATGCTGTTGCAAACAAAAAGCAAACTCTGTTTCTGCAGCTCTTATTCACCATCCTCCTAATGCAAATGCTGCTAAAAAAATCCAGCTAGTCAAGAGGGTGAGGAAGAAAAGGGGCTGAGTGGGCATAAAAAAGACCAAGTGGGCCAAAAGAAGCTTCTTTCTCAGAGGCTGTCAGCTGAGATATGCCTGTACCTCTTAGGTGCCTCTCTTCGGTCCTTCAAATGTATCTTTCATTGTAAGATACAAAGCACTACTCAAATAACTGCAAGAGTTTTTCTGCTATTGTTCTATCTAACCCAAAATAACTCAGCCTTTGTGAATTTTGGCATCCTATTATAGATGTGTGCAAACTTTGGGCTTGTGAGATCTACTTCATTTCTGATATGAACTCCACGGTCCATCAAGGAGATCTTGGTGTAAAACACTGTCTCAAGAAGACAGAAACAACTATAGAACAAGGTGCTACTGAAAACAAGTTTGCCTTATAGAAGTCCTTTTACATTTACTTCTGCTTTCTCTTCACATTTTTGTGATTACAATAACTTACTTTAGGAAGGACAAAAGCTTTTTACTGGACCTACTGCTAACTATCAGGAGATCGTCTTCTACATTCTGCCCCTCTCTTCCTCTTGAATCTTTCAAATCATGTTGTTAAAAATTGCAAGGATTTTGTTCTGCTCCTTGAATTAAGCTGAAGAATTCTAAAAAAAATATCCCTTTTCATCTTCTGATTAGCATAAAAGTATGTACACCATTATTTACACAAGGATAATACATAATTGCAGGATATGTACTGTTATCACTTTTGTGTGTACCATATAAATAGTGTAAATATCTAAAGATCTGTTCAATAAATGTACTTTCTAAGTTTAGAAAAGAGTATTTTTTTTATATCAAGTACAGTTAGATGAGGGTACTTTAGGCACACAATTTAAAACTACTTGTCCCATGCTGTGGAACAAAAAACTAGTTTACCTGAGTTCTGCAAAAATAAAGGGTTGTTTCTAGTTTTAACAAAAAATGCCCCCCTCTCTTTCAGTCTCAAAGAGGTAACCAATCAGTCTGGGATACCTATAACATTAAAAATGCATAGCAGAAATAAATTCTCATAAAAAGGGGCCCAAGTAGCTTAAAAAAATTAAAAGTTTCCCTTCACCTTCCTATAATGCAAGTAAAACCTTTTCCTAATACATTTGCTACATAGACTGTACAGAAAAGCACACTACTAAACCATTTACCCTATAAGCAATCCATCCTGAAGGAAGTGAAAATTGCTCCTAAATGGCAGGTTTTCATCTTGATTTCTGAAATATTCAAGTCTTGTCAATTCTCATCATCTCTCCTATAATGAATTGTCTGTATTTCCTGAGCTATAAATGTAGCGATTTCCTGGGTACCTGCTGCAATGACTCGGCATGACATTAGGTCTAGAGGTCCACCTAGGAAAGAAGAGCAGTTTTATCAGAAAAACAACATGTAACTTAGATTCAGAAGAAGCGCAAGACTCTTCCCCCTCTATGTATTTTTCAAACAACTTCTTGCATAATCCATTAGATTCGGCTGCTGTATTTCACTGGGATATATAAAGGAGCAAAACGAATTGGAGCACCTACCTTGCCACGATGGTAATGAAAAGCAACCCATGTGCAAAAGTGAGACAGCGTTTTTATATTAACAGCATGCTTTCTTATTTAGGCTTCTCCCACTTATCTTACAGGTTAGGGACTTGAGCACAGTCAGAAAAAGGGAATTTGTTGAAAAGTGGAACCCATGTAGGCACCATGAAGGACTTATGGAGACTCACTTGGAACTCACCATGCACCATGCTGCTTGCCAAGTCTCTCAGCCAGCTTACTTTGCAAGCAGCACACATGTGTGAGCAGTTCCAAGTAAGCCTCGGTGAGCATGAAGAACTGATGAAAGAGCAGAACCCTCATCGAATTAATGGAACTTGTCCTTAACTTGGAAGCATCAAAAGACTGAGTCTTCAGATAACAGAGCATCCAAAGGTGGTGGGTTTTTATGTTATTTATTTGAGTTCTAGCATACAGGAAATCCACCTGCACAACAGGGCCTTCTGGCCCACTCCTCCAAACACAGCCTGGAAAACCCTATTCTGAAAGCTGAGAGATTTCAAAAAGGCCTGAGTGAGGCAGGAACAGAAAAATATGAAAACTGGAAGGAGGCAGTTTACACAAGCTTATGTTAACACTGGATATGCCTTTCCCATTTTTGAATTTTACTCCTCCTGCAGATTGCAGAAGCAGCCTTCCTTTAATAATAATCAAGAGAAATAATCCTGACCTACTGAAATGAATTGATATGTTTGTCTTGACATCATTATAATTAAGGATCCACCCAACGTTCTGTAATCTAGAAAGCAGAAAATAGCCTCGTCAGATTTTTAAAAACAATGCCCACAATTCATCCTCTTGAAAAAAGCATTTGCTCACCTGAAGTATCCATCACAACACCACCTGCCTCTCTGATAATCACAGTAGCTGCTGCCAAATCCCAGCAGTGCAAGCCAAACTGATAATATGCATCTGCAGCACCAGATGCTAAATGACAGAGTGCCAAGGTAGCACTTCCAATTACGCGCACCCTATAATAAATCAAGGCATAGGGGAGGGAGATAGACACAAAACATGTAAACATAACAATCCTGATAAAGCAGAGCCTTCCCTAAAGTGTTGGGTCATAAACAAAGGTTTGAAAATTAATTAACAGCCTAAATCCTATTGTTAGTCCAAACTAGAAAGAGCAACTGAATAAACTGGATTTATCTACGTGTTGAGTAACTAGTCAACAATTGTTTCAGTGGGCCTACTCTCATTTAGACTAACTGTCAGGATTTGAACCAATATGGGCTGGGTGTATATACTTAAAAACTAGTACATACTCGGAACTTTGAAAAACATCTACCCATTTCCAGATATCTGACCCAACACAGTTTTCTTCTTTATCATTTTATAATGGATGCCAGGCTGGCAGTGTGTACACTTTACAAAACAATGCTTGGTTACCACCATAAATCCCATGCAATTGAAAAAACAGACCCTGCCCCCCTAAACAGCAACATTAGAGGCAGTGTAAAGGCAGGAGTATTTCTTTCGGTGCACGAGAGCTTCTTCTAAGAGTGCAGGCAGTGGGGGTAGTCTGGTTCAGCAGGAGATCTGTATACTTATTTTCATTCCTACAGAACTTTTGAAAGCATTCACTAAGTTTAAGTGAATGACTACTTAACTGAAATGTTAATAAAAAGGTGACGGCTGTAATATAAATTTCGTAGAAAGAAAATCTTACCCATGAGCTTGGGCCCTGAGCAATCGCTCCATGTTACTGAGAAATACTTTTAAAGTGTCAGGGTCACGCTTTGGGCCAATCTCCGTTAAAATCAAGGCCTTTGAGATATCTGCAAGATAAACAATTGATCTGCATTACTGGAACAGCTTTTCAAAGTGGGTCTTTTCCACTTTCTACCGTGAATTGTCCTTAGTGTTTTACAATACATCTCAGGCCATTTCCGCACTACACTGTTATAGTACTGTTATTCCACTTTCAACATCTTATGGAATCCTGGAGTTTGCAGATTAGGGAAGGGCATCTTTGGTCTCAGTAAATTACAAACTCCAGAATTTCACATGATGTTGAAAGTGGAATAATAGCACTATAACAGTGTAGTGCAGAAATGGCCTCAGTTTCCATGCAGGTATATCATTTAATGCTTACCCCTAGTAAGTTCTAAGTTCCAAACAAGTAATATTCTGTATCTTGAAACTACCCTTAACATTACTTTCACTGCACTTCTAAACACTTTTATGCAGAAGCAAATATTGGCATTTAGTATAACAGCAATTAAATATGCAACAACAGTTATTCCCTTATCTACCTCCTCTGATTATCTGAAGTTTTTAAAGCACATCTTTCAGTAAGGATACTATCATGTTATTATATATTAGGAAAAATGCACTGTTGAAACTAATCTGAAAATTAAGAAGATATATTCTTTGAGAAGGAAGCATAAGAGAACACAACGGTTTAACAAGCTATTTCTTTGTTGTGTATTCTAGGATTAGGACAAAGTCATAGTATCCTTAGGTCTAACTAACTGCACTGAAGCTTTTCGGAATTCTTCTGCTTGTATTTTAATATTTTTCATATTCAAGATTTCAGAAAAATCTTGTGAATGTGCAGCCAATGGTGCGGAATGGTAGGAGGTACAATTCAACAACATTTGAAAGGCCACATTTTCCCCACTCCTATGCCTTTAATTCATGGCATCCACTCTATAGACTGTCAGGCCCAACCCACTGCTTCATATGGAATAAAGGCTTTTAAAGTGATTTCCTTACAATGAGTTTAATATCTGAAAACCGCTTTTCAGGTAGTTTGACAATAGTAAAACACAGGTCACCATCAATCATAACATCTTAAACAGATCCACAGTCAACTATATTTCACACCATTGTTACTAAAGAGCTGCCCCAAACATAAGTGTAAGCAGCAATCATCAGTTCTGTTGAATCCAACTTTACGGTGATTGGTAAAAGCCTCTTTTAAACTAAGTTCAAGCTAAATAATTAAAAGTAAGCAGTAAAAATGAGCAATAGTTACACAGAAGGCACATCAAGTACTTGAGAAATAGCATCAACTCTTTGCAATTACAACATTCTAAGTATTTATTTTAGAGTGCTTACGAAGTCTAAACTAACCTGTCACTTTTGATACCTGTAGCCTTTTGTCATTACAATATGCCCCTTGACCTCTTCTACCAGTGTATAACCGTTCTTCAGTGCAGTGATAAATTACACCAAATTCAAGCTTTAGGGTTTTAAGAAAAGAAAAGTAACATGAATGTAATTTTTAGACTACGCATAAGTATAAACAAATTAGCATTATTTTAACAGCATATAATTGGAGTCTGTTATTTATAATAATAAGTGTTTTGATTACTCCAGACTTTCAACTTTATATGCTACATAAAATGCAAATGATAACTGAGTTGCTCCATCTCCTTATAGAGGTATACTGTGGTTACTTCTTACATTAAGTTCATTTATTACATTTTTATATTAATGGAAAATGTTTTCTGCACCATACTGGCTGTAAAGAGCAACACTGGCCCAATGTATCACACTATTGGTTAGGTTCTCCACGACAATATCTGTCATTATTGGGAACATACAGTGGTGGCAGAAAAAACCTTTTCCATGAAGGGCAATTCAAATATAAGCAGGTCTGCTACATTAGGCCTGTTATATGGAACTGCCTTCATATGGAAGGTGTTTCAGTAGTTTCTACACAACAGCTGGTTCTTGTGTGCGCTTCAAGTTGCTCCTGATTTATGGTGACCCTAAGGCAACTCTATCAACGGGTTTTATTGGAAAGATTTGTTCAGAGATGGTTTGCCTTTGCCCCCCTCTGAGGCTGAAAGAGCGTGAGCTGAGCAAGGTCATCCAATGGGTTTCCACTGTCAAGCAGGCATTCAAACCCTGGTCTCAGAGTTATAGTCCAATCCTCAAACCAATATAGCAGACTGGCTGTCTAACAACTAGTATTACAATACTTGTTCTACAGCTGTAATAACCACCAAAAACAACAGTATAGAACCATTTCCTATAACAAAAACTTTCCTCCAACTACAATAGTGCTTTCTTGTGCCTGTTCTTCAAACTCATTGTTAGGACACAACTAAGTGATGACAGTCCACTATCTAGTGGAAATGTGCTGTGCAGGAGGAGACTGATGATCATTTGCAGTCACTTTCCCCTGGTGCCCCTCCCACTATCTTCTTTTCACCCAGATTCAGAAACCACAAAGGAGAAGAGCCCAAACAGGGTGGGTAGGAAGGATAAATGGACTGTGGTGGAAAAGCAGCAGTGAAAGAGCTTGATACCTCAGCTCCACTTTACCATTGCACATCACCCAAGCTTTCAGAGTTTGGAAAAATTGCTTTCCAGACTACAGAAGACATAATCTCCTAGCTAGTACATCCACCAGCTATGATGGCCAAGAAATATACTGCTGTTGTCCAAAAAGCAACTTTTCCAGGCTCTAGGACAGGGTGGGTAAAGTGTGGACCATCAGAGGATGTTGGATTAAAACTCTCAGCATTCATCACCACCATCTGTATTAGGGCTGCTGGGAGCTGCAGTCCAACAATACTTATAGAACCACACTTTGCCAACCCTATCCTAGGGAAATATAGTGCAATGCAGCTACTGTTTTCTTTAAGGGAACAGTGTCAACTACAGAAATGTGGGTGCTGATAATGATACTGCTATGAGCACCTAAAATTCTGCTGCAACATGAGCAAATAAATGGTAATAGAGAAAACATCTGTTAAGTTTTCTACTTGGCTGATTACAAGGTCCCTTATGTAGTCGACTCAGGAGAACTGGCAATCAGCATGGCTGGATCTAAATTTCTTTTAAGTGAAAATCATACTGTTCTCAAATGCAGTTATATGCAAGAAGTATAATTAATTGCAGTGAACCCTACTTTCAAAAGGACAAGCTTAGAATTAGCACATAAGATTATTCATAAAAATGTTGTTATTGCCATGTGCTTTCAAGTTTTCTGACTTATGGCAACCCTAAGGCTATCATGTGGTTTTCTTGGCAAGATTTGTTTAGCTGGGTTTTGCCTTTGCTTCCTCTGAGGCTGAGAAAATGTGACTTCCCCAAGGTCATCCACTCGGTTTCCAGGGCTGAGCCTGGTCTCCAGAGTCACGATTCAATGCTCAAAGCTATGCACTATGCTAGCTCTCACTCATAAAAACAGATCTCTCTTATTGGCTTTCTGAAAGATGGGCACATTCCATAAAAAGAAAATGTTCATACTCTTTTATTGTTTAATTCTCTAGTAAAGGTATGCAGCCATTTATGGTAGTTCAAAATAAAACTATTCATGGAAAAGTTGGCTTGAGTGTAATATGCAAGTTTACTTAAGTGTTACATGTAAACATTTTCCCAAATGGCAGAACAAAATCTCTAAAACGTTTTCTATAAATTTTGTTCATAACATTTAGATTTTATTCACCAGATTACTACATAATGAGCTACTTATTCTGATATCTGCAGCTAAAGTCTTACAGACCAACTTATGGAACATTATCTTTTACCTCTTGGTTAACAGCAAATCCAATACTAACAGCTACGGTTGGGAACCTGTGCAAATAAAATCAGTTGCATCTGTTTAATACACTTTCAACACAATTACTTTCAACACTTTTAGTTATCAGCTATATGACAGTGTTTGGTTCTCAAAAAAAATTACATTTTAAAAATGTTTTTTACATGTTTATATTTTTAAAAAGTTTTAAAACACACTTTTAACTTTTGGAAACTGCTCCTATGGATCATTTTCCAGTGCTTTTCCACTTGAAACACAGAACATGGAAGAAATATTGAATGTTGCCTTGATTCAGTAAGTCCCTTTACAGTCTGTTAAATCTTAGGATGATGTGCAAGTGATTGGGACTAACAGCATGGCTTATGAGCAATACAGTTAGGCTGTGAAGGAGATAAGAGAAAGTGACATCGGCTGTTCTAGCATGAAAGTCAGAGCTCAATTTAAGATCCAGAATTCAAGGGGTAGTGTTATAAGAAAACTATTTCTAGTAATTATGTACTTACGAATTTCCTCCTCCTAATATTTTGGCAGTCAATTTTTCTACATTATTGATATGCTAGAACTTGCACAGTAAAGAATGTCTATTTTATTATTAACTGGCTCAAACTTACATTTTCTGACAGCAATAACGTATAAACTGTAATAAAGTTGCAAGCTGATGAATGCTTTCTCCCAATATAAGCAAATTGTGATTTAATCATTATCAGCCTTATTAATAATTATTGGCAGCATTTTTTACTTGCTCATTCTAATTTAGAGCTCACTGTAAGCAGTCATGATAATTAAAAAACCAACTTAAGTTACTAAGAGTAAAGAAAGAGTTTGAAATATCTTCAACAAACTGAATAAAAATGAATGGTGAAGAAAGCCATCTTTTGCATTTTTGCAACTGTAGTTGGATTGGGGCCAATTTTTGCCCCCTGAATCCACAGTAGACTGCTACCTCCCAAAATTGACCAGAATTATAAATGACTAGAAGTTTTAAGGAGTCAGGAGAAAATGCACATTTAAATAAGGAAAATACTTCTGAGCTTGATAGATATGTGAGAAAGTCAGCTAATATGCAAACAAGTCTTACTTAGGATGTTGGACACAGAAAAATGTCTTTGAGCAAGAACACCACAGGATATGAGTAGAGAAGAAAAGAAACAGGTTCACTCTCTGTATTTACCTATGCACAAAATTGCAGGTGCCATCAACAGGATCAATGATCCAGGTAGGGCTGTCATTGAGGATGCACTTTGAACCAGCAGCAGTAGCTTCTTCTGCAATAAACCTGTTAATTAATGCACATTTACACAGTGAATGAGAAAATTCAAATTAGAATTTTATTGGAGGCAGACATATTTTTGTCTCTTAGGCAAAAAAGCAGTTTAGGCATTGCATATTTAGCTGTTCCTCACTACATCTGACTTCAGACAAGCACTTCGTGAAGTGTTTTTGAAAATCACTGTAAAATGATCTTTGGGAAGCTCTGCATAGTATTCAGGGGGCTGGGTGATTCAGGTGTTTCAACTCTGGGAAGATGCCTATGCATCTTATGATGTGAAGTTTGTTCCTCTCATGATGCAAGAGAATCCCCCTCTGAACGACAACCAGAAGCACACAAACTGAAGCCAGGCCACCATGCTAATTTTTAGGTGTTTCACTGTGGACTGTTCTATTCCAAATGCCTGAGAACTGTCAGTCACTCTCATCTATAGGTTTCTAAGAAGGAGGACATTTTACACAGAACACTGAAAGCATTTTGAACTTGCCTTGTACACACGAATGCTTATTAATATGGAACAGAAAGTGGAAGAAAGCCTCTGCTAAGTTAAATGTACATTTTTACCAATGGAGATTTTACAGATGTGGGAAATACAATATCCAGTTTGTATTATCTGTCAAAACAACCTTGAGCACCACCTGTACAAGACAGCCATTAGGCTCTGCAAGAAGATCAATAACTGGCAATTTTATTTGTTTCACCTCAGCACACTCCCTGTTAAATCTGTATAACAACAGTCTATAAACATTTTAGCGTTAGAATTCAATCACATCACTTTTTATGGGGTTGTTTTTGTTGTTATTACACGAACAGATGTTGGCAAAGACCAGGCAGAAACCATGATATTCATTTCACTAAGAGAAATCTAATCTGGATTTCAGAAGACAGAGGCAAGCATATTAAAAAACACAACACACAATAGTTAACGGACTCCATAATGTACCAGCCTAAAAGCTGCTGTGCTGTTTGAACAGACTAAAAATCAATATTTTCTCTTGGAGTAGGGGAAGGGAGGTAAAGAGAGAAAAGGAAGAAAAGATATGCTTCTAAATCTGCAAGTTTGTGCAATAACCAAATAACAAAGGCCATAATTCTCATCCCTTTTGGAAAATGAGTCAGTGCTGTCACTGTTTCCTATGAGAGATTTCAAAAGGAGACCAAATATTATGATACACCTGACTCCCCACTTGTGTGTTTGGCTGCATTGTTTCCCTGCACATGTATATTACCATGGACATCTTCAGCTTTGTGATGTCAAACTTGCTTGCTTAACTTCTAAGCAGGGTGATGACTTACTATCAATGCTGCCACCCTGATGATTGGCTCAGCCAAGCCCAAATGCCTCATATCTATTCCACTTTAAATGAAGCTAGCATGGTGCAGAGGTTTCCCGACTAAGACAAGGAAATCCCATATTCAAATCCCCACCCAGCCACAAAACTCAACCGGGTAATTGGGTCAGCTACTATGTCTTAGTCTAATCTACCTCACAGTACTGTTAAGGATTCAGAAGAGGAAAATAATATAAATGTAACCAGTAGATTGATTTTCCTTTGTGGCGATACGGATGATAAAATAGGGATTTGTCCAAGACATCTATGGAGGATGTCACAGTTTAAGCTGGCAATACATCATACCCAGGCTTGCCAACAAATGTACAATTGACAGGAAACTGCAGCCAATCCCATTTTACCACACATTGTACCCTAGGAGACAACCAGCTGTTTCATTCATACATACAATGCACAAAGCAGCCTTGCTAGTACTGACACTATATGAATTTCCATATTCACAGAACTGTGTTTTCAATCTCAGAGAAAAACACATTATGCTACAATATTTTTAGAGGAGGACATACCTGTGAGAGGGAAACTTTTCTTTTAGAGCAGAAACAATTAAATTTTCCACAAAGTGATCAGTTTCTGTCACAAGATCTGCTGCAGAGGTTTTAGTAGACACCTGTTTTTCCTCAGTGAGAGCTTTCCTAATAATCTAGAAAGAGCACATCAAATACTACAGGTTATTCCTACATCCCTTAAAACTAAATGCACACAAGAACTTTCAACTCACTCACATATCTAACAAACATACAGGAAGAACTCTAGTTGTCAGTTACATCCATATGCAATTGCTCTGCTGAGATAAATGCTGGTATTGATATAATTTGACATTTCTTCTGCAGGTAAATATTTTTGTACTAAAATATAAAGTCACTGCCATCTTCCACAACCTGATTCCCTCCAGATATGTTGTACTACAACTCCCATCACCTCCAGCTTGGGCACTGGCAGATCTACTTTTTCAGTCTTAGTGTTCTTCAATTCTGTTGAGTTGTTATCACTTCAGACTTCAGTATGTTGGAAGCCAGATTTTTTTTAATCTCCAAATCTAATGCCCGTGTTATTTCCCCACCAATGCTTCAAATTTACACACAGAATTCAGTATCAGGTGACTGCTGAATACTGAAGCCATGCTTATCCAGTTACGATTAAAATGTATGAAAAATACAATGGAATCACAGGTGTGTCTTCCCTTTTTATCACTGTAACATTAGACCACATCTTACTCTGGCATTTTTGCATTTATATTTAACAGTGGAAAACCTTCTTGAAAGAGAAAGGTGGGTATCTGTGGAGGAGGAAGATTTTTTGACCCTGTGGTCTGCCCCCAACAGGCTGCAGTGGTGTACCTGGCATGACCAACGCTTCTACCTTCATTTTTGGCCCTTTTTGCTTTTTAAAAAGGTTTTGCAGTATGTGAGGGATTCAGATCCCCACCCAGTCACAAAACTCACAAGAGTAATTGGGTCAGCCACTATGTGGCAAAATCATGACACTTTGCAGCAATTTTGACCCAGCTTGAACATTTGGGGAGCAAAATTTGCAAAAAAATAAAAATAAAAAAGTCTTTTTTGGTCTGGAGGCTTTGGAGTGTTTCAGGGGCCTCACTGTGAAGCCTCGTAGGCTGCATTTTGCCCACTGCTATTGAAGGAGAAAGCATTTTTGTGCACTGTTTTGTCCTTTAAAATCAAACAGATTTCTTTTGAGTTAGGTCCTGTTTTTAGACAGGGTACAGAATCTGGTCCACAGATATGTAACAAATGTGAATCAGTGTACAGCAAAATGATGGAAATGAGTTAAAGGGTTTAACACAGTTGGAACATACACTTTGGCTTGCCATTGCAGCTGGATTTGAAGTTACATAAGACATTAGTTACATGGAAATAATAATAACTGACAAGAAGTTATTCAGAGGCCAAGGAAGATGTCAATGGAACAAAAACAGATAAATTTTCCCTTCTTTGATTTTTGCTCCTCCATTTCCATTGCTAAACAGTTTCATTTTGATCTTTCTAATTCTCTTCAACATTTTTTAAAAAAATGACAATGTATGTTGCCAAGAAAAGCCTGCACAATATTGAAATCTTTCCTAAAAGAATGTTAGTATTTTTCTATGTGAACCCAAGAGGAAAGATACTGTCTTCAATCCTACATCCCCTCAATGCAGCGTAAATATCTGCATTCACTGTGCTAAGCCATATACCCTCAATCCCCAACTTACTGAAAAGCCTCTTGAAGCCCCCCTGCAAGACCATTCCATGCGTTGCAGCAAGAAAGCAGTATCAGAGAAGTGTCTGACTACCCTCTCCACAGCCAAATGCACAATGACTAGAGAAGCTCTATGCGGATATGGCCAGACGATTCTTCTGTCGAGCTGCAAAAGACAGAACAGCCGTGCAGGGTGGCCTCAGGGGCTTTTCAGTTAAGTTAGGAAGGGCCTTTGAGCCCTGCAGAAGGAGAAAGGGAATACAACCCCCACAGAGCCAGAAAAATGACATCCATATGTCTTTATGCCCTTAAGAGACAATTAGAGACCTGCATCCATGTATGCCTCAAAGAGAAAGCCAGCATGGTGTAATGGTTTGAGCATCAGACTACTATCCTACAGACAGAGTTTGATTCCTTGCTCAGCCAAGGAAGCCCACTGGGTGACTTTGGCCACATTGTACACTCTTAGTCCCCAGAAAACCCTGCAATAAGTTTGCCTTAGAGTTGCCATAAGTCCGAGATGACCTGAACGCACACACCAACAACAGCAATGTCTCAAAGAGAATTCTGGCCAATGTGATTTTATAAAGCACAAGGAAAAAAAGTCTCTCTTATTCCACAGTTACAAATACCTGTAATTTAAATATTTGTTAACCCCTATGCTAAGTAACAACAACAATATACACAGCATCACCACACATTTCTCCTTATCTACTAGCTAAAGGGAAGAATACACAGGATGTCAACCCACATTTTTCTCTGCCTTTTTTTTTTCATTCTACTGCTTCTGAAGCAAGGCAGTGGCTTATCTGAAATTTTCAGCCTCAACATAATTACACACTAATAATAGCTAGTTAAGTGTGTGGGAGTAGGGAAGATACAAGTTAATCTCTCATGCCTGCACTCTCTTCTAAGCTGGTCCACTGAACAATCTAAGCAGAGGCTGTGTCATTTTCCCATTCTGAATCTGAGTTTTTATACTTAGATTTTCTTAGGTCCAAAAAAAAAGACTAACCAATTTATTTCAGTGCACTAGATAGATAACAGCCTACTTCTTAAAATGGAGCAGGCATCCAGAGAGACAGCTTATAAACATTTAGACTGTGTGTGTGTTTAAAAAAAACCCAAACATTGTATCAGATTAACTAATGTCTAATCAGACTAATATCACAGTTGCATAAATATACTTACTGAAGTTTTTTAGTTCTTAAGTACTTCTATGCTTATTTAATTATTTTAGGCCACTTCTGACTGTCTTTAAGAATTAACTCTCGTAAAGGAAAGTACACAACAAAATTAGATAAAAATGAGACCTCAGTACACAGATTTAAGGCAGAAGGTCAAAATATACATCAAAGTACAACTAACATCTTAAAAAACTGAGGGTCTCACACCTAACAACACTTTTAGGAAAGCTCAGGCTGGAACAGGTAAGTGTAAGGCATGCTTGTTTAAGGCCTGCACTTAGAGTCCATGCATTGGTTATTTGGAAGGGAGTTCTATAACCATGGGGCCACCATAAAGATATTGCCATCTTTCTTCTGGGATACACACTACTCTACTGTAATGCCCTGGAAAGCAAGATCAGGAAATTTCCCTCTGAACTCAGATATGACTAGGTAATTTTCAAATCTGATGGTATTTCTTTCTCCAACAGAAACATCTTGTGTGAAATTAAAATTTTATGTACTCTAGGAATAGGAGAGCATGCTAAGTTTCTCAGACTTATCAAAAATAATTTTCAGCACAAGTCAGATTTACCTCCATTAGGACTTAGTGCTGCCATGTGTGAAGTCACAGTACGGCTGTAAAAAAAAAAGATTTTTGAAAACATGCAGAATACATAACTAGGATCACTGACAATTTGACATCTGTGACAGGTAAAGTCATCTGGATATTCTCAGCGGCACTCTTCTTATTTACTGAATTAAGTTGATATCCCACCTTTCCTCCAATGAATTCATGTCACCATACATGCCCCTCCCCACTTCATTCTCAAGTCACAACCCTCTGAAGTAGATTAGGCTGAGAGTATGAGACTGGCCTGAGATCACCCCAGTGAGTTTCACGCCTAGTGGACACAGAATTGCAAGTGTCAGTCCAGTACTTCAACCATGCCTCAAGCTGAACAGTGGTGCTCAGTCCAAAAGAAGAAATCATGGAATCAGTATATTCAGAGAGTATCTGACATAGTTGGGTTTTAAAAGGGAAGGTTACAGGCTCTGCTTTCAAATAATATCTTTTTTATAGGTGTGCTGTAATTCTGTTGGTTCTTATACTTGTGCACTTAAGCAGGCATACACAAACTAGTCAATAATTTTTCAAAACGCCTGTCACCAGAAATGAACCTCTTTTCTGCTCACTTCAGTCTCTTTCATCTTGTGCACTGCTGCGATTAAAAAGGTCATTTCTGATTTCTGCAGCTACTAGAAAAATGTGTGAAGATATTCAATCCAGTCAGGTCAGAACTACAGAATGATACCTAATCTGTAGCTGAGCTTTTAAAACACATACTGAATAATAATATTTTTAAAACTAAACGTTAAGTCTTCTCAGAATATTTCCTCTATAATTTTCAAAATGTTTGGGACAGAGACCCAGAAAAGTGAGGCACGTTTTCTTTGCTAGCTCATTTACCAGATCCAGTCGAATCCTTTCACCTTTTTCTTCTTTAATCCGAGCCTTGCTGGTTTCCCAGTTCATTTCTGAAAAGTACTTTTGACCTGCTCTGACCCTATGTTCTCTCTCCCATCCCAGATTCCCCCTCGTTTTCTTTACACCGAACACCTAGCGCTTTCTCGGAAGTAAAAGAGCGCTCTCGAACGAAATCAGTCTCAAATCCGAACCAACAGGAACATGCTGGAGCTGACCCCGCTGGCTAAACAATTAACCAAAATCTGAGGGAAAAGCGGAGAGTTGGGGAACTGTCTACACAACCGGAAGCTCACCTCCCTCGGCCAACACCAGCACCAGATGACAACTGCGTGTAGGATTTGCAGGACTTTTAACACAAGAAACCCAGAATAAATCTTAAAGCAGTGGTTCTTAACCTGTGGGTCCCCAGATGTTTGTGGACTTCAGCTCCCAGAAGCCCTGAACATTGACCACAGTGGCTGGGGCTTCTGGGAGCTGAAGTCCAAAAACATCTGGGGACCCACAGGTTGAGAACCACTGTCTTAAAGCAAGAGCGGGTGCGGGGGGATGAGGAGCTTCCTCGGCTTCACCGCAGCTCCAGGCCCGGGTAGCGGGGAGGCGAAAAAGGCTGCCGCCTCCCCGCTTTGCTTTGCTTTCCTTCGCTTCGCTTCGCTTCGCTTCGCTCTGCTCTGCTCTTCCAGCGAGCCGAGAGCGAGCGGAGCAGCCCGGGCCCGGCCCGGCCCGGCCCGGCCCGGCCGAGGCACACACGTGGCGACGGCTCACCTGTCCCGCCCGGAGCGCCAGCTGCACCGCCACCTCCACGCACTCCTTCCAGGGGTCGTCCCCGTCGGCGGTGGCCGCGGCGGCCGCCTCTTGCTCCCTGCTGGGCTTCATGGCAGCCTCTGGGCGCCACCGACGCTGGCCAGGTGCTCTTCCAAAAAGCGGGGTGGTGACGGTGGCGGAGTCCTTGTGACTTTCTCCGGCGGAGGGTCTCGCTTCTTCGCCCACCGCTGGAAGAAGGGAGGTGGGGCTGTTTACCTCAGCGACACACGCGGCCGCTCTTCCCGGCTGCCGAGGAGGACTCCCCCGCCGGCCGCTGCTCAGCCTTCCCCGGGTCGCCGCCTCGTCCCTCAGCCCGCCCGCTACGCCAGGAAGGCGGGAGAGGCGCGGGCTGACTCCCAGGGCCCGCCCGGGCCCCGCCTCCCGCCGGCGAGCGCGGCGGCGCTCCCCACCCCTCCGCCGCCATGGAGAAGCTCGCTTGCGCTGCCGGCTAATTTTAGGACGCTGGTCGGGCCGCTTCTGGCCTGGGCCCTTCAGCCGATCACAGCGGGTGGGCGCGTGCGCGGGCAACGGGCTGCGGCTGACGAGAGGCTCTGCGGCCCCGCTCCGCCTGCCTCGCGGCCCCTCAGACGCCGGCCTCGCCTCGTCGCGCCTCTTCCGAAGTCGCAGCTGCCGCTTCTTCGCGCTTTTAATCGAAGAGCAGTTGCTGCAGGGCACCGGAATTATTCTCATATTGTTCTAGAGGCCTGTAATTTTTTTTAAAAAAATAACTTGCCTGTGATTTACGGGCAAGGAATACGCCTTCCTTTTCAGATCCCTCCCACTTAAGGGTCATTTCCGCACTAGTCTGTTACAGTGCTATTATTCCACTTTCAACATCCTATGGAATCCTGGGGTTTGCAGTTTAAGGCACCTCCCCAAACTCCAAACCCCAGGATTCCATAGGATGTTGAAAGTGGGATGATGCACTGTAACAGACTAGCGCAGAAGTGGCCAAGGTGTCAGTTCATGGCCAAATGGCTACTTATTCGTTTGGCCTGACCCAAAGCTGTTCCTATGCGCAGACACGATTCACAAGAATGCGCCCTACGTGTAGAAAAAGCTTCGGGTCAGACAGGGAAAAAAGTGTTATCTGAAAAGATGCTCCTCTGGATGCGAAGGGCTATGATTTGGGATGACAGGCTGTTTGTTCTAGGGTTCACAAGAGCCCTTCCTGTTTTCCAGGGCCCTTTTTTTTGTCCTCATTGGCACGGATTGGCACATTTGACTGATCATAGAAACAGCTTCAGGTCAGACCGAAATTAGTTCCATGTGGCAGAGGAGGTTTAAAGATGTAGGGTCTGGGGTGACCTGCTGCTTGTTTGAGGGCACAGCGGGCCTGTTCCTTATTCTGCTAGTTGGCACTGGTTGGCACAGTGGAATGTAGATACAGCTTCAGGTCAGATTGAAATGAATGTCGTCTGACGATTCTCTTAATGTTGAGAGTGCATTCTTTGTTAGGGCTCTGTAATTTATTTTGGGAGAGAAAATAATTATTGTTGCCATTTTCTGTCATCATTGCTGTATGTGTAATTTTCAAAACTGGCTTGGTAGAATGTCAAGAATTATTTTTAATCTTGAAGGAGAGAGTCTGCTAATTAAGGCAATATGTCATAAGAGGTATTTAAAAGTTGGATTTTGGGAAGACCAAGCTTTCTGAGGTTGTCAGACAGGCATGCCAGATGATCCAGTATTCAAGTTATGGGAGCAAAGTTTATTTACTTATTTATATACTTTATAACCTGCCTCTCTCCCAGATTAATTGGCTGTTTTATTTATTCATTTATTTCCTACTTTTCAGGCAGAAATGTAGGCACCTTTTGGGGTGGATATCAGTAAGGAGACTCTTAACAAATCAGGAGTCCCATTTTCCTCCGTTTTGACAAATCATGGGCCCCCTTTTGAAAACAGTAGCTAAAAGGCTAGCTCCCATGTTGACCCTCCTATAATGCAACCACTGATCAGGCCCTTCAAGAGATGTGTGTATGAGACATTTATCTAGCCAATAACCTGTCAACTGTCCATAGTCAGGCAACTGTCAAGGCTGGTTTCAACAAACACTAAACGATAGATTTTTTTTTAAATTGATATTCTTACAAATAAATGCAGCAAAGATCATAAATAAAAAAACACTGAAACATTCATTTTGCTTGAAGTGTTTATTGATTTACTTGTTCTTCATTTGAGGTCAGTGTTAATTTTTTTTTTTTTTGAGAAGTCTCTTACAGCACAGAGTCTTTTACTTTTTTCGTTTTTTTGGGAAAGAGATTCAGAATAGTTTTTACATCTGATTCTTGGTTCTAAAAGTTCAGTTAGTAAAAGCTTCAGTCATTTTTCCTTGTGTATGGAAGATTCTCTCAACTGTCTAGCTGTTAGGAAACTCTATGCAGATGCCCATACAAGATGCTTGAAAACCATGTTTCATATCTCTGATGTATGGAAATGAAGAGAGGTAAATAACACAAATTGTGTGAATGCAGCTTAATTTTTAAATTTATCTTACCATTATTTTTAAGATATTAGAACCATGCACCTTTGAAACAGTTCCCAAACTCTCCCAATATATTCTCATGTAAGAATTAAATTAAGGGAGTAATTAGGCCTTGACAGCATTTTTTTCATTTGTTTAAATTCCATACAGGGAAAGAGATTGCGGAGATTTTGGTGCAATAGCAGTTAAACAATACTGTATTGAGCAATTGAAATCTTCCTTTAAAATTTGTCTATAATGTTGACCATTGTGCACAATGATTTTATGATGTTTCAATTTTTAACAAATGAGATGATGTACCTACCATATGGTAACAGGCTTAGGGTGATCTTCCTTTCAACGCTGTCTGGAGATAATATATGTTGGGGATAGTAAAAATTATGTACAGAGTTGGGAGCACAACCAAGTTCCCATACCTGCTATAAGGTATCTGGCTGCAGAAACTGAATGAACAGGTAAAAAAAAATCTAAAACAAGAACTGTGTTGTGATCACATGTCAACCTAATACTACATTTACACCTAAATTTGTTGTTTGATGTTTATATGCTGACAATTTTGGCTTATGGAGACCCTATGGATAAGAAACTTCCAGGAGCTTGGTCAGGTCTTGAAAATTTGGGGGGCATGGCTTCCTTGACTTTATCAATCTACCTGCAGTGAGGTTTTCCTCTTTTCCTTCTGCTTTTCCCAGCATTATTATCTTTTTTTAGTGTGTTGTATCATCTCATGGTACATCCAAAGTATGATAGCTTCAGTTTAGTCATTTGTCTTCTACTGAGAATTCAGGCTTGATTTGCTCTATGACCCAATTATTTGTCTTTTTGGCAATCAATGGTATTCATATAAAATTTCCTCCAGCACCACATTTCAGATGAGTTGATTCTCTTCCTCTTGGCTTTCTTCATTGTCCAGCTTTGAATGCTGTACTTTTTTAGTGTTGGACAGAGTAGTCCAAAGTTCTTGAGAAAGTGAGCTCTACAGCCAAACCATTACTATATCCGTAGTCCTGCCAGGACACAGCCACTAGGGAAAGAAGTAAGAATAGTTTTCCTCTTGGAATTTAACAGAGTGGATTTGAGTGTGTTTTTGTCTTTTAATATGTCATCCAATTCCTATAAATGGGAGGGAAATTAATTATGCCAGGTTCTGGCTAGCAGAGTTTAACAGGGGCAATCCTGAACCCTGCTGAGGGAAACAAGGAGGTTGTAGATCTGGCAGATCCAAGGACACCTCCAACCCAACTTTAGAATGCCTTGGGAAAGCCCCTTTTAGGTTCTGTTCCCAGGGCTGCACGTATGCAGTCAGAGCTGTCAAGGGCCTTGACAGTAGGCAGATGCTCTGAAAGCTGGATGGCACCTCTGGCCCATCTTAACCATCACTCATCCAACCTTTTATAGTGATTAGGGTTGCTCTGTGAATCTGCACTAATTTCTGAAAACTAAATTCACATATACATGTTTTGTGTGTAGATACACCTTCTTTCCAACCATTTCTTAAAAAAAAAGTCTGAGAAAGAGAGGGAAAGATCATGCATTATGTCCAGAGAAGCTACTGAATCCCAAGAATGGGATGTGGCTGTTGACTTTTTTTATTAGATCTATGATCCAATGCAAAGAACAGCACCTGTTTAAATCCACTGCTGGATACACCATATAGCTAAGGCAACACTCCTTGTATAACACATATTCTCAGTTATAAGCTTTGGGCTGAGCTGCAGATAGAGAAGAGAATGCCTTTACCCACCATTTTGAGGTTAGACCCCCCCCAATAAACTGCCACTACCGTAGGCTCTGGAAGGGGTTTGCTAAAATTGTTGCCTTCTGCTATCTTCTGTTTCTGGCAGGGGGTAGAATACAGTGTCTCTTTGAGGTTGCAATTATTCTAAGGCGAAATTAGCCCTAGCGTCTAGCTGGTGACTTACAAGTCATGGATGAGCAGGTACTGAAAAACCGGGGGTTGCTGCAGAAAGCAACATCTACCTGCCCAAGATTGTGCCACCATAGGAGCACATAGCAATGTCTTCAGCTGAGACATGCCCACGTGATCAGAAATCAAAATTATGTCAACTTTCCTCTTTCACACTGTACCACAACTCATTAAAGTTGAAGGCAGATATAATATTAATAATGTGTTTTAAAAACCTGGTTATGAGAGCCACAGTTTGATTCAGCTTCATATAATGCTGGTGTGTGTGTATACGTGCCTTCAGGTCACCTGTTGACTTATGGTGACCCCATGAATTTCGTAGGGTTCTCTTAGGTGAGGAATATTCAGAGTTTCTTTTGCCAGAATTCTTTCCTCTAAGATACAGTCTATAGCACCTGGCATTCATTGGCAGTTTTCCATCCAAGTGCTAACAATGGCTGACCCTGCTTAGCTTCCAAGATCAGATGGGATCTGGTGCCTTTAGGGTATCCAACACTGTAAAAGGAAGCAGGGAAGATTGCTTAGAATGTGAAAAGTCTGCTTCTAGTTTCTTAAACATGGTAAAGTTGAACTAATCTTCAGAGTGTTCTAAAAGCTTTTGAAAACTTAACTTTTCAAAGTATCTGTAAACTTTTCCTTACAATAAGGAATGTTTATTATAAATAGAATCAGTATTTTTTTTCCAGAGGGGCATGCAGTTGCTGTATGTAAATGCTGTTGTGTTATATTGAAACTGAAAATCTTCCTCTCAAAGGTTCTTGTTGAAATTAAGAATTTCAAAAGAGTTTTGAAAAAGGAAACATCACTTGAGTAGTAATCTTATCAGAGTGGTATTTTTATCCCAGCATTTCCTGAATGTCAGTTTAGTTCAGTGTGAAACGCAGGTGTTTCTCAGTTGTTGGGCTGTGCCCTTATCTACCTTTCATAACCTCTAAGTCAGGCTTTCATAACTATACAGTTTCATAACTTGACTTCTCAGCACTTCCCATGTCTTTCTTATTTAAAGCTGCTAACAAAACCAACCTCAGCTTGATCAGGCATAGATTAAAACCACGGGTCAGGGATTAGCATTGTTGGTACTTTCTGAAGCCTCTTCCTTGTTGTTGATGCCTGTTCACCTACACTCCCAGGGTGCTTCTGCCCTATGTGTTTATTTTCATTTATACATGTTCCATGGCATTCAGAAGACTCCCTAATTTGTATGTTGCATCATTTTCTCTGTTGTTTTTCTTATCACAGAAAATATATTGAGAAGGAAAAAAAAGAATGAGAAATTGGACTTACCATGAAGGTTTTATTCTGGGATGGCAGGAAGAGGAATGCACAACGATTGGGTTAATCCTCGCATGCCAACCAGAATTGGCAGGGTTCCACGTTCTAAAACAGTTCCAGTGGTTCTGAACCTGTGGGTCCCCAGATGTTTGTGGACTTCAGCTCCCAGAAGCCCTGAGCATTGAACATAGCGGCTGGGGCTTCTGGGAGCTGAAGTCCACAAACATCTGGGGATGCACAGGTTGAGAACCACTGGTTTAGACCATTAGGACCCCACTCCTCCTCCATCAGTTTTTCTTATCTTGCCAAGCAAACTGGATGAGCTTTCTCCCTTCTCTGTCAGTTTGGGGATAAAGAGACATTTTCAAGAGTGTTTAAATATTTGAGAGAAATTGATTGAGAAATGTCGATGGAGACAGACTCCCTCCTCTGAGGAGGAAAAGAAAAATGGTGTAAAGTGTGTCTCCTTTCAGATGCCCGCCACTCAGCGAGGCTCCGAGGTTGAATCGAAAGAAAGTTTGAATGGAAATACCTCTCAGATGATTGCAGGTCCGCGAATCTCTGGTGAAGGGAAAACGACAGATTTGAGAAAGGTGTTGCTTTCCTCTAGTAAGAACTAAGTAGCTGTACAATGCATATTGATATGAAGTGTTGAGGACCCAAGTCTTTGGCAGATCTGATGTGTAGTAACAGAGACAAGAACAAGGGTGGGAGAGCAGCCAGAAGAGCAATGGTGACAATGGCAAGGAGGTAGCTTTCAGTATTTTCAAACAGAGAGCTCCTTCTAGCTATTACTGTATATACTCATATATAAGTTGACACCATGTGTAAGCTGAAGGAAGGTCTTGGGGCCAAAATTATGGACTTTAATATGGCCCTTGGATAAGTCAAGGGTCATTCCATAGGTAGGGGAAAGTACCTGCGTTTCTTCAGAGGACCAACCGCCACTGCCATTTTTGTGCCCATGCATTCAAAAAGGCCTTTCCCTGCTCTACTCAGAAAAGTTTTTGTTTTTTTTGTAAATGTCAAAGTAAAGTATTAATTCTTATTAAAAAAGGAACCATCCCTTTTTCTGAGTAGAAGGGAAAAAGGTGAGAGCTTAGTCCATTCTGGGAGAACGCAAAAGAAGCACCAAGCCCCACCTACTCTCTTGATACTCCTTTGAGGGGAAGCACCAAAGAGATGCTGCTGCTACCACTGCTATTTTCTCACCTAGGCATTCAAAAAAACCGAAAGCAATGCAGCGGTGGAGAGAGTACAGGAGATCAGTACCTTCTTTAGGTTCTCCCAAAATGGATTAAGCTCTCACCTTTTGCCACCCTGCTCAGAGAATGGAGTGATTCTTTTTGTGATAACAATTAAGGTACTTACATTGGCCATGGATAAGTTGGTCCAGGTTTTTTTGATCAATTTTTTTGACTAAAATTTCTTGATTTATACATGAATATGAACAGTATAAACTATATAGATATTCCATTCTTTTATCCTTAATAGGCTTGCTGTGGTAACAAAATAGATGAAATAAGGAGGGGTGGGATAGGATTACAACTGGAGGATTGAAGGACCCTGCCCTCCCCATTCAGTGTATGAGATAGGGTGGCGGTATGGTAAAAGTCTTGCCTGGAACAGTTCTGATTCTGGGCAACAGGCCCATTGATGAACTATTGAAAATTTGGAGCTGACACTGTTGAGATCCAGATCTTGGAAATGACATTTTACTTGTAAGCAGCTACTTTGTAACTAGTTGCTCCCCCCATAAATAAACAGCAACCTTTTTAATTGTTTGCCTGTAATAGCCAGGGCTGCAATTCACAACTTTTCAAAGTAATGTACTGTAAATGAGTTTCTGTCTCTTACAGGTTATGAAGAGTGTTCTTATTCAATCCAAGCAATGGCAGGGGGAGCAGAAAGGGTAAAATGGTTAACTAACTGTGTGACTCTTCTTTGGCCCTTTCCACATGGGGTAAAAAAAACGGCTTAGGGCGACCTCATCCGGAGGTCGTCCACACCGTGGGGCGCGCTAGAGCGGTTTGAAAAGTGGAGGTTCCACACCTCAAACCGCGCTAGCACGGCCGCAAGGGGTGGCGCGGCGCGTTTTTAAAAACCACATTTTATGTGGTTTTTAAAAAACGCAAGCGCGCTAACCCGTTGCAGCGCCCCGTTTGAAACTGCAGGGACGCGCTAGCGCGTCCCTGCAGAGCTGCCCGGGGGCGGGCTTCCAGCTGGCGCGCTGCCCTGATTGGCGGAGCGCCGCCGGAAGTCGCCGGCCGCCATTTGGGCGCCGCCAAACGCCGCCGAAATTCGCCAGCGTGTGGAGCGGCGAATGCGTGCTCCCCGCAGGGACGGAGCAACCCGTTTTCAGGTAAGATCCGTCCCTGCGTGCACTGCCCCATTTCCCCGTCCCCCGTGTGGAAAGGGCCTTTGTTATGTGTTGTACTGCTAGCAAGGAGCAGAATCCACAGCAAGGAAAGAGGGGAAGAGAGAGGAGATGTGTTGAAAAAATGAGCTGCACTAGAGACTTAGGTTTGTGGAGAATTAAAAAAATAAATAAAAAGTCAGCTTGCCATTTCTGTCCATTGTTGCTGGAAGTCTAGAAAAGAAAAATAAAGTTTCAGTAGTGTGAGTGCATGGGTGGGTTGAGGGCTGCCTTGGAAGTCTGATTGCTCCAAACCAATGGCATGAGGCACATTATGTGCACTAGCTGGGTTTGTGTGTGTTGCAAGAGAAAGCTTAGAGGAAAAGGGATGTTTCTTTAAATGCCTGAGGCAGCTTAAGGC
This sequence comes from Iguana delicatissima, assembly GCA_948472985.1. NCBI lineage: Eukaryota > Metazoa > Chordata > Lepidosauria > Squamata > Iguanidae > Iguana > Iguana delicatissima. The sequence goes on along the minus strand of CAOKZL010001988.1, from coordinate 229,808 downwards.
CAAGGTATGAAACTTACAGCACGTATATCCCTGGGAGAGAGGAAGATGGGGAAGAAAAGGTTGAAAAAGTGAGTGCTTCTGTACACATGCTCAAAGCATTTGTATGTATCAGAGCCCTGGAGAGAGAGGGGTTAGATCTACTGTTTAAGGTATGTACACTGGGATTATTTCATTATTCTCACTGAAGGGAATTCACCGGGATTTTCTTCCCTGTAGACTTAGTACTGTAAACAAATACAGAGTGGAAGGTTCTCAAACGCAGATGCATAAACCAAAAAGCCACAAATACATAACCAGAAGACCAAAGAATATTAAAGAAATGAGATTTCTAAATGGGAATGATATTTTCAACTACACTGAATAAGAATGGAATAAGAAGCCAAAAACAAAACTGAATGGAATACCATATAACAATATAACCAATAACAATCAAAACAAAAACATACATGAAGTGCTATTAAAAGTAATTTTACACATATGACAGAAAAATCAAAATACAAGGAACAGTACCTGAGAACGTAATATGACAAAGGAAAGTCAGTGCAGAATAAGTTAAATCCCATAACAACTGGCAGACATATAAAATCTGATCTATGTCTTCTTAGAACAAACAAACTCCAACTATGGCAAAATGGATTAATTAAATCAATCCATTAATTTAATTTAATTTAATTTAATTTAATTTAATTGATTAATTTCTGTAGAAGTACATGGTCTAGTAACTAGCAAACCTAAAGATATACGCACCTATTTATGGTAGCTCATAATAAGATTTCTCACAACATGGAAGGGGTGAATTGAACATTATATGCAACTTCCCTTCTCATTTATAGTTGTTTTTATATTAAGCATCCTTTGGTCTTTTGTTTATGTTTTTGTGACGGCTTGTTTTGGTTTGTAATTTAGTACTGCAAATTGTAAGGGTGTTGTATACAGAAGGTTGTGTGAAACAAATTCAGATGCTTACTGAACATACTTTGTCATGAAAAGTCAACTTAATGTTTGAGGGTAACACAGATGAGTAACTTCATACATACATATATACATACATATACATTCATACATATATAATTTTTTTTCAACATAGTTTTGCTCCTCATTGTGAGTTACAGTCTTGAGTGTAGTTCACTTCTCCTGAAGAAATGTGCTTGTTACAACCTGGCACATTCTTTGGGAGCTGGACTACAGCTCTCATCTTACCTCCAATTGGATTGTGAGTGTGTGTATTTGCAGGGGATTGTTAGGAAGAGATTGTCTCATGATGTATTTTGCATTTCTTTCAGAATTTCCAGGGTACAGTATCTGAATTAGTCACTTAGCAGAACCACAGAACATTTTGCATCCCTTTTTATACTGCATTAACCATAGCAAAACCACAGAATGAGAAATCTAGTTGGCTACTTTCTCGACTGCAGTAACAAGTAGTAACTTGCTGAATAATCAGAATAATTAGTAAAATAAATTGTTTAATCATCAGATATGTTAAGTTTGTAAGTCTTGAGTAGTCTCTTTAGTTATGTTTTACCAAGGCTTTTGCCATTTTTGTTCTCTGAAGAATGAATGTACAGTGTTTTATATTTTAATTGATGTAGAAATGTCTTAAAAGACAGAGCGCCTTTTCTTCTGGATGACTGAAAGCATAACTGATGTATATCTTACCTTAACTGACAAGATGTTCACCCTAATTTCCTGTGCTATGGTAGGCTGCTGTGCAGAACAAATAAATGACAGCGCTTTCTGTGTCATTTGCAGTACATTACAGCCAACTCAGAGATCCTTTTTTTTTTTTCCAATCCTGGGGTCACAGAAAGGTAAACCATCTGTAAACTGAAAGCAGTGCAGAGATCCCCAGGCAGATTTGTCATTCTCATCTTTCATAGTAACTGTACATGATACAAAATGTGCTATTGTTTATGGCTTTTTTCAAAAAACAGATAATTCCACACTGGAAAAACTTCATACTTACACACTTTCTTGGGATAATGTTTCAATGAACTCAATGGCATTTATTTTGAGTATAAGTGCACAATCAAGTTCCCACCCCATAGCACTAATTAGTAGTGCTGTCATGCATACTACTAATTAGATTAGTCCTATTAAAATTAATTATGATTAATAGTGTTCATTTCATATAATCATACTCCTAGATATGAACATATTGAGTAGGATTGTGTCTGCTAGCTACCCTGCACACATTAATTAGATGGCTGAAACAGTATGTATTACTGCCAAAGATCTCTCCTAAGGTACAAAAATTGTAATTGTGTGCATCTTTCCTAATCACGCATACAGCGATTGTACATCATACATTAATATGACTGTACCCCAACTGCAAAAGTTTCTAGCGAACAAGGAGACTGAGGGTGAGGACAAAGGGCTTTGTTTCTGGTTTCCTACATACTCTTACCTGGAAATGAGACACAATGATCAGCAGGATTTATCTATGAGTAAAAATGTATGGGAATCTCACTGCAGGCTATCTGTCTACCAAGATGTTCTGGACTGTAATAAACAATACATTGAGGAGAGTATAATCGGTTGGTTTGTTGTAAATAAGAATGCATCTGCCACACTGGCCTATAAAATTTTTAAAAAAGTACATGGGAGCTGAAGCACAAGTGTGGGCAGGTGAAGCCACAGGTAAGCTGACATGGAAAAAGAAGTAACTGCAAGAAGAACCCTGAACCAGGTAAGAATTTCTAAAAATTAGAATAAGAGTTACAGAGAACGTACTGAGCTAGAGCAGTTAAGATTTCATCAGGTCAAAGTTAAGTTCCATTGAGGTCAACAGACTTTACTGCCAAGTAAGTAGGTATAATACTGCAGCCTTATTGTCCACATTGGTCCCTACTGTGTACATTTTCTTCTGTTATTTTTTTATGTGTTTTAAATAGAAAAAATAACCACTAATGCTCTTCAAATCAGCTTGCATACAAAATTATTACCATACAAAAATAAAATACAAATAAGAGTAAAATAAATAAACAATAGAAACAACATTGCCCTGTAAGTACATCTCAATAGTGTATCTGACAAATAAACCTAATAATATTCTATCAAAAGCTTGGGGGCACAGGACAATTGCATCTCATGCAAGGCAGTGCTACTCTAAATGGTGGTCCCTGGAGTGCTGCTAGTCCATGAGCCATCAGCTGACAGTCCATTGGGAGTTTCCAGGAAAGAAGGAAACAATTGTAGCTGACGGGCACTAATACGGGTTCAATCCCCCATACTCTGGGAGAAATAATTGCTATTCTTCCAGATGCAACTCCTCCTTCAGATAGCCTGTGAAGCACTCAGGATATGAAAGAGAGCACCAGAATACAATTTTTGGAGGCTATTCCATGGTCAGCATTCCAGGACAAAACAGCTGCTGTGCATGATAGCCAAACAGCCAGTACTTAAACACAGGTTAACATGGGCATAAGCTTTAGCTGACAATCTCAAGATATGTAGTGTGTACATGGAGTGTTAGACAATCTTCAGGTCCTCTGTCCTAGATACTTCTAGGATTTTGTGCTGAAAGTACTGCCCATCAGCTGTTTGTAATATTGGAAGCCCCTGTAAAAAAGGAGAAGGAAGACAGAGAAACAAAGAAACGTGGTAGCACCTTTAAGACTAACTGCCTTTTATTTTCATATGAGCTTTTAAGGATATAAATCAACTTCTTCGGATGCAGTAGTGCATCTGAAGAAGTGGTTTTATATTCATGAAAGCTTATGCAAAAAATAAAAATGAGATAGTCGTAAAGGTGCTGCCAACTTTTTTCTCCCCATTCCTTCTTTTTATATGCAAGAAATTAACACATCTACTTTTTGAAAACCATCACAGTTGGAAGTCCCCAGTAGTTCAAGTGGGCAATTGTTTTTGGGGGAAAAATAACATGATATTCAGGTGATTTTCTGCCTGAAGGCTGGAAAAAACTGCCTGAAACCACATGCAAACTCAAGTCATTTCCTCAGAATCTCAAAAATGACCGGAAATGACATGACATCACTTCCATTACACTTGGGACACACTGGTGTGACTAAATGGATGAAAACTGGCCCCTGCCCCCACCACACAGTTGTCCATTCTTGCTTCAGGACTTTGTAGGTAAAAATTAGTGCTAGGTATTGGGCTAACTCTATAAACCAAATGACAGAATATGATCAGCAAGCTGAATCTCAGCTAAGCGATTTGCTTTCTTCCAGAGCAATCAGTGTTTCTAAATACCTTGCACTGGCAATCCCAAAGCAGCTCAGTCTTCTTGGCTGAGTACTTGTGTCTCTTCTTTTGAAAAGTGGACTCTGAAAACGTTTAGATAAAAACGTCAGGAATTGCGATACGTATTTTTTTAATACTTGGACGCCAAGCATACATAAGGCTTACTGTTAATGTTACTCTTTTATCTAAAGGTGGTTTCTGATCTGTTTCGCTGTTTCCTTTTCTCAGCAGTGTTATTGCCAAACCATAACAAATTTTCAACGTGAATTCCACAGTAAGAAGGTGATTTCCAATCATGGTTCAAATCAAGCTGCTCCCCATCTCTGCAGAAGGCAGACTTCCACACTCTCGACCATAGGACTCCTCGCGTCGTCCACCCAGATTCTAGCTGTTTTGCAGAGCAATCTTCCTCTCACGGCCCGCCCCAGCAATTCAAATTTGGGAAGCTATAATGTCCTGGGCACGGCGACAGGAGTGCTTTAGCTGGCACTCTCTGCTTCCCCCTGAGAGGTGGCGGCGGTTGGATTTCTCACGGGAGTGGAAGTTCTAAGGAAAAGAATCTGCCCTTTCAGAGAAGGCTCAGAATTACACTCGAATATGGTATTTTGGAGTACGTGAATTCTCTACACGGGCTGAAAAAAAAGTCTTGGAACGGAAAGGACGGCAACCCCAAAACAGCCCACGTCACTCTTTGTTACGTCTCCCCGCTGTAAAGGAGCAAGAGGGGGCCGCACAACTGTGGGCAAATCAGCATTCCGTTACCATGGGAACCCAGAACCACCCTTTCTGAATGGGGACCTGCATCTTCAGTCGCTTAGCGATGACGTTAAACAATCATTCTCTCAAACTATCTGGTCTTTAGGGGTCTGGAAATTCCTTATAAGGAGGCAGGTTTAAAATATTTCTGAAGTACAAGAGAGAGGAGGCTTACTGTGTGCTGACTGCTAGAATTAAACTTCGTTTTCACTGTGGGACGGACGCATCGAGCTAGACGGAGCAGGCATTGCATGAGGCAGCCCGGAGGTGGGGGCTTTTTTCTGCGTTGGGAACTCACCTCAGACAAGGGCTTCTGCTTTGAGCCTTTGAAGGCTTGGAAAGCCGGTTGCGTAGCACCCTCGCATAGCCACGCCCCTTCTACTTGATTGGTTGTGCTGCTCCTTGAGGGCGTGGGGGGGAAGTATTTGCCCTTGCGCCCTCCGGATGTTCGGCCTCTATTCGGTGTGGGAGGTTGTAGAAGGGAGGCGGATGGCGCTGCCCTCCGTTCACAGGTGCCTCCAAGTGAGTGGCAAGGGCTGGGTTGCTGGGCCCTGGCGGAGCTCCTGGCGCCTCTTGTCCGCGCACAAAGGCGCCTCGGGCTCGCCTCAGGGCTGTGCCGGGAAAGCAGCCTCCCTGTCGTCGTTCTGGCCGCGACTAAGTCCGCGTTTCTCGGGCGCTCAGAAATGCCACCTGCCCTCGCCTCCTGTCCCAGCACATTGGCAGGGTTTGGGTGCCAGGGTGAAACGCAGAACCCGCCTCAGCCTGACTGTACACGGCGGTCTCCACGGAGCGCTGCACTCTCTAGACAGGAGGTCGCTAGGGATCGAGGCCCTTGGTTGTTGTGGCGCCTTTGGCATTCTCCCTCCGAAAAGGCTAACTTGTTATTCTTATGCCAGGGCTAAACTTCTTTTACAATCTTTTAAGTTGTTGCTTGAATGGATATTTTACTTCCGAACCCCCTGCGCTAGTAAAGATCTTGTGTTTCTTTAACAGCTGCCTACGAACAGGGACAGTCATTCTCCTCCGCTGCCCATGCTGGGAAAATCTTGGAATGTTTCATGCCTGAGATATACTTATTAAAAATATATAGACTTTGAAAGGAAAAAAAGAACGTTAAGGGAAGAGACCAGTATCACTCATGTATGTTCACAGATTATGTGCATACATCTGCCCATTTGCCTCGCAGAGAAGTGGAATAAACTATGGAAACTTGAAATAATTCTGCAGAAAGATTCAGTCTATAAAATGTTTTGAACTGATCTCATGAATCTGGCAGGTGACAGTGACTGGCCTTCCAGGGAGATTTTGGGGATCTGGATTTCCCATGGATCATATGCAAGTTAGACGTGGACAGACACTTGGCGTATAACTGGTCTTATAAATTACCAGAATTAGATGAATAATGAAAATTTTCACCAAATAAAGACAAGATTCTAGCATTTTTGCTCCTAGACACACTTGTATTATGATGAGTGTAGTATGTTTTTATTGGAGGCCGGTGGGCGCATGTAGGCAGTATGGAGAAAAAAGACTGGTATAAGAGCTCTGTGTGTGAGGGAGAAAGAAAGGCAGACACATCTAGTAAGATAAGTGGACTGAAAGGAGATGCATTTTTCTTTTTTTTTACATTCAAGAAACATTGATTTAATTCAGCAGTGTGAAAAATTCTGGGAAAGGATATGGATGCTACTGAATCTGGCTGCAGTTTCAGTCTACTTTGGATGAGACCAGAATAGAGAATTTGCCTAGGATAGATTAAAAAAACAAAAACATTAAGGGTGAGGCCAGAAAATGACCTTCAAGGAGATGATACCAAGTATGACTGTCTTGGTTTAACTAATTACTGGGTGATAAGAGATTTAAAAGGGGAGGTTTGACCAGTGGAGAAGTGTAAGGGACAAAGTGACGGTGACAGAAAATGTGAAGAGGAATAAAAAGAAAATAGGAAACAAGACAATTTAAAGTTATAAATACTGTATTTAGTACAATATGACATAGGAAACATTCTATTTTCTGGTTTAGAAAGGTATGTGCGGGTTGTGTTTTGTGGAACTGATTAGAGAAAATATATCCTTAAAGAATTAAAATAATATTAAAAGCTTCAGCAGGTTGCATTTATGTGCTGCTCATGAGCTTCCCATAGGTATATGGCTGGCCCTGGTGGGAAGAGAATGCTTGACTAGATAGGCCTTTGGTCTAGTCCAGCACAGTGCACATTTGTTCTTATACAGTCAGCCCTCCACATTTGTGGGTTTCACTTGTGTGGATTTGATTATTCACGAGTTATTTGCTGTCACCTCTGCTGCCTCCCTATGCCATTTTTAATAGGGACTGCAAGTCTCATGAGACAGAAAGTGCAAACGAGGCTTGTAAGTGCCTCTTAAAAATGGTGTGGGGTAGCAGTGGAGGTGGCAGTGAATCCCACCAACCACCCACTTCCGCATTGTGACAGAACCCTGATGCCTGAAAGAAATCCACAGTGGGTTGACTATAGTGATCATATATTTTTTGTGTTAAATATGGTTTGGAGGGCCTAGCGTTATGGTTTTTCCACTTTCATGGAAGAATGACTGTAATTGGGCTTGGTAACCTGCATCTGTTTCTGTTCTTAGAAGGAAAAAAATTCTTACTTTTCTAGCTTAATCAAGAAAATCAACTGCTGCTTAAAAAACTGAGGCATGCCCGCTTAAAGAACAAGCAATTGGAGTGTAATTTGGCAAAGTTGCAAGAAGAACTTCATGAACAAAGAAAACTAATGCCTGCCCGTGTTGCACAGAGAGAGTAAGCACTGCTTAAGTGTTCAAGAGTCAAGCTAGGAGGTTGCTTTGTGTACAGAACTGTCTGTTCTACATAACTGTACTGTACCATTTTACAGCCCCATTAGTAAGCCAGTTTAGCAATACTAGGTTTGAACTAGTTTGGAAACATTGATGAACCACTTAAATGATGGCTAATTGACCCTTTTTTGTTTTTAGAAAAAAATACAGCATAATAAGGCAAACCCAATGCTTATATCAATTTTCTAGTAGGGTTTTTTTTTTTGTAGTTATGAGTTTGACAGACTTGGTAATTTTTGGTACATTAAGCCAGTTTTGTGAATGTTTAGCACTTGCACAGATTACACTCCAAGTCTTCATTTTTTAAAGTGTATACAGAACCAGAACATACCATGAGTTGTAATCAGGACATAGTTAAATATATGCAAGGATGGTTTGTCATGCCGTAATCAGCTATGAGTTGGGATATGTTATTTTAATAACCTGACTGAAAGTCAGGTTATTTTCAGGCATGGGAAAACTTTGGCCTTCCAGATCTTATGGACTGCAACTCTCACAGCCTCTCACCATAGTGTTGGTGAGAGTTGTTGATTGAAAAGAGGACCAAAGCTTCCCTGTTCCTGGATTAGTTGATACTCTTCAGGGTTATGCTCATAGGGGGTAGGGAAGGGAACACCCTAATTAATATACTGGATACTCTCAGACATGTTTATTCATAAATAAGTTACATTAAACTAAATAGGGCTTACTCCCAGGCAAATGTGCTTGAGACAGCAGCCTGAAATGGCAAAGAGTGCAGTTCACGTTCAGTTGGAATCCACCAAACATTTAAACTGGGTCTTAAGGAGAGTTTCTGCTGTGATTTTTGATGGGGGGAAAAGATACTATGTAGTAAATTTCTGTGGTGAGCCTTGCAAATGCATTTCTATATGAATGGATTTCCATTTTTCCTCCCTTTAAGAATGATAAAGAAATGAGTTTCCATTCCCAACTTTTTTTGGAGTGTTGAGAATGATTATAATATATTATTGTATTAGCAAAACATGTTTTTTAAAGTCATTGTCTTTTTTTCATTTAGTATGTCAGTTCAAACAGAAATCCGCTCATACCATAAAGGTGATGGGATTCATCACAAGGAACAGGAACTAGTAAAGGAAAATGCTAGGTAAGATTTGCACTGAAAGTTTAAAATATCTTTTTCCTTAAATACATGATCCTTTGCATGTTACCTCATATAATCTAACTGCATACATTGAGGTGTATTCACAACCAAGTCTGCATAAGACTGCAGCCTAAAGCCATCAAAAGCAATTGCTTTCCATTTTCTGAAATGCAAATGTAGCTCTTGTAATTAGACTTGATGTTTTGGGCAGTGTATTTATCTTATTTTCTGCTGTGAATTACAATAATTTCTTATAATGAACCATTAGTAACTAATCTGGCCCTCGTTAGCAAAGACATTTACAAGCATGAGTTACCAAGTTCACAGGCATGCAGACATAGGCAGGAAATTCTGTTTTTGCTATTTGTATTTTTTACTTCCTCCAGTTGCCCAGTTCCATCCTTTTTTTCTCCCTGTAACTTGGTTGTGATCCTGTGAGCTTAATGGTCTCCAGATCTGAGTGTAGTTGCAGCTGGGAAAGTGGCCAGTCCTGGCATGCTGAAAGCAACTCCCAGGCTTGTTGGTTCTTCTGTGGCTCTTACTGAAAGCCTTTTTGAATCTCTTTACAGCTTTATCCTTTATCTTCCTCACTACCCCAATTTTATAAGCATCTCCATTCATACCCTATAGTTTTTCTAAAACAGAAACAAGCAAAATCTTTACATTTCATGACAAGGTTGCTGCTAGATGCCTTCCATTCATGAATGTTAATGAGTATTTGCTCATCTGTATTTAGAAAACAATTTATTCTTTCTCATTGTTGCAAGTCGTCTTTTCCAGGCTACTCCAAATGTATAATAATTTGAAGAAAAAGTATAATAAGGAAGTCAAAACAAACCAAGGACAAAATGAAACCATTGCAACACTTTCCGTAAGTTTTGATCATATAACATTATATGTGTATGTATGTATTTATTTAATTTATGTCCTGCCCTTCTCCCAATAGGGGACACAAGGCAGCTCACTATGTAGATTAAAACTAAATACAGCTAAAAATCATTACAGTATACTATTTTTTTAAAAAATAAACTATCCTATTAAAAACAGTGCTAATTTAAAACAGTTTAAAAACCTTTAAAATGTAACACTTAAAAATACAGTACCTTTCCCCATTACAAAGTCCTTCTGTATCCCCTGTCTGGATGAAAAAGTCTCTGCCAGCTGGCAGAAAGATAGCCAAGAAAGCCAGCCTAACTCCCTGTAGAATGTTCTTCTTCGTGGTCTCTGTGCCTCATACATTAGGAGCTTTCTCACCTGCGCGGTAGCGTTCGGAAGATTCTAGAGCTCATTGCCTTGGCGGGAACCTCTCCCCCACTTTGATACTGCGCATGCTTCTCCCGCCAAGCAACGGTCACTCCTCAGTTCTTTCTTGTCCACTGTCGCGAACAGAAGGTTCTGCTTGTTGGCTTGTGCTTTTGGATATTTTTTCTTGGCTTTTGACTTTGGATTACGGATTTTGAGTACCCCCTCTCGGATTTCGGACTGGTTTCTGGTATTGTCATGATCGGTTTTTGACTATTTTCTGGCTGTTTACGATTTCGGATTCTGGACTGTGTTTTGGCGTTCTCGGACTTCTCTCTTTTTCCTCATCTCGCTGTGTCGCTGTTTTATGTCAGCCTTGTTCAAACATTGCACCTCCTGTGGAAGGAAGGTCGCTTTTTCTGACCGACACTCGAAGTGTTTGTTCTGTTTGGGTGAAGGACATAACGTCCAGGCTTGCCCAGTCTGCTGGGAATTCACCCACCAAGCCCTTCGTAACAGAGCTGCAAGGTTGAAATTCCATTGCTGGCAAGAGTCCTTGCGGGCTCAAAAGTCGGAAGAAGAATTGATGGCCGAGAAACGCTCGGGCTCCTCTTCTTCTTCTTCTGCAGTAGCGGCGGCTGCCGCGCCCTCCACTTCATTGGTATCGGTACTGTCAACGCCAAGGCCAGGCAAGCAGCCAAGGGAGCCGGCTACAGGTCTCTTGCAGATAAGGCAGGGTATAAATAAAAGGGCTTTACTTCAGCCGAACCGAACAGGAAAAATAGCAGTAAATACCGGCAGCAGGGAGACTCCCTGGCTGTTACGTCACAGCCAAGCGAGCACACAGTCAAAGTCTGTTTGAACAAACAAAGTTACCAGAGCTGGTCCGGGGTCAAGAGGTGGCGACGTTCCAGCAGGTCGGGCAGCGTTTCAGGAGGCCAAGCTGATATCCACAACAAGCACTTCGCCCAGAATGGTCAGTTGTGAGCCGACAAAAGACCCAGGGCTGAGTGATTGCTTTTATAAGCAGATCACTCCTCCAGGTGTTATCGCAGCTGGGCCCTGATTGCCTGGCGTTTTCTTAAACGTTCTGACCTCCTGAGAGCACTCTTTTGCTCCCGCTGCTGCTGGTAAGTAGGCACCTCCTCTTGAAACTCACTATCCGACTCCTCTGGCTGGGCTGGGTCTGGGGCAGCCCCTGGCTCTGCTGCTGGGACTACTGGGGCCAAGGGCTCTGTGCCTGGGGCAGCCTCGGGAGTGGGCTGTGCTGGTGCAGCAGGCTCCAGGGACTCTGGCTCCGACTCAGAGCTTGTGTCCTGGAGTTCCAGGGTCCTGACAGGTACCAGGCTTGGTACCGATCATGAAGTTGCCGAGAATCCCCAAGATCTCAGCAACTCGGGCGTGTGAGGATCCTGCGGGCTAGCAGGCCTCAACCTCCTCCTCCAGGCCGCTTACCCTGGCCCAGAAGAAGCGTCCTGCCACCAAAGACGCTGGGAAGGAGAAAAGAGAAGAAGGAGAAAAGGCGCTCTCCACCAAAAATGGCTCGACCAGCACTTGCCACGCACTCAGCCCGCCGAGGAACCTGAATCTGCGGAGCTCCCTGAAGAACAGGAGCCTCCTGAGGAGCAGGAAATCCTCGAGGTGTTCGACGTAGAGCAGGCCGTGGAGGCCTCGCCCTCCGAGCCACCTGAGCTCATCGCAGAGGCTCCCCGCTGGTTCGCTGTCCTTTGGCAGACCGCCAGGAGGAGGCTGTGGTCTGGCAGCGACCAGCCTCTCGACGTGGTGAGTCTTGCTCTCCGGAGTGGAGAGCCAGGCCTCCATCCCCGCGTTACCGGGAGATGCGCCTGGAGAGACCATACTCAGGCAACCGCGCCTCTCCCCGGCCACCCACCTTGGGACGTATGGCTAGGAGCATGTGTGGCACGAGCCGGCGGGATCATACTACTCCTATTCCCAGTCGTATAGGGACTGGTACCATCCCGACGTACGGTCTCGGTTGCCACGACACTGGTCTCGGTCGCCACCGCGGGAAGCCCGCTACTCCCGCTATGATCGGTCACCGCGTCGATCACTGAGTCACCAAAGGTCCCGGGAGCCCTCACCCCGCTACAGGGCTGTTTCGCCACCTCCGAGGACGACTGCCACAGCTACTCGTCCGGTGCCACAGTCCACCATGGCCCAAGCGACGACAGTGGGTATGTCGACAACGCAGGCGGCACACCGCCCTCGGCCCTGGTGGTGCTCCTGCAGGTGACTTCAGTACCGGCCACGACACCGGCCGCATCGACATCGATGCAGCCTGCAGCTCCAGCAGACACGCTGGCTCCCCGGCAGGAGAGAAGGCGGTGGAGAGGTCGGCAGTTCCATCAGGCGACTCCTATGAGTTGGATTCCGATTCCGTGGAGTCAGCTCCCTCGTCTCACGAGTCCCCTCCGCTGGCTTTTGGGGAATCAGGTCCAGAGTCTGCACCGGAGGATGTGCGCCAGTTCTCCGCCATCCTCCTCCGCATAGCCACAGCCCTCAGCCTGAAGGTGACTGAACCGCTCCACAAGCCCAGGACCCAGTCTTCCAATACCTGGAGACCCGCCCACTGTCGACCACACCATTGCCCTTCTTGCCGACGCTAGTTGAGGCAATGAAGCAGCCGTGGGCGAAGCCGGCGTCAGCGCACCCTATCCCGCATAGGCTGGAGCACTTGTACAGGATGCAGAAGGAGAACGCGGAGTTCCTCTTCAGCCATCCTGTACCGAATCCATCGTCGTCGAGTCGGCCCAGACGAAGGGAGGCAATCGAGCTCATACCACCCGCCAGACCGTGAAGGTCAGAAGCTCGATGCCTTTGGTCGCCGCTTCTATTTGGTGTCGTCCTTGGTGGCCAGGACGATCAATACAATGGCATACCTCGTGGCGTACCATCAGAATTTGCTGGATCGACTCGCGCTGCTCCTCGCTGAACTGCCGGAAGAGTCACGCGCCTTCGCCACTCAGATCTTTGGCAAGGCTGTCGCTGTAGCTACTGAGCAGAATGCCACCTCAAGGCAAACCGTGGAGGCCGCCTCAAGGGTGATGGTCGGTTCTGTAGCCCTTCGACGATGTGCGTGGCTCTGGTCCACTGGGCTTCAGGAGGACAGCCGTCGATGGATTGAAGATCTTCTGTTCGACGGCCAAGGGCTCTTCCATACCTCCACCGACGAGGCCATGGATCACCTCGTCAAGGCCTGGCTGACAGCTAAGAAGATGGGCATTAACCAGCCTGCCCAATCCCACCGCAGCTTCCAGCCGAGGTCTTCGTGGAGAAAGTCCTCCTCCTCATCAGCATACCAGCCGCGGTCTCCGAGATCGACTGCGTCGAGACCATTAACATCCTCCGCTTCAAGAAGGCTTTCAAGGCGGCGCCCATCATTGTCGTCAAAGAAGTCTTCCTCTGTAGCGAAGACCCGATTTTGATGGTCTTCGCAGGACACCACCTATGCCATGTTTCGCCCTTCTAGCAGACCTATACCATCATCCAAGCCTGGCCAGGCACCTTGACCAATGGCGGGAGATCACTGTGGACTCCTGGGTACTACCATCATCCGCCTGGGATACACCATCGAGTTCCAGGATATTCCGCCACGGGGTGTCTACTACTCCACCCTGGCCAGCTCGGCTCTACTGGAAGAGATCCAGCCCCTCCTCGAAAAAGGAGTGATCGAGACACTCCCGTCTTCAGCCAAGACCACTGGCTTCTATTCAAAGTATTTCACAGTACCGAAGGCGGACGGATCCCTGCGGCCCATCCTAGACCTCAAAGGGGTGAACGAGTACATCTGCCCCAAGAGGTTCAAGATGGTCACGCTGCCTTCGATCCTCCCCTTCCTCCAGAGAGGGGACTGCTTTGCGCCCATCGACCTCAAAGACGCCTATTTCCACATCTTGATCTGCCCACAGCACAGACGGTACCTGCGGTTCGCAGTCGACGGCATCAGCTACCAGTACCAGGTGCTGCCATTCGGCCTTTCCCCACTGCGCCACGGGTCTTCACCAAGTGCATGGCCTCCGTTTTGTTTTTCCCTGCGGACAAAAGGCGTCTCTACCCCTATTTGGACGATCGGCTATTGGTGGCGTCCTGCAGACAGAAACTGTACAAAGACATTCACTGGACTTTGACATTGCTCACTCGGTTCAGATCAGGGTCAACTCCAAGAGGTCTCATCCGAGCCCACCCGGGTTCTCGATTTCATCGGGGCGACCCTTGACGCGGTATCAGCGAGAGCCTACCTACCGGACGAGAGGGCGCGGACGCTTTGTCAGGCAGTGTCTGCCGCCTTCCACGCTCCGACGATATCAGCCAGGGTGATACAACAGCTCCTCGGCTACATGGCCTCGACCACCGCTGTGACCTACCTCTCCAGGTTATGCACATGACTGCTCCAACAATGGTTCATCAGGGCCTTCGATCCACTCTGGGACGACCAGTCTCGCCACTACTGGCTGCCCCTACAGGTACGTCGATCTCTCCTGTGGTGGCAGTCGTACAGGAACCTCCTGTCAGGCATGCCGTTGCACGAACCCAAGCCATTGGTCACGGTAACGATGGATGCCTTGCTCTTCGGCTGGGGAGCGCACTCCGCGACGTCCGAGGCCGGTGGATGGAAGACGAGACGTCCCTCCATATCAGGCTCTCAAACTGCTGGCAGTCCACAAGGCTCTGAGAGCGTTTCGTCACCTAGTTGCAGGCCGCATGGTGTTGATCCTCACCGACAACACGAGGGGGTCTGCTGCGTGAACAGGCAAGGAGGGACTCACTCCACTACACTTCTGGACATCGCGCTTGACCTCTGGAATTGGTGCATCTCGCTTCAGATACATCCGGTGGCGGTTCACCTGGCAGGGCAGGAGAACACCTCAGATGACGCCCTCAGCAGGGACACCACTTCCCACCACGAATGGTCCCTGTCAGCCGAGGCCTTCCAGATGGTTCGGGGCCGATGGGCAACCCGACCATCGACCTCTTCATGACCAGCCAGAACGCAAAGTGCCATCATTTCTGCTCGAGAGCCGGCCACGATCGCCACTCCATTGGTGACGCGTTCCAGTTCCCATGGGACGAGGGACTTCTCTACGCCTTCCCTCTGTTCCCGCTCCTGGGCCGCGTGATATCGAAAATCATTGCGGACCGAGCAGACGCGATCCTTGTGGCACTGTACTGGCCGAGGCAGCACTGGTTCGGGCCCCTGATCGAGACTGCCCGGGGGAGGATTCTCAGGTTCCTGACGGTACTGGACCTGCTGTCCCACTCCGACGGTCTCGTGCTGCACCTGGACCTGCCGGTATTGGCCCTATATGCCTGGAGGATATCGCCGTAGACGACCCGGTCATTGGTAACATCTTGACCATGGCCAGGAAGGACTCCACTCATAGGAACTATCATTCCAAGTGGCAGCGCTTCGTGGCCTTCGCTGAGGAACGTTGAAGCCGGTATCGCCTGCAACCTGCGTACCATGCTCCACTTCCTCCTCCACCTCCGGCAACGGGGCCTGGCCTTCCTGTCACTCAAGGTGTACCTCGCCGTGATCGTGGCATACCAGCTGCCACGATCCCCATGGTTGTCTCTTCAGGGACGGTACCGTTAAGCAGTTCCTAAAGGGCCTACAGCACCTCTACCCGCTGGTATCGCCGCCGCTACCACCGTGGTCACTGTCATTGGTGCTGTCGCAGCTGACAAGGCCACCTTTTGAGCCGATGGTGACGACAGACGACAGGCTGCTTGTGATGAAGACCGCGTTCCTAGTGGCTGTCACCTCTGCCAGGCGGGTGGGAGAGTTGACGGCGCTGCGGTGCGATGAGCCATATCTGGTCTTCCATCGTGACAAGGTGGTCCTCCGGCCCCACATCTCTTTCCTGCCGAAGGTGGTGTCCAGCTTCCATCTGAGCCAGAACATCATCCTGCCAGCCTTCTATCCTGACCCGACTACACCTCTGGAGTGGTCCCTCCACTCCCTGGATGTTCATCGGGCCCTGGCGTTTTACAAGGACAGGACTGCAGCCTATAGGCAGACATCATATCTTTTTGTCTGCTATGGCAGGCACCGGAGGGGCCAAGTGTCCACCCAGCACTTCTCCAAGTGGATGGTATAGACTATACACCTGGCATCGAGCTTGCCAAGAAGCCTCCGCCAGACCTTCTTCGGGCTCACTCCACCAGAGCCGTGGTGACATCTGCTGCCCTCCTGCGAGGGGTCGACCTGCAGGAGCTGTGCCATGTGGCGACCTGGTCCCAACCATCGACCTTTGTTCGCCACTACAGACTCGACTGCAGGTCCAGGAGAGATGCTTGATTTTGGCCGTGCTGTGCTGTCTTCTGTTCTCTAGGATCTGGGACCTGACCCACCATCCTACTGGTAAGCTAAGAGTCCCTAATGTATGAGGCACAGAGACCTCAAAAGAACAGGTTGCTTACCTGTAACTGTGGTTCTTCGAGTGGTCATCTGTGCCCTCATACATCCCCGCCCTGCCTTCCCCCCTTTTCAGGTCCCATCTTGTTCGGCGGGGCCAGAACTGAGGAGAAACCGTTGCTTGGTGGGAGGAGCATACGCAGTATGGGGGAGTGGTTCCCGCCAAGCTAATGAGCTCTAGAATCTTCCGAACGCTACCACGCAGACGTGAAAGCTCCTAATGTATGAGGGCACAGATGACCCTTAAGAACCCGTTAAGGTAAGCAACCCGTTTTTCCACAGCCTAGAACAGCCACTGAGAAGCTCCTTTTCCATGTTTTTCCATGTTCTTACCAAACATGACATATATTCTAAACAAATTAAACAAAAGTTTAAAGATCTACTTGTATCTTTGAATAGTATGGAATAGCTTGCCTGCCATTAGCACATTCTTGCTACAGCAGTTGCTTTGTATCGCAAAGTAAACTGACTAGTCAATGCTTCTGTGTTCCAATCATCGGCTATTCCGTTTTAACAAGTCATTGTTATATACTGTGTATTTCTCCTTAGTACAATCACCACCATTAAAATGAACATAGTGTCATTTGAACTGTAACATACATGTGTCAAAATTTAACAGTAATGGCATTTCAGTTCCATGGCTACTTATGGCAGCCTCTTGTTCTAGAAGACCATCAGAGTCTGAGACTATATATTTTCCAGAAGAATACTAAAGCTTTCCTCATTCTTAATGATGAGGATTAATCAGATGGGTAATCTAACTTCAGTGTAATTGAGTATTTAGTTTTTAGTACATGTGTGTTTTTGTATTTTCCACAGTTATAGGAGCTTATGTTTTTCGTCCACGAGGGAAAGATACAAATTAACTATCAGTAGCAAAGACATCCAGGCTCAGATCAGAACCAGCATGGTGTAGTGGTCTGAAGGTTGGGCTACAACTTTGGAGATCAGAGTTTGAATTTCCCGCCCAGCCATGGAGACCAACTGGGTGACCTGATGCAAATCACATACTCTCAGCCTCAGAAGAAGGCAGAAGCGTTCCAGAGAGCAGTGTGGTACAATGGTTTGAGCATTGGACTGTGACTCTGAAGACCAGGGTTTGAATCTCTGCTCTGCCATGGAAAACTACTAGGTGATACTGGGCAAGTCACACTGTCTCAGCCTCAAAGAGTGGCAAAGGCAAGCTCCCTCTGAACAAATCTTGCCAAGAAAACCTTATATTTGCCTTAGGTTCACCATAAGTTGGAAACAACTTGAAGGCTCACAACAAACAAAGTAAACATAGCAAGGTTGACTTCCATATATGCTTTATTTATTTAATTATTTTATGTCTCATCTTTCTTTTGGCTCAGGTACCAAGGTGTCTTACAATAAATTAAGACAAAGCAGGGCTGAATCTTATTCTGCAAAAGTTTAAAAAAATTAAACAAACTACTATAATAGAAAAGCACAGAGCTAAAACAGTTTAAGGCACATTTAAAGCATAATTTGAAAAAAATAAATAAAAGCACATACTTTGACAGCCAAAGGCCTGCTTAAATAAAAGGTCTTTACTTGAGTGGACAGAAAGTGAAAAGGGAACTGAACTTCCTGTGGGTGAGAGTTCCACAGCCTGGGCGCAGCCATTGAGAAAGCTGTCTCCTGTGTTCTCACCAAACACATCTGTTATGGTGCTAAGACGAAGACAAACTTCAGCAGGTCCAACATGCTGCAGCTATCTGCTAATCATCGCTGGTTAATGGACCATATAGCTCTTCTGTTGAAACATCTTTGCTGGCTACTGATTTATTTCCAGGTAGAGTTCAAAGTGCTGGTTCTGACCTTTAAAACCTTACACTGCTTAGGAATAATCTGGCCTCAAACTGTGTAAAGCTTTAAAGGTCAGAACCAGCACTTTGACTGTGCACAGCTGGCACACCAGTTTTAGCTGTGCAAAATGCGCTTCTGAACAGCACCTAAATCTGGGCATTTGTGCATGCAGAAGTTTATATAATAAAACATATAAAAGACTAATTACAATAACATTTCTCATTTCTACTCCACACTTTCATCTTGGATTTCTCTGTCATTTTTTTGTTTGCTAAATTCTGATGCAAATAACGAACGGTAACCTTGAATTTGTACACAAAATGTCATTTCACTTTGCTTGGGATGGTATCAATTTTCTTCTTCATGGAAACTTCTATTATTATATTGTAGGTTAAAATTAATGACCTGGAACATCAACTTCATTTAGCAAACCAAAAAGTAAAGGAGTTGGAAAATAAAAAGATACCACTGAAGGAGAAAACTGTTCCATTACAGAGAAAAGCATCATCTCACAAATGCATGTGCAAAAAGAAGGGGAGCTGTTCCTGCAAATATTTAGGTAATAATATGTTTGTTCTCTCCCCCCGCTTAACACATTGGCTCTTGGGCTCATATATTCCTTTCATTTATACCTCCATTTATGTTCAAAAAGAAGAGACTGGAAGCTTCCATAAGGTTTGGAACAAACCATTGTTCCCAATTCTATCTACATATGAGAAACGATGGTTTATGAAAACCACTGATGCTTCACAAATTAGCCTATTTAACAGGATCATATTGTGGTTTGATGATTTTGTATGGTTTCCACAAACAAGTTTCTTGTATTTAGATGAAATGGGAATCTTTATTTTATTATCTGTCATCAAGTTGGCTTCAACTTCACGGCAACCCTATGAATGAGAGAACCCTCCCACAGATCAGTTGCCCTGCCATCAACTGCCCTGCCATCAACTGTCTTGCTGAGGTCTTGCAAATGCTGAGCTGTGGGTTCCTTTATTGAATAAATCCATCTGTAATGTAGTCTCCCTCTCTTCCTACTGCGTCCATTGTACTAAGCATTATTTGTCTTTTCCCATGAGGACCTGTTCCCATTACACAGTTATAGTGCTACGATTCTAGTTTAACTTTGTGGCTCCATCCTATGGAATTCTGGGATCTGCAGATTGTTGAAGCACCACAGGGGCTCTCTGTGGCAGAAGGATGAACAGTAGGGAGCGTGGAGGCCTGCAACTTCTTATAAGAAGCCATGATTCCACTGTTGTGTCTGATATCAGGTTATTATGTCCCAGGCCATTATATTGGGAGCTGTTAAAGATGGAAGCATATCTGTACCTAAACCCGCAGTACCAGAGAATTTTGGAAACAGATGCAGCTTGACAAATGAAATATACAGTTCTGAGTTCCATGGAATATGATTTAACCACTACAGTCTTTATTTTTGTTGTGATGTGCCTTGAAAAAGCCTGAATCTTGGATCCTTACTTAGGTTTGACATGCGTATAGTCTTAGAAAGCAAAAACAAAAGAAATCCATCAATTTAGCACAGTTGATGCTAAAGCTATAATGCAGACAAGACAGCTGCTCTTTAAGTGGATCACACCTGTTTTGCAAATTTTCTTTTTGATTATAATATCAAGATTATAGCTACATGGAAGTGACTAATATAGAGAAGCAGTGTGGCATAGAGGTTCATGGCAGAGTAGAGCCAGTGACACATAGCTTTGAATGCATACTTTGGCATAAAGAAGGCCCCAGACTTACCAGGAGGGCAGTGCTGTGGTCTCCAGCTGGAGGAGCAAGTACTATGGATGTCATTTGGCATTTGGGCTCCACCACCATCTTCAAAGCCTGAGAAAGCTTTCATGGACATCTGGACTGCTTAAAATGCCAGCCAATGAGAAGGCAGGGTGATTGGCCAGAGGTGGCTTTCCCCAATGGTACTGTTGGGGCAGCATAAAACTGTTTTGTCAGACCAGAGCCCTTCAACTATCTTGCCGGACCAGAGCTTCTTTCAGCCCACATAACCATATGCCATTATGTTCTGGGAATGGTTTTGTTGATTTGTTGATCAGTCTATATGTGTTAGTTTAAATTTTTAAGACTGTCACAACTTTGGGTGATTTTCCATGGGTCTGATATAGTTTTGGGGTATAGATGGGACTGGATGGCCCATCAGACCTATTTGGGAGGAGCATGGAACCTTGGATGTGGAGGCAACTGGGGTCACATCCAGCTTGAGGCCAGATAGCCGAGCTTCACTCTCAGATGGCAGTGGATTTTACCCATGGAATTGTGTATCTGCTGCACCAGGTGGTTCCCCAGCAGTTGAGCTGGGCTTTGGATCATCAGCTGACAGTTGGGTTGCTTAATGCACTGATCCAGGCCCATGCA
Source organism: Iguana delicatissima (assembly GCA_948472985.1). Classification (NCBI taxonomy): domain Eukaryota; kingdom Metazoa; phylum Chordata; class Lepidosauria; order Squamata; family Iguanidae; genus Iguana; species Iguana delicatissima. The sequence continues at coordinate 209,029 of CAOKZL010001988.1, read as the reverse complement.
TGGCCAAGCCCCCTCACATCTGTAAACAACAGAGCTTCAGTCCAGCCTTATGGTGTTTATGAGAGCTATTGCAAGGTGTAGCTCCTTCTACCTTAACTGCAGTGCTCATTGGATGACTTTAGATCTGTTACAATACTTCAGCCCAACCTACCTTACAGGTTTGTGGTGAGGATAAAATGGAGCTGAGAACAATATAATTTTTTGAAAGATACAATCACATTTTAAAAAGTTTTGTTATATGTTGAGCTCTTGCATTTAAAGAAAACAGTTTTCTTTATTAGATCAACTACTTTTTGAGATTCAGCGTCTGAAGATGGAAAATGAAACAATATCTAAAGAAAGAAGAATGTTGAGGAATGAGCTTGCTGCTTTAGACAAGGTAAGTTATTCTTAGGTTAAACACTGGGGGCCGTGGATAGCATTTGCACTGCCTTAAATATATGTGCTTCTGAAGAGACACTGGTTGAAGAGTCTATGCATTCAGATTCCAAATGGAATTTGTATTCCACTCCAGACATATTCAGGATGGATATTGTTGGTTTGGCAGAGGAACAGTCTGCATGGTCAGGAGCAGGCATACAGATCTCTATTGCATTCATAGTTTGAAATCTGCAAACCTGAGTCTAGTTTGTAAGATAGGTTAAAGCTAGACTACATATCAGAATATGTAGTGTTTGGCTCATCAGAAGTCCAAAATATCTTTCACATATAAATACTAAAATATTTTCTCAAACTGCTTAGGATTTATGATGTATTTGTTGAGGGGTTGTTATCTATATTGGTTTGGGCTGTGCTTTTTTTTTCTCGTGAATTTATCTGTAGAAACGTTTTTCTGTAATTAAGGAAGATGTCACATTGTAAATCTGGCCAGTGCAGGAGTCTTTTGAGTAAATTCAGCAGACATATTTCTGCACTTTTCAAGATGAAGACCAAAAATATGAAACAAAATAACTATGTGCTGGAGTAGATAAAAGCTTCTAGGGATCAAAATGTAAACATCCTGGATCTCTTAGCAGTTAAGGAGAATAATATCGGGTCTAAATCAAAGTTACTTTTTTCATTTGCAAATGTTTGTTTTTAAGCTTTTGTTCAATGTAAATTCTCCAGTCATGAAATATTAGACAGGACAAACTTTACGTTGCCGTATCTAATTCAGAAGTACAATTTAAATACAAGACTGTGCAAAATTACTTTTCAGGACTTTTTTGATGAAATAGAAGATTTAAAACGTGCTCTTCAAGAAGCCATAAATTTGAATACTCAGTATGAAAAATGTTTGAAACAAATAAGTTCAACCTATGGAATCACTCTTACATCAACTTTAACAGGTGGTAATCACCGTATAGGTTTGTAGAAATGAAGAGTTAACCAAGATTATTAATAAACTGAGTGTACTCTGTAAAATTAACCAGTTTATCTGAATAAGCTTTTTTCAGTAAAATCATGACTTGGAGTAATTTTTATTCCTTTGTATATTTTGTACAATTTCATTATTTTGCTCTATACTTTTAACAAATTATGTGCTGGTTTAAATGTAATACTGTGGTTTCACATCAAATGAATAAGTCTGCTGGTCCTGGTTTGAATTGAGACCACAAATGTTTAAGCCAAAATTAAGAGTATGAACTGTATGCTGCATATTGAACACTGTGTGTAGCTTGTCTGTTAAGTGCATTCAGCCAAGTGAATAGAGTTGTTTTGAATGTCTGTGGCATGCTGTGGCATGCCCGAGGGAGAGAATGGTGAGACCACTATTAAAAAAACAAAAACAAACTTCTTTGAACTCCATCTACTGTATTGGAAAATTTTGGAACAATTTTCAATATTCAATTTCAATATTCAATAAAACAATTTTCAATATTCAGCCCTTGCAAAGGTGCTTTTATGTGTGGTGGCACCTTGGTTCCAGACATTCCTAGCTTCAGGGCTAGTATGGGATGGATATTGCTTTGGTCACCTTGGTAGACTATCAACACTAGGAACTGGATAAGGATAGTATTATTCTGCTGGATGCCCCAATGTTTTTTCATACCATTGACTCTTGTATGGCTTAATGAATTTCTAAAAAATCACAAAAGAAATCTGGTAAGCAAAAGCCAAATTAAAAATAGTTTTGTCAAGCAGTACTCTGTCGAACTGGTATTTTGAGTTTTCTAAGTCAACAGTGTTAACAGAGGTAGTGGTGCTATAGGCCAGGCAATTTTGGTAACGAGTTTTGCAAGCTGGGCATCAATCTATAAAGTACAGAATGCAGTCAAGTGTAAACTACAGAATACAGCACAGAGCGTATAAGATGTAATACAGAAAGCTAAATGTATTGGGATGTAGGTATCAATGAAAACTTGGCTTCAGGTTAAGTCTGGGAAAAAGACTGTTTAAAGACTGTCTAAAACACCTGGCCTCTTCCTGATAGACTAATAGGTTTATAACCAGCCCAAACATGCTGAAAAGATGGTTCTGGTAAGATAAACATGTAGGTGACGTTGAAAAAGATATACAGTGCACCCTTTGTATATATGCAGGGGTTCTGTTCCAGAAATGTGTGAATGGCAAAATTCGCACATACTCGTATCCCATTATATTCAGTGGTTGCCATTTTAGGTATAGGACACAATGCAGTCGTGGGTGCTCAAATTTGCATGTCTAGAGACCGCAGGTAAGGAGCGTCCAATGTATGTTCAATTATGAGTATAATGTATGCCTGTTAATATGCTCAAGGTTATAACAGATGCTGTTAAGATTTAACAGTACTTGAAATTAACCCTTGAATGCCTGTTTAAAGATGTTTGGTTTCTCAGCAGATGAAAATGTATACCAAAAAGGATAAATGGATAAGTTATGATATTAAGATGGTAATATTCGTATATGTGTTAACTGTTACAAAGCCTGTTATATATGTGCAGAGAGATAAAGATTCAATCCTTATGACAGTATAACATCTTAATGGCCATGTGTGTTAATATGATGAATATATGCTTTACATGCAATGTAGTGTGATACTCAGTGCTCAGACACTGACAAGTCTATGTTTCTCCCTAAGGGAAATGTATATTTTTGTATATTTATATTGTATATTAAATAGTCTAAAAGAGCCTTCCAATTTTCTATGTAAATATCCTGAGATTCCAAGACTTAAGAATGCTTAAGTGGAATGTTGATGTTAAGTCTGACTATCTGGTTTAACTGTTACCCTGTTTACTGGGGGTCCCGTGAGGGACTCCAAACATGCTCAAATAAAAGTAGGGAAAATCAGCTCAGACCACAACTTAGCAAAACGAGAGGCAGGGCAACGCAGCGGAATCTTTTACCCAATGTCTACGGGGTCAGGTCAGTTAAGCAGTCAAACAGTTTTAAAATAGCAAAAATGATGTTTTTATTAAGATAGACAAAACACTTAAGACAACACAACCACACAGCTAACTAAGAAATAAGAAATGAGAGTTTTCAGGGGAAATGGGTGATACGACACCTTTCTCGTAGTCCTGAAGAAGTTGCAGATGGAGAGAAGAAGCTCAGCATGGTTCCCCGAGGGGAGCTCGCCGGGCAAAACAGCAGCAAGGCGATCTGGAACTCGGGAGCGATCCGAGGAAGCTCTCGGAACTGGGGGGTTTTATGGGGAGGGTATGACCTTAGGCTAGTCTGTACTTGGGAGAGAACAATGAGGTTTGGGCGTGAGACATGTCTCTGAAAGGTCAGAATTTAACATGATGGGATTAAGTCCGAATCGACAATGGAATGGCCAGTACGCAGATACAGCTTGCCTGGGAAGTTATGCATTTGGCTCGTCAAGTTACCTGCTCGGGGCAGGGGGCTCTTTGTGTTAGTGTGCATCTTTAATGAGGTGTTTGTCTAGGGAGGTCTCCTAAGCAAGATCTGGCTGAGTCTGGCTTGCCTAGGTGGAGAAAGGAATGTTCAGCAATTAAGGGCCATGCCTAGCTCTGTGCTTGTTCGGGGGCCTCACAAACACTTGGTCAAAGGTGGCAAAATGAGACTGAATTATGATATCAAACGATATCTAATATCTTCCAAAGCCAGGCCAGTTCACGGTGATAACTTAACCATGATTGCAAGCTGGGCACTGCTGGAGCCAAAAGATGATAATGGAACCTCAGAAAGAATCCAGATTAGCTGCATGTGGTAAGAATCTTCAGTCTGAAGAGATAAAGATAGGGCACCACACCTGTTTCAGTGGAAGCCCCTTAAGTGTGCTTAAGTTTCTCCTTTTATCCTGGTTAAGTGGAAAGATAGTTATAGTAGGCAGCATATAATAACAGACAATCCATCAGTATGTGAACATGAGGTGGACCCCTGATGAATAAGAACAAAAGTCCATCTTAGATATCTTTGGGAAACACACAAGGAGAGCCTGATGGCGGTGGACCTTTATGGTTCTTTCTCCCTGCAAATATTATTCAAAGGCAAACAAGAGTTTAATTGATATATTGTACTGAAATATTTATTCTGTCTTATTACAGAGAGTCATATTGAAATGAATGAGGCTTGATATGGATAGGTAGATTGCATCTTGCATATGGTTATGTAGATTCCATCTTGCATAAAATAAAACTCTACTCCACAGTGCAATGTTTTTGACTTTTTAAAGCCTTTCATTATTTGGAACTTTGGTATCTGAAGAATTCCCTTTTCCAATATGAACTTTCCTGAGCACTGAGATAATAAACTGTGGCCATTCTTTTAGCACCCTGGCAAGCTTGAGATATAGTGAGTGACTATGGCCATTTCTGCACTAGACTGTTATAGCGCTATTATTCCACTCGCAACATCCTGTGGAATCCTGGGGTTTGCAGTTTCGGGAGGGGCCGGCCGGCCAGCCCGCCCCTCCCGAAACTGCAAACCCCAGGATTCCATAGGATGTTGCAAGTGGAATAATAGCGCTATAACAGCCTAGTGTGGAAATGGCCTATGAGGGAAAGGACCTTTTCAATAGATAACTGTTTCTCACTGCTCTGAACCTTCTGTTTCACTCTGCCTAATGGTAGGACTGACCCTAGTCGTCAGTCGTGCGGTTTTGACTGGACCTAATAAGGGAATTACTTAACTATGTAGTGGGGCAGGGGTGGACAAACTGCAGCGCTCCAACTGTTACAGGAATGTGCCTGACAATAGTCCTAGCCAACACAGCCCATAGTGAGAAATGCTGAGAGCTGCAGTTCAACAACATCTGAAGGACCACACTTTGCTAACTGGTTTACCATCTGGTCCAAAATGCTGCAGCAAAATTGTTGATTAGGGAGGAGCATTACAGGAAACATAACTACTTTGTTACAATGCCTCACTAGCTGCCAGTCTGCTTCTGGAATTAATTTGAAGTGCTGGTTATATGAAAGTATTCTCCAGAACAAACCTGCCTGGGCTTTGGGATCTGAAAAAAGGGCCTCTTCTGTGGGGTTACCACCCTCCATGTGAGGTTCAGTGAGGGCATGGAACTTCCTTGCAAGGGAGGCTTTGCTTGCAGCCTTTTGTGATGACTGCAAAGCCACGATCTATAACATGGAGGCTCTGTACTTGAATTTCCAATTATTATAACTGATGTGATTTTAAACTGTTTAACGTATCAACGTAAATAGTTCAATTCTGTTTCAGTAACACTGCATTTTTATTTATATTTGTTTTTTAATCCTGTGGTGAGCTGCCTTGGGTCCCATTCGCGGGGGAAAAGGTGACATATAAATCAAATTACATTAATAAAACGACTTAAATCTGCTGAAACTCTCTCGACTTCATAACTATTAAGGGAGCACACACCTTATCTTCTTTCTTATCTGGCCTCCGTAACACGCGAGGCTGTTTTTACTGATGATATTTGGAACGCATTCCCGCAGTATTGTGCGCTACGACTCCGCCACTGTTAACGAAACCACCACGCAGCAGAGCCTGGGCACGCCTGCGCACAGGCAATACCTTGAGCCCCCCGCGCACCCCCGGCTTCGCCATCCTGCCCTCTCGCGCTGCTTCGCCGCTGCACCGCTCTCTTCCCAGAAGCTTGCGCGCTGCAGCCGAGAGCCTCTCCGTGGCCAATCAAATCGCGGCCGTACCAACACGGCCAATGAGAGACGCGGAGGGCGAGCGAAGCCATTCGTCCTCTGCGGATGCATTTCCTGGTCAGCCCGTGGTTGGTAGATTTAGGCAGGAAGAAGCGCGCCTGCGGCCGCGGCGACGGATCTTCTGCTGGCTCAGAGGCGGAGCGTCGCAAAGGCGCAGGAGCGAAACCCAGCACGTGCAAAACAAACAGAGGACTTTCTTGCTCGTCCCGACCCGCTTTCCATTTCTAACGGGGCTCAGTTTATATGGCGTGGAATGAAGACGCTGCTGGGAGGCGCTTGAGAGTTCCTCTGCGTGGCCAGCCTTGCTGTGGCTTTGTTTTGGCGGCGGCAGCAGCAGCAGCAGCTTTCCTTCCCACGGGGGTGAGTAAAGCAGCCGCAGCAGCAGCGCGGCGGAGTTGGGGGAGTGATGGGCTTGATTTCCCCTTCAGGTATTTTCTCTTCGAAATTTAAGAGAAAGTCACTCAAGTTTGCTTTGCTTCTGTTTTGATGAGCTGCTCTTCGAAGTCTGTGGTGAGACGGGACGAGAGAAGGGATGCCATTTCCGCGCCAGCCTGTTCTAGTGCTATTATCTACTTCCAACATCCTATGGAATTCTGGGGTTTGCAGTTTAGAGAGGGGCCGGCACCTCCCTAAATTGCAAAACTCAGGATTCCATAGGATGTTGAAAGTGGAAGAATAGCACTAGAACAGGCTAGTGCAGATGTCTCTCCCGATAGAAGGGAATAGGCTTTCTTTGAGATAAAGCGCTTTGGGACCGCATCCTGCAAGTGTGCCGGACTGTCCTGATGCCCCTACCTCAGTGCCGCGGAATGAGCCCTAGCAAAGTCCTTCAGTTTGTTGGGATCTTCCAGAAATCCAAAGTCTAAACTCATGGTTTTGTGATGGTTAGGATCATTAAAAATACCAGAAAGTACCGAGCAAGTTTTTAAACCTCATTTTCACGCTGGAGTGCCGCAAGGAAGTAGAGTAGCAGAGAGAGAGAATGTTGCCAAGCTTGGTTGGAGTCCCGTTTGATAGCTGGGATTCCCACCCCCACCCCGTTCTATACAGCAACCTTTTCCTTCTGCCCTGTTTCCTAGAGTTGGTGCTGCTGCGGCTGTAGCCTTGTGACAATCAGAACGCAGGGTTTTTGAATGCACAGAATACTTTGTGTATGTTATTTCATTCTTAACAATTGTCTTGTAAGGTAAATCATTACTGGTTACCTTTCACATTCTGTAATGTATAGTAGTCTTATTGATTGTGGGGGATGGCCTCCACTTAGATGATATGTATCGATTTACTTCAAAATGCAGTAAATCAGCCCTCTGTATTTAGAGACCTCCCTGCACGTCTTTTATCAGTGAGGAACTGGACGTCTTTCCCAAAGAACTGCCCTAATTCCACCACTATTTCCATATTTCATTTCGGAATTTCAAAACAGTGGCTTGGAGAACTAGTATGTTCTTAATAGAAAGGTAATTGGAACTGGAGACTTCTTAATGTGTGATTCTTTTCCCCATTGTCTTGCCCTATTGATTTATCTAGTGATCTGTGAGCTGGACATCTCATCATTTTTGGGGCCATCATCAGTTGCAGTCATCATAAAGAACAAAAGAGGGTCTGCAAGGAAGGCAGGAAGACTGCATCCAATGCTGATTACTTGGTTATTTTTTTAAGTGTTCTGATAGGGTCCGGTTATCACACTGATTTTTTAAAAAATGTTCTGGATGTGCTACTATAGGAGAGAGTACTAAAGTATTCTTTACTTAGGACAGGAAATTGTCACAGGCACTGTAAATCTGTGTTTCTCATATTTGTACATTAAATGCAAGGTGTATGTGTAGTTGTCCCTTACGGTAACTTAGGTCTAAATCCAGTTACAGGCTATAGCTACAGTAAACCTATTAAATCAGTAGGAACCAGATGAGTCAACAGCCATGCAAGTTGCAGTGCTTCAAGGCATCTGCTGTAGCTGAGACTGACAACTGGATATTAGCCCTAATGTTCTTGTTCAGTGACTTTTCTGTAGTCTCTGCTGAATACTACAGTCATTATGGAATAGGGATGTTTAAATGAGCTGTGGCTGTACATTTAAGTTCTACATTCAGTACAGATCCTGTAAAATGCTATTTTCTGTGTCTCTTGCAGGGTTCCAGATTGATGTGAAGAGCTGTTTGAAATGCATATTTGACTTAGCAGGCTGAATAGGTGGATGTTGCTGTCATCTATGGGGAGAAAAAGACTGCCTGTAAGCTGAGATGGCATTTCTGCGCCTTAGCATTGTAAACAGGTTTTTTTGGAGGAAAAGAGGCATTTTTACCCTGAAACTTTTGTGGTTTACACTTTCTGTCTTCATTTTTTGTGAATTTTTAATTTATTACATAGTCATTATTCATTGTCATTGGCCACAGTTGAAAGGTCAGTCTCCAAGGGCTAGTGAACAGAAGGCAGATTTTGTCTTGAAAGCTATGTTTTTAGCAGATCCTCATCTGCTTGGTGAAATCAATGGACACTGGTTGGACAAACTAAGGAGGTAAGGAACTAAATATTAGCTACATGCTATTACATGTGGAATTAATATTTATGTTTAGTCTGTTGTGAGCTTGGAAACTAGGGCTGTGAATCTGTTAAAGGCCTATACGTGATTGAATATGCGCTTCTTAATTTGTTAATTTAAATGATATTGGAATTTTGTTAAAATAGCAATATAGGTGCTGTCATGAAAGGTGAAAGAATGTATAACTTAATAAGGAAAAGCTATAATTCATTTTTAAAGGAATTTATCATTCTTAGTATTTCCTTTTTTATGATATATTGGTAATGGAACCAAAATACTCTGAAAGCCCAAATAGTCTTAAATAGTTTTAAAGTTTGATACTGAAATGATTACTTACATATTATAGTGTGCGAGTGTTTTGTAGTATAATAGTACAATCCGCTCTCCACATTGCTAGGGTTAGGGGTGCAGGACTCCTGTGAAAGTGGAAAAATTGCAAATATCAAAATGTGTGTGTGTTTGCGAAGGGGGCCAAAGCATAGTGGGAAGAGTGGGCACCCAGGGTCCAAACCAGGTCAAAGAAAGGAGAGGGAAAGCGGTGGGTCAGCTTGGTGGCCATACACTTCCTCTCTCTCACCCATCTCCTTCCTTGGGTGAGGAGGAGCAATGGGAGAGGGTTTGTGGTGCTGAGAAATAGGGCTGCTAGCTGTCCTTAGCTGGCCAGGCAGTGGCTGGTGGAGGAGGAAGAGGACTAGAGGAGGATTGTTAAAAGGTTGTGCATCCTGATTGGAGCTGTCAAGAAGGAAGGTTCCCTTAGACAAGAAGTGCCTGAGGTGGAGAGGGCAGGGGTTGGATAAACTTGCGAATAATCACATCTGTGAAAATGACACCCACAAATGTTGCGGGTCAGTTGTATTTTCATTTCACTTTTTCCTTTGGTTCTGAAATGACAGCAGTGTTGGTACCAATCAGTCTTTCAAGAGGAGAGTGTTGTATAACTGAGGTCTACATGTAGAGAAAGTCTTCTCGTCCATTTTTCCACAGGCTTTTGCTCTGATAATGGGTCACTGTGGCAGTTCCAGTAGATGTCAGTTCTTGGGTATTCAAAGAGATGCTCCTTCAACTATTGAGATTCTAAGTTGTTTAACATGTTAAAAGTCATTACTCAGAACCTTGAATTCAGACACGAAGTGTATTGGCAGCCAGTGCGATGCCTTTAAAATTGGCTTTATGTGGTTCTTGTACAATGTTTCAGTCAGATCTCTAGCTGCTGAATTTTGCGCTAGCTGTAACATCCAGGTCATATTCAAGGGCAGCCCCATGCAGATTGCAGACTGCGTTATGGTAGACTAATTGGATTGTTATCAGGATAAGTTGTATTGTGGCTAAGTTATCCCTGTCCAGGAAAAGCTGTAAGCTCCCAGAGCAAGTCCGAGCTGGCCCTAAACACTCTAAGCCACGTCTTCAGTGACAAAGATTAATCTAGGAGTACTTGATAACTGTATTCCTGCTCCTTTAGGTAGAGTGCAAGACCATCCAAGACAGGTAGCTTAACCAATTCCTGGACAGGAATGACCAGCCTACAGAACTTCCATCTTATTGGGACTCTCGGTGTCGGATTACTGGCCATATCATCCAGTCCATTATACTATCCTGGCAATGGGCCAACACCTTCACAGCCAGAGCTGACTCCAATGGCAAGAAGTAGAGCTGAATGTCATGGGTTTATTCATGGCACCCCTACCCCAGATTTCCTTATGATCTCCCCCAGTGGCTTCATATAGATACTGAACTGCAGGAGAGACAAGATGGAACCCTCTGTCACCCCTTAGCTTAAAGGCCATGGGGCTGAAAAGGGAAACTCACAGGAAACAGTGCTATTCTCTGGACTGACTCAGCAGTTAGGAATTGAATTGCTGTAACACATTGCCTCCTACACCCATGTGACAGAGCAGGTCCAGTAAGATTTTGTGATGAATGTTGTCAAAAGCTGCTGAGAGATCCAGGGAGATCAACAGCTTAACCACTTCTCCAGTCTTTCACCTCAAGTAGTTTGTCAGTCAGAGTGACTAAGGCTGTTTCAGTGCTGTGCCCTGGCCTGCAGCCATGCTGAAATGGGTGCAGGTATTCTGTTTTCCTCCAAGAACACCTGAAGTTGCCCAACCACCACACACTCAAGCACCTTGCCCCAAAAGATTATATTAGCAATGGGTAGTTTTCACATCCCTCTGCATTCAGTAAGGTCCTCTCTGGAAGTAGGTGCCCTACAGCCTTCATCAAAGTAGCAGGCACTTCTCCCTGACTTAGGCATTTACCACCTCTGGACTCACCCAACAAATCCACTCCAATAAATATTGTCAGCAAAGATTTTATCACCTCTGCTAGATTTTATCTGCTAAGGATCTACCAATTGCAAAATGTCTGCCCTTTATGGGTATATCTTCCTGTTGACGTGAATCCTTCTGAAATTGTTTTCATAAATTTTTGCTACTTGAGTGTTGCATTTTGTGTGTATGGGAGATGTCTCCTGTGAGTTTGCTTTTGCTCATCTAGATTTGGAGATAAGGAGGAATAAAGCACTAGTAACAGAGGTTAAGTTGCTATAGGTTTGGGTGTGACCAGAATATCCTTCATTGGACTAGGCCAGCTAATCATCCAGACAAAGAGAAAGGCAGCACAGCCTTTCTTTTAGAGTTCACACAAATAGTTCCACTTCCTGCAGTGAAGTAGGGGAAGGTTTGTGACAGTAGATGCTGCCACACTTGACAGATCATCATGTGAATTACTGAGGAGTGCACTTTGTGTGCTGCAACCTGAGAACTGCCATTGTTCAGCATTTCACTGCATTCATAATTGATTTGGCCATTGTTCAGGAAAAAAAATCTGTTTTCAAAGTGTGTGCGTGAGTGAGTGAGTGAGAGAGAGATATCTTTCTTGGTATGCAAACTGAATGTGGACAGTTATAGCTGTAGGATTAAAAATAAACTATGCACAAATAAAGCTTCAACCTTGTGGTGAGAGAGCTCACTTCAAATATAGGAAATCCACACTTCCATGATAATTGCATATCTGAGAGGTGACCTTCAGGAGACTTCTGTTTTTCATTTTAATGATTTTGTATAAAGATGTTGTATAAATACATACAAGTCAGTTCTCTTGGACATAACTGCATTTTCAACAAAATAGAACAAATCATTGCCAAAAGCCAGAATGAATGCTGATAGTGACCTCACAGGGGAAGAGGCAGTGTGTTAATATCCTTGAACCACAGAGATTTACTGCCTCCCTTGACCTGTCACGTATGTACAAAAGAACGAGATTGCATTGCTGTCCTGAGGCTGAGAAGCAGCTGGAGATGAGCTAAGTCCTTGGGCCATGAAATGAGCCTGCTTTTCTTTCGTCAGCAGTGACAACTGTGCTGATTTCCTGAATCGTAACTGGAAGAGGAAGTGTGGACAAACCAGGATATGCTTATTCTTTTATTATATTGCTATCTACTTTTCCTAAGTGGAGATGATTTCTGCTCCTTCACCTTGAAATCATAGCCTGTTTCTGTTTACCTCAAACAATACTCTGCCAAGTCAGATACACATCTATCTTGCCTGGTGCAATAACTCTGTCTTAATAATAGGCACTTACACCACTGTAACAATATGAAAATATATAATCTGTCATAATGCTAAGCTCTTGAATCGTTGTGTTCTCAGTGCTACTCTCAGGGTTTCACAATCTTTGATCATAGTTCTCCAAACAAAATTGGATGTTTGGTTCTCTTTTAGAGCTGCTTGTCTTACACTGACATCTGTTGTGGTAAAAGGATTAGAGTTCAAGGGCGCAAGCTTTGGGCAGATCTAGAGTTACAGATGTGTCTCAGTTTCATCCAGCTTTCTTAGCTAAATCTCAGGGAGCTAAATTGCAGGGGTTCTTTTGTATGGGAACTTCTTTGCAACTTAGTTGATAGTCTTGATTCACTTACCGGGACTCTTAATGGCTCATGCCCTAAGATGTCTACTCTACATTATTTATTTAGAAAAGCAGTCCCCAATAATGACAAAAGAACAACATCCAGTTCTTTGCACTTCAGCCTCCTACCTATTTTGTCTCCTACACTTTTTAGCAGAGTTGTGAAGTCAGAGTTGGAGTCATGCAGTCAGGGTGGGAATCAACTTTGGGTGGACTCTGAGTTAATAGAAATGTACCGACTCCAGCTTCAGAATAAAACCTTATAATATTATAACAATATATGGTAAATACAGAACTCTACTTTTTATATTTTACCTTTTAAAATTTATTAGATCTCTGCTTTGTTGCATATTTACTCTCAAAAGAATTTAGGAAACTTTTGTTCAGAAATTTTTAATGAAATAAGTATATTTGGTTTATCAGTCTAAGTCAGTGGTTCTCAACCTGTGGGTCCCCAGATGTTCGTGGACTTCAGCTCCCAGAAGCCCCAGCCACTATGGTCAATGCTCAGGGCTTCTGGGAGCTGAAGTCCATGAACATCTGGGGACCCACAGGTTGAGAACCACTGGTCTAAGTAGCCTGATGATTCATGTGAGGGTGATTAAATGCCTTGTGCTACCATTTTGCTACAGTAAATCAGTTATTACTAATTAATACACATTTCCTATTTATGAAGGAACTGGAGTTGGACAATAGAAAAATAGAGGCGTCAAAGTTGAAGGTTTGGCATAGCCACTCCATGGTCCTGCTTTGTAGTATTAATTGAGAAGTGTGGATCTTCTACTTTTTTATCTTTTAGAGAATGGCAAATGGAGAGAGCCTTCCAAACTGCCCTTTGGCTTCTGCAGCCAGAAATAGTTTTTATCCTTGGAGATATCTTTGATGAGGGAAAATGGAGCTCTTCCCAGGTTAGTATGGTATAAAACACTGAAGAGTTCTTGAAATGAAATGGAGGTTTATGCAATAGATGAGCCCCAAAGAAGAAACCTGGGGAACAAATGCAGTTCTATTTATTTGATAGCCCCCCCCCCCACTCCTTTTACTAACAGCGTCCTGATTTATAATGCTGGCCAGCTAAAGCAGAGGTGCACAGACTTGAGAGTTGTGCAGTCTGTTTTGTTTTATACTAGAAGAGCATACTTCACTAGCCAGAGACAGGAAAAAAATATATACAATTAAAGTTAAAGAATTCTGAGTCCAGGAATTTATTTTGAGTTGAAGAACTGAATGGAGCTAATACTCCTTTTTGGCACAACTGTCCGTTCCTAATTATTCCTCTGTCTTTATTTTAGCAGTATAATTCATGGATAGAATCGTTTTGGTGCTTAAAACAAACAACCAGGAAATCAGAAATTCTTGCTTGGTTATGCAAATTACCCAGGGTTCTAACAGTAGATCCCATTCTATTTTCTGCCTACTCTGGAGCTAAAGTACTTGCGGATTTCTAAAGTCATTGAACCAAAACTGAAATTTATGTACACCAAACTTGGATTTTCCTAACAGTTGCTGTAGTGATCGTTGCATGTTTCTGTTAACATGGAGAAGCAAAGCAAAGGATAAAGCAAAGCAAAACAAAGCAAAACAAAACAAAACATACACATAGAACAAAACAAAAACTGGAGCATGTTTCTGTTAACATGGAAAAGCTAAAAAAAACTGCCAGTTAATCTAGATGTCTGTATTAAAAATACATATAATGCCACCTTTTGTCAGTGCTGCAGAGATACCAGTTTTTGCAAAGAAAATTTATGAAAATCGCTAGGTGTTTGCATTATTTTATAAGTGCTAAAATGTTTTGTGGCTTGTTGGTTTCTGTCATCTAAAGCAGTGCTACTCAAACTTGGTCCCTGGTGAGTTCAGAAGACAGAAATAAATAGTTAAAGCTAGAAAGCACAGATAAGGTGCTGGCCCCTGGCACACTGGGGAAAAAAATGGCCAGTCCCCCACATCAGATAGCTTGAAATGCAGTGCTCTAAAGAACTTGTGGCTCTCCAGATGTCATTAGAGTCAAATTTCCATCAGTTTCTGCCCACTGAGAAGTATCAGCAATTAACCAGAACATAGTAATGACTGTTGTTATTTTACTGCTTGTGACAGTTACCAGAGACATGGAACAAGCAGCAATACCTAGTGAGTGATAAAATGTAATAGTAATTTAAATTCGATTATACAATCTCAGAATCGTTATACATTTTCCTGCAGGCCTGGTCAGATGATGTAAGACGCTTTCAGAAAATGTTTAGGCATCCAGCCCAAACTGAGCTAATTGTGATTGTTGGCAATCATGACATTGGCTTTCATTATGAGTAAGTATTTTTTTTTAAAGTTGATCAGACTCAGTTCAAAGCTGGGAATTGTCAGAATAAGGGTGATTTTGATTCGACAGTAAAACAGTGTTTCAATATTGAAGACTGAGGGGAAGTAGGAAGGCAAAGATATTGCTCTGACTAATGCAGAACCATGCTGTGTCTGCTTCTGTCACTTTTCTGTCCTCTTTTATGGAATGAGTAAGCTCTGCCTGAAGTACTTTTCTCCGGCTTCTGTGTTGTGTTTCCATCTATTTTGTACTATTTTACCCTGGCCTATTGCTTAACAGTCACGTGCTTAGATGTGAACCACTCTGTGTAGCTGGTATGGACCACTGCTGTGATGAAATTATTTTACCATTAAACACTTTAGCAGCAAAAATCCTTGGTAGGATGGCCTGCCAATACGTGCCTTTTCAGTTTCCTCATATATTGTTTTTACCTCTTTTAGAAGCATTTCCTTGCCCTTCATCTATTCCAGTGGTTCCAAAACTTTGATCCTCTCGATGTTTTGGACTTCAGCTCCCAGAAATACTGGCTGTTGGCCAGACTGGCTGGGATTCTGGAAGTTGAAGTTGAAACCCCTGGAGGACCAAAGTTTGGGAAACACTGATATTCTTTCTGTGCCTCATTCCTTTGTTACCTTTACATCCCGCTTTTCCTAAGGAGTTCCAAGTGGCATCCATTGTCTTCCCCCCTTATTCTTACAACAAGCTTGTGAAATAAGTTTGGCTGAGTGATTGCAGTTAGCACCCAAACACTCAGTGACCTTTTGGTTAAGTGATGATTTGAACCTGGCTCATCCTAGTTCTAGTTCAGCACTGAAGCCATTCTGGCCTACTTCACTGTCTTTTACAGGATAGCATTTGTAAGCCAGTTTTGTTCTTTTTGCCCTATTACCAAGAAGTGGTAACTGCATCATGAGATTACTCCAGGGTTTGCTGGTAATGCAGTCACAAGCAACAGATACGCATAAGCTGTTCTATATTAAGAGAATGATCTTTCTGTTGTTGGTACTCTCTTTGTTTTAATTATGCCACACAGAATGACTAAATTCAAATTGGATCGTTTTTCGAAAGTTTTCAACTACACCTCGGAAAAGTTGATAACTCGCAAAGGGATAAAGTAAGTACAACTTTTGCTTTGCTTTGCTTTACCTTATTGCCTTGCAGTATTTATGAATGTAGCTAGAAATGTTACTTTAAAAGTAATTAGATACAGTTATAATTCCAAGGCCCAGAAAATATTTAGTTACTCTTAGCATTGCAGTTGGTAAAAAAGGCTTTCCTGTTTCACAAAAGTAATGAACATAGATATTTTTCAATTCCATAAAGAATTCTGAATGCTACAAGCTGCTGATCGGTGTAACACACTAAACTATTCTTAAAACAACATTAAAAATAAACATATATACACAGAATGGAATTTTAAAAACATCTGATAGAGTTAAATAGAGAATGCTACAAGAGTATACCCAGACCTGCACCCAAGCAAGAATGTCCAAGAACAAAGCACTGAAATATATATATGTGTGTGTGTGTGTGTGTATACATATATAAGCTTGCAAAATCACATTTTAAATGCTGCCTTTAGAACAGAATTGTGTTCTTTCTGAAAAGATCCAGGCAATCAGAAATCTAGAGCACCACAAAAACATCTTTCCTATGGGTGAGGGATTTGTTGCCATAATCCCTCACCTATAGGAAAGATGCTTTTGTAGTACTCTAGATTTTATTCAGAAGTAAGTCATTTTCTGGATGCTGCAGAGAAACAATCCACAATCACAAGGTTTATTCCTCTTGTGTTAGTATCAGAGAAAGGAGTTCAGAGTTCTTCTTTAGTTGTGTCTGTTGACTCTTCTCTGCTCCCCTTCAGGTTTTTCTGTCCTGACTTGTCAGCTAGATGAGTTTTAGTTTCTCTCCCTTCAGTTCTAAGCTATCCTATTTCCCCTTTTAATTGATTTGCAGTTTCACCCCTGCTTCATTCTACTTATTAGTCTTTATTCAGCTCTTCCTTTCCTAGTAATAATGATAATGATGCATGCTCAGAAAATCTTTTTCTGTATCTACTTGGAAGAAACTATGAAAAATGGAGCAGTACAGAAATCAGGCTTATGTCTGTCTATGCTGAAGTAAAAAAAAATAATTGGGTTATCTAATCAAAATTAAGAAGGGCTGGAGTACTCACGAGTAAGCATAGGTAGCAGCTTCTGAGAGTATCCAAACTCCATCAAATTGCATGTAGCAGTAGTGCTGATGGCCATGATAATTGTAATCCACAAAGTAACACTGAAACATTCCTTTGTAGGGACATTTTCTTGTTTTCGCTTCTTCACATTGACAGGTTGAAATAAAATCAGTTAAGATCAGGAATGCAAAATTGAGGTGAGTGGAATGAAGGCAAAAATACTTCTTCAGAAACATGTTCTCCTGTTCCCTCAACAATCCATATTGCACACAGAAGGAAAAGTAAATCAAATAGTAAAGATCATTAATCTATCCTGAATCTATAAAAAATGACTTTAAAACATAGTTACACCATGAAGTTGCAGTTCTGAAAGAACTTAATTATAACTTACTGTTTGAAAAGGGAATTTATTGCAAGTAACTAAATAATGGCAAATAATTGATTACTAGTTACTTCAAGCTCTGGTTTAACTGAAGAGCATGTTAAAAATGGTTGTATAAGGTCTTTTCGATTCTTGCTTTGATAGTTATGTCATTAAGCAAACCACTAGGCTGCGATCCTGTTCTCATCTATGTGGGAATGAGTCCTGTTGGATGCACCTGCATTTAAAGGCATCTCAGTGCTTAAAAATGATGCATATTTGTATAGATAATAATGCAGCTCAAACCATGATACGTGTTTTTGTTTTATCCTGAGTTACAGCTGGGTCAGAGACTCATCCTTGGAAGGAGAAGCAGTTTTACCTTTAAATTAGTTTTAGTAGCACCTCTGAGGTTAGGGCCAAGGTCCTCCTATATGCTTTTAGTGTAGTGTAAGTATATGGCTAACCTAGTTATGATTGGTCCCTAGGTGATTTCATAATGAGTGCCAATATTTGGAGCTCAGCTGTTGCACAATGGCTATATAGCTTCCCACCTACCAGGTCAAAAAAGAGTGAGGAGGCTATTTGTGTATTTGTAGAAGAGGTGGGAGCAACTAGTTCTGAAAAAGTGCAACTGCTTGCACAACTATTTTGATTCTAGCATAATACTCCAGCATAATCCTTGTGGTATCCCCCTCCCTGACAACTACATGCCTTCCATCATTCACAGAATTTATTGGCCCCTGTGCCAGCTGAAAAGGATGCTACTAAAAAGAGACAGGAATGTGACATTCCACTTTTCTTTCCCATACTGAATGTATCACACAAGGAGTAATTCCCATCTTATTTCCATCCCATCTCATGTCTTTAGAAGGCCTGTAACTGATGTGTGCCATAAAAGTAAGATTGAAAATTCATAGTTGCAAAGGATGAAATGGAAAACAAAATGAGTCCAAGTTGTAAACGTATAAAATAAGGTAGAAGACTGATCTGTTGGACCTTGCAGAATGCCTCCATTAATTTCTGAAAGTATCATACCTTATTCAGTTTTTTTTTTCTTTCTGATTGAGCTTCACATCTCTCTACTACAGGTTGGGCTCAGATTTATTCATGAATAAGCTGTAATATTGAAATAACTAAGGCTAAGTTATTCACAATGCTTACATTCTTCTGTTTTAGTTTTGTTATGGTGAATAGTGTTGCTCTGGAGGGTGATGGCTGTATGATCTGCAGAACTGCAGAAGCAAAGCTCACAGAACTCTCTTGCCAACTCAACTGCTCATTGCAGGTAAGGATATCATTAGCTTATTAAGGAAGGTCCATCACTGTAATGAATTGTTAAATTATGATCAAAGAATCTTGCCCAATTGAGGCTCTAGTTTAGAACTTTTCTTGGTGCTGTTCATTTGCTATGAAGCAGAGCTTGGAAAAGTAACTGTTCTGAACTATAGCTCCTAACTAGCATGATAGTTTGGGGATTCTGGGAACCATAGTCCAAAAATAACTTTTCCAAGGCTCTGCTGTGAACTTTCTTTGTTCCACTGTGGTATAGAGTCCTTGTGTCTCTCATGTGTCTCCTGTCTTACGAAGTTGTTCTGCTTTCTTTAAGGCTGGGAAAACAGCTTTTTCTATTGAAGCACCTGTGAGAGCCATATTGAGAGGGCTACCTGTGGGAGTGTTGTGGGGAGGCAGCAAGAGATCACTGACTTAGGATATGTATGCAATTGTGGTAGTTGCAAGAGTCATAATATTTGGCTTGGCTGCCAAACTGATACCCCAGCATGAGCCTGAACTACTTCTCTCCAACTGCACCTTTAAATGTCCACATGCTACACAAGTGCTTCAGTTCAGTGATGTTGTCTGCAGCTCATCCCATACAATATGAAGGCATTTTATTCTGGAAGGGATTATATTGCCCCAAAATGTCCAACTTCTATAGTTAGAGTACTGCTAGGGCTATCATTGTCTCAAGTGGTTCTGCTACACACTGCCTTATGCTGGTACAGTGGCTAGATCCTCTCCTTAACAGAGGTAGCTTGGCCCCAGGATGCCCTGGAAACCTCCGGAACATTGAACTGCAGCACATTCTACAAGCAGCTGCCTTTGATAGAATCAGTTACCAGAAAATGATATAGCCAGGTTGCTGAATGGCTATAGAGATTGTATCTTGAACATTTTTAAAATGCCTACAGCGGCTGGTGTTTCATTTCTGGGAGTCATTCAAAGTGCTGATGCTTATTTGTAAAACTCTACAGCAGAAGTTTTCCCTCTTTCCAGCAAAGAAAAAAAGAGAGAGAGAGAAAGAGAGAGAGAAATTGGCTTAGGAAGCCTTAGGACTTGGGAGGGGGGCAATTTTGCTATGCGTTAGCCCTTTTGCCTAGTTTTAGGCCCAAGAAAGGCCTGTTCCACCAAGGAAGTGACTGGAAATAGCACTCCCCTGGCTGGTGGGGGGGTCACAGAAATGTGGTGAAATTGCCCCTATAGCTCATAGAAGGTATAAGGAGGGTTTTTCAGCAAATTAATTTTAAAAATACCTATTTTTTAAATTTCTTGTAGAATATTTTAGTTTGTTTTACTCCTGCTTTCTTTTGTTTCACCTTTTGGTGCAAAGGTATTGCATATTTGTGAGTCACTAGCATTTTTTTAATGGAAGAATATTATAAAAATATTTGAAATAAACTTTTCAGAGTTCAAGTTTTCAACAAGTAGCTGTTTTCTGTTTCTGATGCATCTACAATCTCAGTCTTGTTAGGAATTCCTTGCACACGGTGAGTCTTCATTTGGAACTTCCTGGCTTGGGGTCAGGATACAATCATGGTCTTGTCTTTATATCATTGTCTAGATCTGAAACTCTAATCTCTTGTGCTTTTCCCCTAAAGCCACAGAAATAGCCTTCTTTTGTTTGCTCTTCTATAAAATAATAAAGATGTAAACAAAATTTTGTTTGATGGTTGCTGACAGGAACAAAATCTATACAGAAAACGATGCAACGATATGGACAAGCTTCCTTCTTCAGCTCCAATTCTGTTACAGGTGTGTTGGGAGATTATGATAGAGTGGGTCAGCCTTCCACTTTATTTCATCCAAATGCTTTAAAAATATTATAATGGATTGTTTGATTGTTGTTTTAAAATCCTTTCAGCATTATCCTTTGTATCGGAGAAGTGACTCAAATTGTACAGGGGAAGATTCTGCTCCTCTGGATGAAAAGAATGACCTTTTTAGAGAGAAGTATGATGTGCTTTCTCAGGAAGCTTCCCAAAAGGTACGTTCAGTTTTGTTCTAACCAGATACTTTATGTCTAGCTTCCTATCCTTATTCTCAAAGAGATCCAAGCTATCTTTTCAAACAGGTAGCAGTAGGTGTGTTTTCTGCAGAGTAAGCTATAATAGCTTACTGCAGGTGTGTATTACACACACATGACTGTTATCAGCAAATAGGCTAAAGGACTTCAGGACAGTATCTTTCCCAGTCAGTTCTGCTTCTCACTCATGCATTCCTTGGTGCATTTATGGTTCATATGTTTGTGTGCTGCTTTTTTGCTGCATTTGGTAACTCTGCCTCTGTAATGGTATCACCAATGTAATGGAAATCTGTTCTCAGGGGACTTGTGGTGGAGTAATTTCTGAAAACTACTTCCTCTTGGTTAACAAATGGGCTTTCCAGAAAGAGTGACACTGCAGAGTATTGCCCTTGAAGTGTTCAGAAGCTATAGCTAGTGCAAAATTGGATGACCACTGTGATTCTATGTGCTTTAGAAGCCATATGCCACTAGTGTTTAACCAACTGCACTGTCTTCTGTTTTGTTTCCGCACTGGATTCAAGGTCCTGGTATTGACTTTCAAAATACTAACCGGCTTAAGTCCAGGGTATCTGAAGGACTGTGTCCCCCTCTTTCAGCCTTTCTGGAATTTGGTTTTTTTCAGTAGAGGCCCTGTTGCCATGTTGAGGTGATCCAGGCTAGAAACCTGTTGTCTGCATGCCAAGTGGGATTGTTCTTGGAGCTGGAGTAAGTCATTCTTGCTGGAAGCCCTGTTTGTCAGCCAAGAGGAGGTACTTCCTAAAAGCAAAGACTTGCCTCTGCCAGAACCACTGGGGAAATAGCTCTTTCTGAAGCAAAGTTGTGACATGCTGCAGCAGATAGAAAGCCATATTCATGTTGACATAGTTCTTGGTATTATAACAGAGCTTGCTACCTTACCTAGGAATTCTCACATGTTTCTCATTTTTATATATGAAATACTGACATATTCTTAGATTTGTGGCATGTAGGTTTCTAAATTTACTACAAGGGCTATTCATTCCTACCTGCAGCTGTGGCTGCGTTCGAATTATTGTAAATGTAGCCCAGCTTGTGAAATGTTCATTCAGTCTAATTTGCTGCTAATTATGTTGGGAGTGACACTGTGCAGGTCTGTTCTGAGACCCAGCTGGCTGCACTGTATGTCTTGGCTCATAACTTGACACCAGAAGTTATTCCAGATTCTGATTCATCTGGTCAGGTTTCCTGGGATCAGTTTCAGCTGTTATGGTGGACTGATGATGTGGACAAGATACTTGAATTAGTCTCACCACCTGTAAGCTTGCCAATATTGCCTATTCAAATCTGGCATGACTGGGTCAATCAGGTAGGTTCAGAGGGTGGTAAATAGCTCACTGTGTCAGAGAGAAATGCCTGCTAGCTTGAAGGAGGCTCTGATGCTCTCTCCTGAATGACCTCCCTGGACCCAGAGGAATGTGCAAACTACTGTCCTATTACTATTTTTGCCTTTTGGGAGCGAGGTGCTTGCATATTTAGTGGTTGGACAACTTTAGGTGTTCTTGGCTGAAACATTTCAGTGTGGTTTCAGGCCAGGGGACAGCACTGAAACAGCTTTAGTTGGTCTGATTGATGACCTACACCAGATGAAAGACAGGGAAGTGGTACCTTGTTGATTTTCCTGGATCTTTCTATGGCATTGATACCATTGACCATGATATCTTACTGTACTGGCTCCTTCAGGTGGGAGTAGGAGGCATGGTGCTACAGTTGTTCTGCACCTCTTTTCATGGCTGGTTCCCAAGAGTAGTATTGAAGGATTCCTGTTCAGCCCCATGGTCACTAAGTTGTGGGATGCCAAAGGGTTCAATCTTGTCTCTCATAATGTTCAACATCTCTGTGAAACCACCAGGAGAGGTCAAGAGAAGTTTTGTGGTTGGATGCGCTCAGTATGTTGATGATACCTAGCTCTACCTCTCCTCCTTGTTGGAGTTGGCTGAAGCTGTGCAGGTGGTGGACAAAGACATAGCTCCTGAAATGGTTTTGTTGAGGACTACTAAACTGAAGCTACATCCTGTTAAGATGGAAGCCCTGTGAACTAGTGATTCTAAAGTGTGGGAATTGAGAAAGCAGCCTGTCCTGGATGGGGGCTGCACTCCACCTGAAGGAGCAGATGCTTAGCCTGGAGTTATTCCTAGATTGATCCCTGTAACTAGAGGCCTAAGTGGACTCTGTGGCTTGGAGTAATTGCTGGTTCTGACTAGTGTGCCTGTTACGGCATTTCCTGGACAGGCATAACTTAGCCACAGTAGTCCATGCATTAACCTCCTGATTAGAATATTGTTAGGAGCTCTTTGTTGGGCTGCCCTTGAAGATTACTCAGAAGTTACCTGATTTTGCCTAGCTTTTAATTTTTTTTAATAATTAAAAATGATGTTACAATTACAATGGATTAATAGAACATGATTTTTAGTAATTAAAACTCCAGGAAATTTGAATCCCGAAATACAATGATCAAATATGTATAGGACTAACATGTATTTTAAGGTAACAATGGTAGGTTTACACAAAATAATTTAGATTTGTTTTAATAGACTTTTAGTATAGTATACCCTAACGGCACTAGATCCTGTCAGATCTTGGAAGCTAAGCAGGGTCAGCCCTGATTAGAAGATGGATGGGAGATTGCCAACCAATAGAAGGTGCTTTAGGCTGTATTTTAAAGGAAGGAACTGGCAAAACCGCCTCTTGAGTATTCCTTGCATAAGAAAACCCTATGAAATTTGTGGGGTTGCCATAAGTCCACAGACACATACATCTGAAATATATCTGGAATGTTTCTGAGTAGGACGATGCTATTTGCAGGATCTAATGATAAGAGCAACATGTCAACTGTGTATAAATTAATTTTATTTATTTTATTAATTTAATGCTAGAGAGATGCTATAAGGATACAATTGAAATCACAAAAAGATTCTCTCAAGGCACTTGACCACAGTTATGTTGCTTGCTTTTATTGAAAAGAATGGATTTCAAAGCGGTTGCTGCTGCTATTAAAATAAATATTATGAAGGCTTCTCAGGCTTTCAGTTTTAATGGGTGCAATGGGCAGGAATTCAATCTCTATTTAGGAAGTAGGTAAGGATGCTCTTGCTCACCCTTGTTTTGTTAGCATTGAAACCCCTAGCAGCTGCAGTTAGAAACCATGTAAATATTAAAGGCGTGGGAACAGAGACTTCAGCTAGTGCAAAATGCAACAGCAAGACTGCTGATTGCAATATCATATAGACAACACTGGTCTTAAAGGACTGCACTGGCTGCTAGTTTACTTCTGGTCTGAGTACAAGGTGCTGCTGCTAACATTCAAAGTCCAAAATGGCTTGGGACTTGGTATTTGGAGGTGTGCTTCTCCTTAGGTATTCTTGCCCAAGAACTGAGGTCTGCTGGAAACGGCCTGCCTCCACATCCCAGTGGTACATTGTGCAAGTATGTAGGAGAGGGCTTTCTGTGCTATGGCATCTCATTTATGAAATGCCTCTTCCTCTTTTGAGGCCCAACTGACACTAGCATTGGCTTTTGGGACCTAATGTCTCTCTTCTTCCCCTCTCTCTCTCATTTTGAAAGTACATGTTTATGCCTTTCACTGTGGTACTCTTTTCTGCTGTTTTAACATGGTGGTTCTGTTTAGTATCCTTTTATCCTATTTAGATTATTATCTTGTTCTTATTTGGAATGGTTTAAAATTGTTTATATTGTTTACATGTATGCTGCTAGGAGATCTCATGATAAATGGTGAAACAAATAAAATAAAATAGTCTTGTGCTTTCACCCATGTATTTGAGGTGCTCATGTATAATCCGTCCCAAGAGTTGTCACTGGGCAGGACCTGATAAGGGAGAGGCTGCTGAGAGACATTCTAAGAAAAGTGGGCTGTGTCCTCAAACATGATAGCATTATATGCTTATATGGACAAAACATGTAATAAGTTTATACTAATCAAAATAACTGAGAAGCAAACTGAAAACAAGTTTAATTATTTTTAAAGTTACTGGTGGTGTTTTTTCTTTAATGGAGGAACTTCTCCATGTCTACAATGTTCTGCTTCATTGTAGCTGCTGTGGTGGTTTCATCCTCGATTGATTCTGAGTGGCCATACCCATAGCGCCTGTGAAGTGTTGCATAATGGGAGAATCTCAGAAATCAGTGTTCCGTCATTCAGCTGGAGGAACAGAAACAATCCTAGTTTCATAATGGTAAATTTAAATAATTTTTATTTTGTCAGATAATTTTTTATAATATAAATCAACATAGCAATCAGCTATTTTCTCAGACTGATGCTACCTGTAAAAAAGCAAAACAAAACAGCTCCTCCCATCCTTTCCAAAAGTACACTTATGTTGAGTACAAAGCACCCACTTTATAAAGTACATACTTGGGGAGCCATCCAGCTTGTACAGTGCAAAGACTTTTTTTTGTAGTTTTTATAACAATTTCTAAATACAAGCATCTTTAGTATGTGTCTATAAAGAGGATGCAGTGTAAACAATTTGACTGCAACAATCATCAGTAGTCCGCAACAAACAGTATTAAGACTTGTTTTTGCTTAGCTGATTCATCCACAAGACCGTATCTATCTGCATGGTTCTTTTGTCCTTCAAAAGTGCAAACTATATATCTCAGGGCAGCAAAATTCTATTCAGGTGAACCTAATTCACAGTTAGCTTACTTTGGGTATACTAGGTCACAATTCTCAGTAGATTAACCTGAAACACAAAAAGTCTCCTGGTTCTAAAACATGTACATTTTTGTTTTTGAAAAAACAATTCTATGTTTAGTTTTTCAACCTCTTGTGCATGGGGAAGGAAAAATCAGTTACAGATTGCTCTATAGTTTCTTAGTTCATTTATGAAAGTTCTTTCTCATATAGCAAATAACACAGTGTTAAACAGTTCTACTTGGAAACCATATTGTCTCTTCAGTTTTGTTCAGAATGTTTACTTACCAAATAATCCAGTTTACTTCAGAATGACATATTTCCAGCACTCTGAAATATAGATATTTTTATATTGCCCTAGATTATCTGCAGTTCTTCCTCCCCTCAAATACTACAAGAATATAGCTAAATCTAGTCTAGTCTCTCATGTGATCTCAAAAGCTTTGACCCCAGATACAGAGTGGCCAGTTTCCAACACATTTAAACACCTTTAATCTCATTCATTTCAATGTGCTCAAAGGTATTTAGTTCACTGTTGGACGGTGGCCAGTAACTACAATGTGGTCTGAGACTGTCAATCTATATATTCAGAAACTAATTCCTTCACATGGCACAATATCATCCCAGTGCTTAACAGCAGAGTGTTTAAAACAAGGAGTTTCAAAGCTGTCCTAGTTTGTTTTTTGTTGAAAGCACTGATGCTGGGAGAACAAATGAGGTCTTCTACCATCAGTACAGTTTTAAAACATAGAACCACTTGCCCACAGTCTTCTAAAATGTTGTTTCTATTTCTTAGGGCAGCATAACATCGACAGACTTCTCTCTCAACAAGTGCTTTCTTCCCCGTGAGAACACAGTTATTACTATCTACTGTACAGCAGGAGCTGTGCTTGTGGTCTTCACACTAGCTCACTTTCTGCCTTTCACTTCCCCTTTTCATTTTGTTCAGCATTTAATCACTAAGTATAAAGCACTATGAAGAGTCAGACACTTGTAATCAGTCACTGACACACCAAAGCTAAAGAACAGTCCATCAGACTACATTCATGCCAGCAAATGCGTACTTGAATTGCTAGCCCAAAGGCAAGTTGCCTTTACGTACAGAAATTCCTAGACAGTTGATATGACTTTTAACTACAAGATAATTAACCGAACATTTCATGCTGTACAAAAATATTGTATTCTACAATCAAATGAATCATTTTCTTGCTAAAGTTTTTGTATCAAATATGTATATTAAAAGTTTGTAACTGTACACTATGTAAGTCCCACAAGCCTCCTTTTGTGTCTGCAATAGTGTCCTATACTGCTAGAGGCTTAGTCTTTCTAACTGGAAACAATTTTAAAGCGTTATTGCTGCATGACCATCTGATGTGGTACTTCTTTTCCTTGATGTCAGCAACAGAGTTGAAGTAGAGTTATTTTACAGCAAGTTTTTTCTTTTTTAAAAGGCTATTGGGATAAGATACTAGCTTCAGATGAGTCCTTTAAATCAGATGTAAATAGTTAAGATGGCAATCATGGGATACAGTCAACAAACCTCCTTGCTAACAGGCTTGCAGAGTACTGGCAAACCAGGCAGAAAACTGAGAACAAACCTCTTTAGCTGTTGAAATAGCGATATGTGGTCTTGTGTATCACTTGGAGGCTTGTCAAAAAGACTCACTGAAAAGATTCTGTAAGAAAATGAGAGCCATGGCTCTTTTCCCCTGCATGGATTGACGTAGTTACGACCCTGTGATACACACTGTGTTACTGATGTTCTTCTAAAGGAAATGGTCCTGTGATGAGATCCTAGTCCCACCCAAATCAATGGGATTTACAAATTAATTTTTATAAATCCTAATGTTAGTTCTAACTAGAGTAGACCTACATGTTGACTCACCATTCAGTGATTGATTCAGTGGGTCTGTTCTACTTGAGACTAACCAGCAGGATGCCAGTTTGTGTGTTTATAATGAAATTTATGGAAGTGAACTAAGCTAAGCCACAAGAACTCCGGAAGCTAAACTTCTTAGTCTACTTATTTTTCTGGTTAGTTAATGTTTACTATAAGAGTGAATCCGTGCCAACATCTCACAACCACTGCAGACAGTTACATTATGACAGTCCTTTAGCTGACTTGACTTACGGGGTGTAGACCCTGTTGTAAATGGAGTGGGAGAAAATGGGTTATAATCACAACTTCCTCCTTCCTTTGCAAATATTCACTTTTGACAGTCAGTGGGTCACATTTTTTTCCTTAGGGGAAGTAGGAATCCTGAAGTGTCTTTGACATTGTCAGAACATGCGTGGTTACTATTCACAAGATATTGAAATATGTTGAATGAGCCGTTTCAGAGCGGGACCGAAAATATTGAAAGGTTACAATTAATTCACTAATTTGACCCCTCTGTAGAATTACAGCCACACTGTGCCTGTCCAGTATTTTGGAAAAAAAAGTTTGGGTTTATATAAACAACAAGCATGCTATCCGTATTTAAAAATTCATTCACATTTGTGTGGTTGAAAAACTTTCAGAGTACTTTGTTTTAAAATTAAAAAAAAATGAAGATAATCCAAGTGATAAGTAAGATACGACATTATGTAGGCTAATATGTCTAAATCTGTTACTGCAACTACAAATTTGTTTGTACAGGATAGTTTGGACACAGGAAACTATGTACCTTGACATAACACCTATGCATAAAATATAAAGCAATCTTATAATTACGGATCAGGGCATGCCTTATTGCTACAGCAATTCTTGCTTTTATATTGTACTGTACCACAACTTATTTTGTGAATGTCATTTGCATAAATTATTCAAGTTTGAGAAATATTCACACATTGTGATTCTACAATATTTAAAATAAAACATTTTTCTAAGGTCTCTTTATTAAGAGAAATAAAAATGTCATCTTGTAATTCTCTTAGGGCCAGACACAAGGGTTACACCTTTACTTCTTTCATTCAGTTTGCACAATGAAAGCGGCTGTTGCAACAAAGATTGAAGAGCCTTTATGTAGTGGTGATTCTACAATTTTCACAATCTGTTCAATTGTGAAAGGTCTATGAAGAATTACTGAACATAGTTTCTAAAAATAAAACAAGATCCTTGATTCCCATAAAACAACACCAGGTTGCAATTTGGACACATGAATCAATTTCCATGTTTTAAAGCTGAGACTTAGAGAAAGGCATGTTGCTGCAATATCTTGTAGCAGCAATAATTTACTTGGAAAGGTAAATGACTATCTTTGCATAATTTATAATTTTTTTATACTAAAGAGCATTTCTTTTTATATAAACCAGAAAAAAACCCTAAACTCTACAGAGAATTTTTTTTTACCCTCCAGTCTCTGCTGTAGGTAAAGTTGACATCAAGCTGTACAGCGCAATCAAAAACATACTTACATCTTAGCTCATTTTACAGGTACAGCCATAATCAAGGCACAAAGATCTTCTACAAGTATTTTTCTTCAATAAAAGTGTACAAAATAATATTACACTTTACAGTCTGTACAATATAATAAACCAGCAATAAAACAAAAAATATATATATTATATATATATATATCGGGAGAAGACTGCTGTCCAAAAATGATCTAAGCGAATTTGGTCATTTGTGGACAGAAGAAACAATGTAAGTGAGGGTGAATTTTCTGCCTAGATGCAGTAGGCTGAAAAAGTAGCTCTAAATTCAAATGCCTGAGGTGTGTAGAGACTCTTTGCTCCAGACCTCCATAAAAATTGCTTCTCTTCCCTGTGCCTCATCTACTCTATTTCCTGTGCCAATAATGGCTTAAAAGAGGAGGTCACTGCATCAGTTGACCTGCAACTCAAGTTATGTTAAAAATCCTGACAGTGTAATAAATATTGTGATGCTGCTACATCTCTTGTGTATACATCCTCAGCAGTATTTCATAACCCTGAAACAAAGTGCATTATTCTTTTCCTCTCATCTATCAAGTACTCTTCAGTGTCATGGTAGAAAAGGAACCCACACACACTATAGGTATGCCATGGTGTTACCCAGCTTGCAGATACCAGCTTGACCTAACAAGCCCGCTGAACAAAAATTAGCAGGCTGTGCCCAGTTAAAAATAAAAATGTAACGAAACTGAAGGAAACAGAGGTAGCCAAAGGCCTTAGTGGAATGACAAAGAAGTGGCATATAAAAATACAGCACACACATTGTCCCCTAAAGCATGGACTGGGTTGAAAGGCTAGTCAAAGTAAACAAACTGAGGAGGCAGATATATCTATGTAGTATCTACCTCTACTTCATGTGAGGAAATCTAGAAAGAAAATGTTTAAAACCACAGGCTCCATGGTGTTTTTAATTACAAGAGTTCATACTGGCGAAGATGCATTCTCTGAATGATGTCTCTACAGTCGTTAAACACTCTGCGGATGTTTTCTGTGTCAACTGCGCATGTGAAGTGAGGGTAGCAGTAATGCTTTCCATCTCCAGTTGCCGTGCTTATTCTCTGCAGGAGATTAAAAAAAAAACATGCAAGAGTACTTTACTTAAAAGGCAGAAACTGCACTTTGTATCAACCAGTTAGGAAAATAATAGAGGCTTGATTTTCAGAGATGACAAAATGCAAGCACTTTGGATTGAATGTAAGATAAAGAAAAATTCCCAAGTATCTTCAAAATATAGACACATTCCTACCTATATAGGTAGGCTGGAGTTAACAGTTAAAAGTCAAAAGTCATTTTGGCTGGAACTGATGAGTACTAGACAGGAAACAATATTTCTGCCATTTCTAGGCAGATGATTTGTTAATGCTTTTAATCACTTGCCTAATTTTAAAAGACATATACTCATTTACTACTTTCCACACAACTTGTTAGTACATTTGAAGCTAGAAAGCACACAGGAATATACAGAAGGTTACATTCTTGCAGGTAATCACAGATTTTCTGCATTCTAATACATATACATGTGCTGTCATGTATTATGGGAACAACAGGAGGTCCTTTTGGTGGCTGTGGCCCACAGCACAAGAGGAATAGCACCTATTTCTGCATGATCTATATTTGGAATTAATGATGATTTATTCCAGCTGGAGATTAATAAATACTGATGCAAGAAAACCAATTCAAGTACAGTATACAGTGCTATCAACATGGCCAACAGACTACTACTCCAGAGACACACATGCTTGTTAATTAAGAATTTTATTAAATCCACAGAACAATACAGATGGCCAATTCTTTGTGTTCCATCCTCTTCCCCTACCAACCTCACAGGTAAAAAAAAACACTTTTCTTTGGACAATTCCCTGCTCCAAGTTTCTGTAGTGAGAAAGATATGAGAGCTCACCTTTAGGTCTTCTTGGAACAATAAAGAACACACTATTTACATTAGGGGTGGTGGGATACTTCATTCCCCTTAATTATACCCATAGTG
This sequence comes from Iguana delicatissima, assembly GCA_948472985.1. Lineage (NCBI taxonomy): Eukaryota > Metazoa > Chordata > Lepidosauria > Squamata > Iguanidae > Iguana > Iguana delicatissima. The sequence goes on along the minus strand of CAOKZL010001988.1, from coordinate 178,294 downwards.
TACCTCTTGACTGTTTTATTCCCACACATCCCTTTTTCTCTTTAACTTTTCATACTGGAGTACTTGTATGAAGCTATGAGTTGAAGTTGCAAAAGCTTGGTTTCAAAGGATGAGTAAAATACACAGCACCTCGTCACAGCATTTTCCCTTTTATTCCACAATTAATGATTCACATTCCAATTACTTCTGAAAAGAATCAGTTTTACTGATACTGAAATGTAGAATGAGTGAACAGCAAGTGAAAGCACTGTGCGAGTATGTGCAGTTTTTCAAAGTGTATTAAAGAAAACATGAGGGGAATCATGAGGGAAGCAGAGAAGAGAGGAACATGAAGGTCCATACAGGTGAGATGGCAGTGATTTGAAATACAGGTATGCTATAACCGTTCTTCAACATTCTCCCTGTGGAAAGTAAAGTAATGGTTCCATATTGCTCTGCAACTGTCCTTCATATCCAAACAGCTGGCAGTTTTCACTCTTGGATTCTGGGCTCTGGAGACTTCTGTCACTAGCCTTGAACAAAGACTGGATATTCTTCTATGCACGAGCCAGATAGTTGTGGGTTTTCCTACAGAGGTATGTAACTTTTCACCTTAAATACACTGGGGAGGTCCTAGCATGCAGCAATCACTTTGATGACCAGGTCTTCCTACAGTGTACTTTCCATCTTTCTTCAGATTTCCAAATGCTCTGTAGTGAGGTAGCATTTGCTGTGACTTGCAAACTGCTGCTCACTGCGTAAATGTTAAAAAGTGATCTTGAAGTGGGCTCCCAGTTGTCGTTAATGTTTGTACAGGGATGATGCTCACAAACACATTAATTGCCAATTTTGTGTAATCACAGTATTTTCTGTTTTAAATATGCAAACATTTTACAATGAGGGACTTAGCATTCTATAGTATCTAAAGATTATAGTAAAATGTATTGTGGTCAGACAAGTTTAATAGAGAGAATCATGCAGTTTCATAAAGTTGAAGTAGTACTTACTAAAAATTCATCGCGGATAAAAAACTTTGCTCTTGTAACTTTGGGATCTTCTCCTGCATCTGGCGTTGCTGTTATGAACATGGAAGTAAGTGGATAATAAGATAATCAGTAAGAAAAAGGAGAGGATATTCAAGACAGATGAGATGAATTACAACGATTTATTTTTTTTTTTATTTTAATACATGGATATACAGTGTGCCATCTTCTGGTGCAATATCCATATGCATGAATTGATGTTGCATGAAGCATTGTGTCCCATTATAGTCACTGGATGTGTGCCTGCACTGCTGCAGGGTGTGCACCTTGCATCCGTTGACAACAATGGGGCTCTGCAGTCACATTTTTTTGTTTTACGTGGCGGTTCCTAGAACAGAACCCCTGCATATAGGTCAGGCACACTGTACAGCATAATGGAAAACACAACCAGATGGCATATAATACAGTACAGTGCATTGTATATAAAAAGATAACATTGAAACGGAACATATTGGTCTGTTTAATTTGAAGAGGAGTATTCTGGAGTGGGTCCCACCACAGAAAAGGCCCTCTTCCTGTTTGTTGCTGGATGGATATATGGATGATGTGATCTTTGATGATCACTGCAGTGATCAGATCTAAATAGGAATCTATACACTTCTGTGTGGGAAATGCAGAGATTCAACTTGGATATCTGTAGTGGGTTTCAGAGGCACTCAGAAGGGGTCATGGCTCAAAGTCAGAAATAGGTTCAGATCCACCCCTAAAGATCCAAGAGTGAAATGCTCACTGGAGCGAGACTGGCTGAGACAACTGCTATGAGATAAGGCAGGCACTGCATGGCCAGGGTGACTGCTGGAGGTACAAGGAGTGAATGACCTGTTAGAACTGCTGCTGTATAAGGAGTACAAGCACTCCTGTTCTTAGTGGCCCTGCAAATTCTGCTCATGCCCACTGTGCTTCCCCTGTCTCCCTCTCTCTCCCTGCTGCTTTTCCTGTCTTGCTTCTGTGGTTAATACACAGGACAAACCATGGGAACAATTCTACCTACTGCAGCTACAGCTATGTGGCTTCTGGCTCAGGTGTATTCATTTCCAACTGAGGAGAGAGAGCAGCAGCCAAAGGACTCTCACAATCCTGGTGCATCACATGGCACTTTGTAAGAACACTGACCATCATGCAATTTGCCACTTGCTATTACTGTAAAGGAGAATCAGCATGGGGTAGTGGTCTGAGCATTGACCCTGGAGAGCAGGGTTTGATTCCTGTTTGGCCATGGAAATCCACTGGGTGGCCTTGGGTGCAGGGCACACACACAACCCCAGAAAACTCTGATGGGTTCTCCCTAGTGTTGCCACAAGTCAGAAACGACTTGAAGGGCCCTGTCAAATGTGTCAAAAAGAGACATGCAAAACAGACAAGGGGCTAGAATAATAAGTTGGTGGAAACATGGATCTCCAGTATGTTTGGGCTAAAACTGTTCTTTTCTAGAGAATGGAGACTCTCTGGAAGAGGACCATCAGCCAAGGAGCTGGGTGCGGGGCAGGGGTGGGTGGGTGGGGTAAGGTTGCTGAGTCTTGACTCTAGTTAAGAGGCATCTGGCCTACTGTGGTTTCTACTGTCCCTTCAAGTACTATGTCCTGGCAAGCCCAAGGCTATGATTAGCACCAAAGCTAGTTGAGGATAGGGAGTAACTGTTGCATGGTGAACTAATCAGCCAGACTTTTAGAAATGCTTCTGATGAAATATTTGTTAAAAAAAAAATTCTCTGGTATTTTAAACAAAAACTTCATTAAAAGCAGCTCAAAAATATATACTAACATAACAAACTTTTTCTGTATAAAACAATTCCATATTTGCTTTCATACTTGTATGGGTAAAAATTATTCAAACATATGTCAAACAAGCATTAAAAGAGAGCAGGCATTAAATAGCTGTGCAATCATAGTACAATTAAGAAACTCACCATCTTCAGGTACAGTGTAACGTGCAAATTCAGGAAAATAATCTTCAATTTTAGACTTCCCTGCCAAGACTTTTTCAGCCAGCATATCTTGTTTGTTCAAAAACAAAATGATTGAAATTGTCCGTAACCACCTGTGAAGACACAGATGTTAATAAAACCAAGCTGGCATTCTGATTACCAACAATTGCTACCCAATTGTTTCTGGAAACTCAAAAATGAAGCTCATCTTTTTAAATCAGAAATTGGAAAATTTAATTTTTGGACAATCCCAGAATACTCTAATCAGCATGACCACTGCTAGCAGAGGAATTCTGGGAACTGTAGTCAAAAAAGTAACTTTTCTAAGCCTTTCTTTAGTCTCCAGTGGTGGCCAAAGGTATATTACCTCTGAACATGGACATGATTTGCTTTGTTCATCCTCTCTCCCAGTACCTCTTCCTTTTGTGTTACATCTTTTAAAGTATAAGGCTAAGGGGAAGGACTCTGGTTACTGACCCTTGTAAGCTGCTGTGGGAATATCTTTTGGGTGAAGAATGGAGCAAAAATTCTTTGAATAAAGCAACATAAAATAAATTCACTCCGAAGAACAGTTCTGGAAAACTCAAATTCTTACAACATTACAGTGATGTATGTGTACAGCCAGTGTGGTGTAATGGTTTGTGTGTTGGAAGCACACAACCTTCGCTCTGGGAAGCCACGGTTCAAATCCCCACTCAGTCATGGAAACCCACAGAGTGATCTTCAGCAAGTCATACTCTCTCTGCCTCAGATGAAGGCAATGGCAACCCATCTCTGAATAAATCTTGCCAAAAAAATCTCCAAGATAGATTCACCTGAAGTTGGAACTGACTTGAAGGTACAGAACAACAACAGTCCTAATATTGCTTTTGGACTTTTCCTAGAAGACTGACATGGTTGCTTTCGAATCTGCCTGTAATCTACAGAGTCAGAGTTCTGCGGTGTGCATGGATGTCATGTCGTTAATAAGTAAAGCATCTTCCACAGTAGTAGACTAGGCAAGATTGATATCTATAAGCCTTAGCCAGCCCTGATTCTGTGATGATAGTTCCTTTCATTGAGACAGCACTAACAATGTATTATTGGAAAGAATCAGCAGAACAGGGCTACCTGATGAGATGAAAATGAATTATGGATCCAGCATGGGTGACATGAGAAAAAGCTTCTGTTCATGGATGTCATCTTAAATGTACTGCCAAAAAGATGGTTGCTATTGTTAGCATCAATAGCAGCGATCAAACGTGAGATAGGCTTTATTCCAAATAACTCACCTCCAATGTGCTGCCACTTAAAAATGAATCAGGATGAATTCTCTGTCTGATGTGAGATATTCCTACAGTCACTGTACAGTGTGCTGGGACCCCAGGATTGGGGGCATATTGTTTAAAATTATTCTAGTATTTATATATTTGCTTATTCATAACCTGCCCTTTTAATGAGCTCAAGGAGGCATACATTTCTACTCTCACAATCAGGTCAGGCTGAGAGAGTGTGATTAGTCCATGATCACCTCAGAGAGTTTCAATGCTGAATGGGGATCTGAATCTGGAAGTCCTAAATCAGAGTCCAACTTTCAAACCACCATACCATAGGGACTCTCTAATACCAAACATTATTTTAAAGGGCACACAATTATTATAATCAAAATGCCAACAGTAGAAGTGTTTTTTGTCATTGCTTTCACCAAATGGATATAATTTTGCTCTACATGGGAATCCTACCTGTTGTTCCAGATACTTTTGAACAGATCCAGAGACTCTCGTAATCTGTTGGTATTGTTGTCTTCCCTTATGACCATGTTGTAGCTGCTACAGGCCACGACAAAGATAATAGCTGTGACATCTGGGGAAGATCATATCATGGACAGTAGAGAAATTAAATTTATAGCTAAGGAAATTGTGTGTTGCAGAGGTTATAATAATAAATGGTCAGGCATGTTTTGCAATGGCATTTATAAACATTATCTGAATTATACAGACAAAATGATACATATTTTCTAAGGTTAAGAAATTCAACTCAGTCTACAAAATGCAGATAACGCAATATAAAGCAAGGGAAAAAACAGCCTGAGACCAAACCTAAAATGTGAAAATACTACCTTACCATTAAAACATTGGATCCATTTTCTTCTTTCATCTCTCTGACCACCTACATCGAACATACTGTTGAAAGACCACAGAGTGTTATCTTTGCACAAGTACAAGTAAAATCATATTCTACATGGTATGCGGAACTTGTTTTGCAGTTCCATGTGAAATGGCAATAAATGTTGCATGAAAGGGAAATGGGCCATTTTCTTAGGGCTCTTTGCAAAGATTCCTGCATCAGATTTAACTAAGCCCCAGTGCTGATGTTGCATTCTCGACCATGCTAAGAAAAAGGAATATCAAAAGTTGTGGGGTGCAGTGGGGGTCAATGACCAAAACGGGGAAATACAAGTTGAGACTGCAAGCATACAGATGAGCACGTCTCAAATGCCAGATCTAAAACTAAACAAGAAAATGGGGTAAACCTATTGTGACAAGGACATGGACAGAATCTCTGTCAGCTTTCCTGGACTGACAGACTGGCTTCCCAGACTCAGATAAGCACTGTGTAAAATGTTGTTAAACTTTGATACATAGTATATCTTGAAGGTTCAGTAAGTATAACATTGCAATATAGACCAGAAATGAAAATGCATGGAAAATATTAAAATGTTTTAGAGTGAAAAAAATTGTGTCAGATCAGTAAAAAAACAACAACAGATGATAACAATATTCTATATGCTAATTAATATTCTGTTTGTGGGAGCTATTTGTTTAGTAAGAAGACAACATAAAATCTCACAAGCTGTCTTTTGAATGTGTTATTGAATTAAATCTTTGAAACAACACATTTTTGGTCTTTAGTTCTCAGTATTTGAAGTCACAGAGTTATTTTAGTAGATTTATCTATGGCCCTTGATCTTTCAAACAATAAGCAATATTTTAGTAGCATTTAATCAGCAACAGATCACATCAGATAAGCAATTGTGGTAGTCTACACATTTTGAACACTTTCCTTTCTGATTTAAATGAACACAATTTAGTTGCCTTCACTTTTCTACTGGTTACAAAGTTGGACTCAAGTTATAGGTTATTATTAGTGTACTCACTGAAAGTTTACTTTATCTACTTGAAATCTTGTCTCAAAAATCCCAGATGTCAAAACCCTGCATCTTAAGAGATCCTGGGAATAGGAGACAAAATCACACATGTTACATTTTCCTTTACAAAAAGCATGCAACAAACCTAAATGATAAAAGTTGTTACAAAACCCTACACCTCCATTTTGTGGGATGTGTTGTTTTCATAATTGAACATATTTATGACTGGAAAACATGGTCAAAAGGCATGCTGGCTGGAAGAGGGCCAGGTCAGGATGACTTTAGACATGGTCAGATCATAAGTTCAGAGAGGATTAGGCAGGAAAACCTGATGCTAAGGGGTTTGTGATAATCATTTCAAGATCTCAGCCTACGTGCACACCTAAATACAATAGAGCAGTGGTTCTCAACCTGTGGGTCCCCAGATGTTTTTGGACTTCAGCTCCCAGAAGCCCTGAGCATTGACCATAGTGGCTGGGGCTTCTGGGAGCTGAAGTCCACAAGCATCTGGGGACCCACAGGTTGAGAACCACTGCAATAGAAGGTGAAACTGCCCAGGTGAAGCAATCAGGGACCATATTGTTCTCCTGCCCTATGGAATCCTCCCTAGACCCCCTGACCAATCAGACATTAAGAGATTTTCATGACTGCCATCAATGTTTTGTCACCTAGAGTTGAGACAGTCAGTCTATTCTGGACTCCTTTGTCAACCCAGTACGAAAACAATTACTGCTTTATCTATGCACCTTCCTTCAGGATAGGAAATCGGGTATATAAACCTCAGCTTTGGCTCCAGAAAATTGTAGTACTTGGATGTAATATGTGGTACCCAGACCTCTGGTCGTTCTTGCTAGCTTCTTTCTACCCTTTGCTGTCTGAGCCACTCTGCTTCAACCTTCTTCAGGACTGGTAACTATCACCCTTTTCACCAATCTCTCTCTTTCTATCCAGTCTTTCACACCTTACTTTCTGACAGCCTTGTATGGTGCTTGGGAGTGTCTGATTTCATGTGTGTTTTGACAATCCAAATAAAATACTCTGTTCAACTTTTAACTAGAGCCCTCTCTACAGTAAGTACTGGTATACATAGCTGAAAAGATCCTGCTGTTACCCTTCTCTCCTGGGCCTCCTTTGAGCTGTAATTCCCCAAATCCTAAGGAGAAGCCAGCATTGTGGGTGGACACCAATATCCCCTCGTCTTTTAGGTTAACAAAGTGTATATGATATTTCCACAATTCAGTCATCCATACAGAATGTATATCAACACATCCTACTCTATATAGTCAAATTAGAGACAGCAAGTGAAACCTTTAAAAAGTCCTTAATTATTTAAGAAGTCTCAGGTATAAACCTTTTTTTATTCGGTTGTGCCTTTCCACTTCAGCAACTTTGCAAAGTACTGAGTTCTTATCTTATGTTACTACTACTACAATATAATAAATAAAAAAGAGAGCCCTGGTGGCACAGTGGTTAAATGCTGGTACTGCAGCCACAACATTGTGAGTTTAGTCCTGCAGGGCTCCAGGTTGACTCAGCCTTCCATCCTTCTGTAGGTTGGTAAAATGAGTACCTAGCCTGTTGGAGGCACTTAGCTAAAATACGTTGTAAACTGCTTAGGGAGTGCTTTGCACTGGTAAGTGGTATAGAAATGTAATTGCTAAATGCTATTGCTATAATTAATTAATTCTGTCCCCCTAAGAATGCATGCCTTGATGTGTAAAAGGTTTCAAACATCATTGTCTGCCTCACAACAGTGAAAAAGGCTCATACATTTTTGCTTCTGGGATGCCAACAATACAAATGGTGCCTGACATTTGCTTTAAAATTCTCTCCAGAATCTGCAGAAGTACCTAGGTAAGGGATTTACAGGAGTCCAGTAGAATGACTTTTACTCTTGTTCTTTGGAGAGCTGATTCCCTGCTGAATTGCAAATTATGTTAACCATTTCCAGCAGTTTGAAAAGCAAGCTGTTGTGTGCTGCAGGGATAAAAATGAAAACTCTGGTGGGCTCACAAACCATTTTCCTATTTTACTTACCTGATCTGTAGGTGTGTAGTCGGGCATACTGACACTGTCTATTCTTTCTAAAAAGCTGAAAGAAAGAAAAAACTTATGTTAAGCAGGGAAGATCTAATATTAAAACTCCAAAAACCACTGTTCTATCCCCATTTGTATTGTTATACACTGATAGGAAGTGAAGAAACTGGATTAGGTTGTAGCCAGAAGAGACAATCATCATCACCTGTCCCCAAAGTATCAGTCACCTAAATACACATAACAGTACAGGTACCAAATGTTGTTTCCCACACAACCAACTTGTCAATATGTTCAAATAAACTAATATTTTTCTTACACACACCCGTGTAACCACAATGCTGGGACTACTCATCTTCCATCAAGAAATCTTACTTTCAAATGGAGAGATCCTACAAATTCAAACAAATTCATTCTCTCATGATTGAGGCAAGAGATAACAAGACATAGTGCGAGTTAGTGAAGTAGAACTGAGACAAATCTACTAGGGAAGGGTAAGTATTAGCAGGGTGAGCTCTGAATTTGGAAGACCCATTGCCATGGCAACTAGACAAAGTAGCTGTTTAGGAATACCAATGGCAGGTGAAAGGCTTAAAGAAAAGCAGATCAACTGGGGACAAACGCTAGAACCTTTTCATATTGTTGCTCAGTTGTAAGATCAAGATGTCTCATCTTTAGAAACTGCTGACATTTTAGAGATTCAGTTTCTATGAGAGTTCCTTGCCTGCAGGTTGAGTGATCTTTTCATGCACAAGAGCAAACCGCATCTAGATTTTAGAGTGAGAACAACAGCCTCTCACTGTGCATCCCTGCAGCAAGCATACGCACATCCACATGGGCCTTTAAATCAGGTGCTGATGAATCAGTTTGGTTCATGACAGGTTGGGCCAAAACTAAAATGTGTTTATTTTTAAAACATTATAAAGTTCTAGCTGCATCACATGTCTGCTGAACTTACAAATATTAATTTGTTAACCAGATACAGATAATGACTCTTTAAATTAATAATTGTTTTCTTCTGGAAGTAGAGATGCATGTAGTTGTATTTTGTATGTGAATTCTAAATGATGCTTTTGTACTTAAACTTTAATTGGTCTAGGTGCAAAAGCATAGTACTTTTAACAGTACTGCCACATAAAGGCTTAAGCTTAAATGACTCCTAAGAACTCTTCTGAAGATTCCAACTGCAAGGTTAAAGGATGTCATACTTTTAATTTTAAACATATTTTCTAGGAAGAAAGTCTCATACATTCTAGTGTATGCTTACTAATATAGGCTTGAAACAAGTTAACCATCCCATCCCTGGCCACAAATACTGCTTATAGGTTACAGTGAGCTTCCTGATCTAAAATACAAAATCAACAGCTGTAGGATTTTTAATCAACTTATATGGCTGAGTACTATGTACAGGACAAACAAGTTAATCCTGTTTGCATTTCCATGTACCGGTATACCTCAGCGAAGTAGTTCTGTCCATGAGCATTACTTCTTTAAGAAAAAATTTGGTACCAGAGGCTGAAATAATGTGGAAAAAATAGGAATCAGTTCCTACACCATAAAAAAGAAGTGCAGTTCTGCATGTGTCAGCAAACTAACCATATACCTATGTGAAGTGGAACAACGAGGTCAGGTAAGCTTTTCGTAAGTAAACAAAAACATTTTGAACCTTCTAGAAACCTCTTGAAAATTTCTTCCAAAATGCATCTAATTTTTTTTCCTCCATCAACCTCTGTTTTTCCTATGATTTCCATGTTGGTAGTCAAGCCTACAGATCTATGCTTTTTTTAAACATGCTGGGGGAGCTGGTAAGGCAAGTTTATATGTTTTCCCTTTTCCTTCTCTTTTGGTGTTCACACATGCTCAGCAAGGAATTCTGAAGGCAATACTGTTTACTTTGCCTGTTGTAGGCAGGACACACAGCTACACAGCTAGGGCAGAATCTCATTCTTTCCTATCTCAAGTTTTATTATGTTGTTTTACAGCAGATACACTGCTGTGATCCAATATCAAAAGTCTATGTTTCTCTAGCCTTCTTTCAATATCCTCCCAATGCTGATGATGTTAAAAAACTTCCAGCTAAATAGAGGACAAGGAAGAAAAGAGGAGGGGGTTGGGCAGCTATAAAAAGTCTTTGTAAAAAAGAGCTTCTTTGTCAGAGGCTTTGTTAACTGAGGTATGCCTCTACACTCCATATTTTTTCCCTTGATCAGTTTGTTTTAGCACAAACAAGCGCTACACGTAACTGCTAGAAATAACCAAACGAACAGTAATTGGTAGGATTATATGGCTTCTGAATCTATCTTAGATGCTTCACACTGGTTACAGAGAAAGCCAAGAAGAAAAATATTCTTCAGCTATTGACATTATTACAACTATCTTTAGATTTTCAAGTATCTTTAGCAGGTTGCCTAGGAAACCAGTTGACACTTTCTTTGACAAGCAATCTTTAAATTTTCTCTTATGTAGGCAGAGAACTTAAAAGTGCAGATTTCAGTCTGTACCTTTTTTAAGTTTCAAAAAAGCTTGGAACTAAGGGTTGCAAATAATAATAAAAAAAATTCTCTGTAAGGAATCCCCTTCTAAACTGCTAAAATGAAAAAAAATGAGGAAAGTATCCTGTTCTGTGCAACCTGGTCGTCCTGAAAATCTTGCAAGCATCAGATTAGTCCTCCCACTGACATCTAAAAGACTATAAAGTGGTCAGCTTAGCTTGGATCTTGCCACTGTGTCTACCTCAATGGCATATTTCACACTCAAATCTTAAAACTCCATTTGGGATGGATTACTGGTCGTTAGAGATGTGGCACCTTTCAAAATCCTACTAAATACATAGAAAGATTTCTCGAGGTCCTCAGTACTCTCTTAAAGACTATACAGAGGGCATTTTCAGCAAAACTTTAAAATTTTGAAATCCCCAGAAACTCCATTCATTTCCGTCCCCTACTTCTCTTGCTGTGTTTCTAGCTGCCACCATTCCATACACCTGCTTTCCTTCCTTATTTCAGCATCCTCCTGCCTGAATCAAGGAAGACAGGAGACAGTGAGACCTCAGCCACTTGTCATCTGCCTCATTTACTTGCAGAACTGTCTCTTCCAATGACTGGTTCTCTTTATTCCTTATCAAACTTTGTTATGTTAAAAATATGCTAGGTGAATATGCTACTTTTCCTCTTTGCTCCCTTTTTTCCTCTAGTATAACGTCTGTTGTTGTTGGGTGCCTTCAAGTTGTTTCTGACTTATGGCAACCCTATCATTGGGTTTCTTGCCAAGATTTGTTTGGTGGAGGGAGGTTGCCTTTGATTGCCGCTGATGCTGAAAGGGTATGACTTGCCCAAGGTTACCCTGTGGTTTTCCATGGCTGAGCAGGGATTCAAACCCTGGTCTCCAGAATCATAGTCCAACATTCAAACCCCTGTACCATACTGGCTCTCTTCCATGTCCATTACACATACATATTTATTGTAATATGGAACATGTCTCAATTGTTTGACAGAAAGTAACGAAGAAAACAATATGGAACATTGCTTTTGACCTGTGACCTGGCTATTACTTTCTTTCTTATATTTTTGGATAAAGTCTCGAAGTATGGCCCTGCAGGTGGCTAGTGGATGTGTCTTTGCCAATATGTTGGTAAGTGTGACATACTCCAAAGGTGTGGTTCAATGATTTCTCCTTCAGTTACATGTACTAGATATCTGAAGTACTAAAGTTAAAAACTTGAGATTCTGAATTATAACAAAAAATTTGGTCACAAAGCTAAAAGACTCAGTCACCAGAAGACAAATTATTTAAAATATGCCTCCATTTTTCTAAGCACTGAATAGTATAGTATAGTATAGTATAGTATAGTATAGTATAGTATAGTATAGTATAGTATAGTATAATAGTATAGTATAGTATAGTATAATATAGTATAATATAGATAGGCTGCAGGGGGCAGCAACAACTAAATGAAATGTGGTTGCTGGCATTTCATTTGGGCAAATGATAAGAATTACCCTGTACTTTGAATAGTTTATACATATGGCTTTGAGTCTGGCAAAGTTAACAGACACCCTTAAAGGGATTTTGCCACTCATGGTTCTCCAGATGATTCTGGATACAGTTCCCATAATCCCTCACTGTTGACTACTATTGACTATGCTCACAACAGCTGATGAGAACTACAGTCCAACATGTTCCTCACCTGATTTCAAATTCCTTGCATTGAACTGTTTTTCTAAATCTGGTGGTGGTAATTTGGATTTGGACTGCTATACAGATCTTCATGTTTCCTGAAAATGGTTTTAATAATGGTTATTACAAAATAATGAGATATCTTTATAGCAGGAGCAACCTGTTGGACTGCTATTTTATTGTTGGACTACAGTTCCCACCATTGGCTACATTGGAGATGAGCTCTGGGAGCTGCAGTCCAACGGCATCTGGAGGGCCTTCCTTGATTTAGAGGAAATCCTCACTGTGTTCTTGTGTTAGAGCTACTTAATTCATGTTGACCCTCTAGCTGCCAAAGTAGACTGCTAACACTGAGCTGCTTCTAGGCGGTTGCAATGTCTTTCCTCTACAATCTGAGCAATGTGGGAATGCTGAGTTCATGTGAGGAGATGATGCTCGGCCAGCCTAAAGGTATGGTGTATAGCAGTCAGCTGAAATATGAACACAAATTTAGTCTATATCCAAACTCATATCACCAACATCAGGTTTAGAAATACAGTTCAATGCAATGGATCTTTTTACTACACATTAAAAGGGTCAATACAGAGGAAGATGTACACATTCTTTAATGTAAAATATATAATATATAGAAGTGCAGATATTTTTGGCTCTCTTTTTCTTCATTCCTTTCAAGATCTCCTATGAAAATACAGCTTGTGTCCTATGTCAGCAATGTTAATGTTTTTGTTCTACTTCTCTTCATGTAAACCTTCTTTTTAGAACTTTTTTTTAAAAGTGCAGGTTGATTAAAGTCATTTTCTATTATAACGTCCAACATCTCTGCATATTGATCTGTCCAGAAACACCTCACTGGCCCAAGCAGGAGAGAAACTGCTAGAAAGCCCAGAGAGAGTGGAAGATAACTTGTAGAGCCCTTCATCTTGGAAAAAACAATCCTCAAATACCCCATTCAAGTATGAATGCATTCATGGGGCAACGGCAGTGCTTCCCACTGTTTTAGGGAGCAATCAATTCCTCTGTGACACAAGCAGACTTTATTCCAAACTCTGTTAACATGTTTCACCACAACTGGCAAAAGGACTCCTTGTTTAGGTGTAACAAGCCTCAATGCAAGAGTCAAGAGAAGATGCAAACATACAGCAGCAGAAAGTATATCCACCTTCAATACTTGCTTACTAACTGGTGAGCACTTTGCTAGTTACTAGGTATTAAACAAGAAACTCCCTCAGCATAAGCATCTAATATCATACATCTATGCAGACAGCATCCTAATTTTATCCACAATATGATTCTTAATGAGTTTTCAACACATGCATGAAAACAACTAAATACATATGGCAAATAAATAATTCAGAGAGGCTTTGCAAGCCCTTTGCTTCAATAAACAGTGTTTAAAACTACTTGATTTCCTTAGCACATGTTGTAATTTTTAAATATAAAAGTTGTAAATGGCAGTGTTACAGATATTGTAGAAAGTCTGTTGGTCAGCTAAATTTAGTACATGAACTGTATTTCCCTGAACAGATATTTTTTGCTTCTGGGTCAAGTCATTAACTCCTGTCCTAATACAAACAGAGATTTATATCTTGAAAACTATCGTTTACACAGAGAGTTTAGTAGACTCCCACAGAATCAAGCGTAACTCTTTGAGTTACTCCTCACACAGAATACACAGGTTTTCTAAATTTGTTACCACCCAATTTCCAGGTACAAGAAACAAGAAGTAGGGAGGGAGGGAAGAGGTCCATTTTTTTAATACCAGATGGTAAAGAACACTTCACGATAATTATTTCAATGTAGCTGTTCACAGCATAAAAGGAAAAATTATTTAAAAGGTACCACCTGTGTACATTAAAGCCCTATTTTAAGCCCAGATTTTCCTTTTCTTTTCCAATATGCCTTGATTTATAACCGATATATTCAGAGAGATACAAAAATAGTTCACTGTTCTTATTATTTCTGTCATTTAGAGGGTACACAGACATCTACAAAACCCCTCACAACACTTGTATATCCTTCAAGCCAACTTTAGCCATTGTGGAGAAAGTCCTGCTTTCCTGTTTTCCCCACTCTCACTGCCAACAGTGCATGAAATCTTAGACTGAAGTATATTAAAGCAAAGCACTCATTTTCCTGAGGCCTTTTATATGTTGCTGGTGTGTTATCCTATTAGCAATGGTTTTAACATTTGCTGTTCATCTTCTACCATTTCAATGGCTTGATTTGTAGTTTTAAAACTAACAGTGTAACTGCTGGTTGTCCTGCAAACTTTCTGAAGTTGAAGAGTGGGAATTGATATAAGTAATTGATATAAGTAATAAAATACAATAAGCTGAGGAATTTTAAACATTAACAGACTTTGACACAGGCCCTTTAGGCCAGTATCATTGTAGTATGGAGCTGCTTTTCTGCTAACAACACACAAATGGGACAATGTGTAAAATTACCCAATGGTATAGATAATGACAATAAAATGGTATCACACCCAAAATGTGGGCTGAGTATATAACACACAGACACACAGACACACACACACACACACACACACACACGCAAAGCCAGGCCCTGTCTACCCAGTCGTATTCTCTCACAGAAGTTCCCTCATGGACAAGAGTTTCCCACAAGGTTGTGGTAACATTTACAGGTCTCAGAAAGCGAATGACATTCACATTTCTAAAATCATATGCTATCTCCCTTTTATTGTGAACCAAACATTTTCCAGTTAGTGTAGAAATACCACTGTAGAAATGTCAAGTCTGCTAGGTAAGGCTATAGAGGATCCAATTTACCTTCAGAACATTTCAGAAACTTGCATAACTATTAGTATTACAAAGCTCATAAGAGCATAGTGGATATACATATTTCCCAAGTAATTGTTCTTTTTGTGTGTGTGTATTCTCTGCGACTCATAACAAGAGGCTGTTCTGTACCTGCAGTGCACTGTCTTCAAGAGATGAGCAATACTTGTTGGCAGGAAGCCCACCCCTGGGTCCACAAATGTTGGTTTGGCTTTTTAGCAAACCATTACTTGTGGCTGCCACCAATTCTCAAGCAGTGGAGTGTCTCTCTTATGCAGTTCAGAAGGGGATTCTTGCTCTCTTAAATCTACTTCAAAGCAATGGTGCAAATGAGATCTCTGGGATGGGGATCTTGCTGAATGTCCTGATCACCAGAGCACAGAGAATATTTACCTCTGGCAAGTTGGTCAGTGCATTAATGGAAGCCAGCTAATAATATAAGTTTTTCACATACAGATCTGTTTACCCCATGGCTGTTGAGCTGTGGGGTGCCACAGGGGTCCACCTTGTCTCTTATACTGTTCAATATCGGTATGAAACCACTGGAGAAGATTGTAAGGAGATTTGGGGTGGGAAGTCATCAGTATGCTGATGATACTCAGCTCTCCTTCTTTTTGTTGTAAGAGTCAGCTGGGACTGCAGGTGTTGGCCCAGTGCCTTGATGCTGTAATGGGCTTGATGATGGCCAATACACTGAGGCTAAATCTTGATGAGGTGGAGCCTCTGTTGACTGGTGGTTCTCAGTTCTAGGAGCTGCATAATTTACCTATCCTGGATGCACGCCCCTTGAGGGGACAGGTATTGGGAGTACTCTTAGATCCATCTTTGCTACTAGAGACCAGGTCGATTCTGTGGCTTGACATGCTTGTGGTCACCCTTTTCACTCATCAGGCAACCATAGCCTTTCCTGAACAGGGATAATTTAGCCATATAGTCCATGCACTGGTAACTTCTAGATTAGACTACTACCATGTGGTCTCCATGGGGCTGCCCTTGAAACTGACTTGGAAGTTGCAGCCAGTGCAAAATGTAGCAGCTAGACTGACTGAAACATCATACGAGAACCACATAATACCAACTGTAAAGGAATTGCACTGATTCCCAGTATGCTTCTGGTCTGCTTTCAAGGTCTGATAATGACATTTAAAGCCCTAACAGCTTGGGACCTCAATACTTGAAGGAGCAGCTGCCCATACAAATGCCTGCCCGAGAACTCAAATCTGCTGGAAGGCCCCTATTTTGTGTCTCATTAGTCAGGGCAATACACTGTAGGAAGAAGCAAGAGAGGGCCTTTTCTCCTATAGTGACCCAGCTATGGAATACTCTCCCCCTGGAGGCCTGATTGGTGCCCGTACTGCTTTCAGGCTGGTGCCAAGGAAACATGTGGTTCTTCTCTAAATCCTTTGGGGACAAACAAACAAATGTACATAATTTCAAACAGTCATTCTAACCACTTTTACTTTGTCTTTTTAACTTGTTAGACTGCTTTTAGCCTTTTAGAATCATTTTTATTGTACACACTGTTTTAAGTTAGCAAGTGGGTTTCACTGTATGTTGCCCAAAGATCTTTAGACAGAGACGGCAGGATATAAATATTGATGACTGGAATCCTGCACTAGCTACTTAGTTATTAAATAACTAAGTTACATCTAAGTAACTGGCCTGATCTCCCCAAACATGATGGAAATGTCAATCACCCATGCTCCAATGGCAGGCAGAATGGATCTATTTCTCTCCATGCAACTAAATGCCTGGTAAATTAGGTGGGGGGGGGGTTCTGACTGTGGCAACATTGTGACTAAGTAGTGATCTTGAATATGAAACAGCTACAAATGAGTAAATCTACATAACTGTTCTGTATTCACAACTGCTACATAGTAATGATTGTGACACCATGGTGACATCATAATTCCCCCCCCCCCAACCTGCTTTACCAGGCATCAGATACATGGGAAGAGGAGGGTCCCTTCTGCTGGTGACTGGTGTGGGTGAATGGTGTTTCCATTAGGGCTGGGAGTGTCAGGCCAGGGAGGGTTACTTAGTTAAGTGTACTTAATTACTGCAGCCTGCAACCTGCAAGAGGTCCCCGGGGCTGCTTTTATGGCACTCAGATGTAAAAAATAATCTCAACTTTAAAAAAAAAAAAATTTTCTTTTTGTGTCCTCAAAATGGCCTCTAGGATCATGGGGGTGTTTTCAACCATATTTCCCCCCCAGGCAATTTTGTTTCCAGGAGAAGTCTTTCTAAAAAATATGAAGTGACTTCCTGTTGTTATAAAAAGCCTCTCCAGGGACTAAAAATGGCTCCATATCCTTTAGTGTGCATTTGGGGGCTAGTTTTTTGTAAGGGTTCAGTGGGTGTGGTTTAGCCTCTAAGGCCTCTGGGCCTCCTCGCCTCTCTAAGTTGCCCAGCTGTGAAAATGACAAACATCAGATGTACTGGGCAAGTAAGGTCTGTAACACAATCTAGTTAACCCTTGCTTTAATACATATCACATAATCTGCTTCCTTTATTCCTTTTTTTAAAATAACATGTACTGATGACATGTCAGTAAGACTATAAAATAATTTCCCTTTTAATTTTTGTTGTATGTGGGAGACAAAAATGATTTCACAAATAATGGTCACTTCTTAATAACTGCCTAGTGGTACTGTATTTTTTACTTTTGCTTAGAACCAAATACACAAAATATGGTAAACAACCACTAGAAAATCCAGCATCATCAAACCAAACCAAACACCAACAGGAAACAGTAATTCATAAACCCCAGAAAATAAAACTGAGGGCACAAAGAAAGACAGCTGAAACATAAGCCAGGATCCTCTTGGTGAATTATGCTACGATAATGGTCCATTATTCTTGCGGTAGTGTGCTTTTTCATGATGGTATAGTCACTGCTAAAGAGCCAGTATGGTGTGGCAGTTTGCGCGTTGGACTGCAACCTCGGAGACCAGAGTTCAATTCCCTGTGTGGCCACTGAAGCCTACTGGGTGACCATGGGCACATCACACACTCTCAGTCCCAGAAAATCCTGTGATAGGTTCACCTTAGAGTTGTCATAAATCAGAAACAACTTGAAGGCACACAACAACAACAATAGTGGCTCCTGGGAGAGCCAGCATGGTGTAACAGTTTGAGCTTTAGACTACAACTCTGGAGACCAGGGTTCAAATCCCCACTTAGCTATAGAAACCCATTGGATAATTTGGTGAAAGTCACTCTCTCTCAGCTTCAGAACTGGGCAATGGCAGATCCTCTCTGAACAAATCTTGCCAAGAAAACCCTATGATAGGGTGTCTTGGGGTCGCCGTAATTTGGCAACGTTTTGAAAGCACACAGCAGCAACAACAACAACAACAACAACGTCGTGGCTGCAATGGATGACAAGCAAACCCATCCCTGCTGGTACTGGGAGAAGAGGAGAGCCAGTACTGGCCAACCTATTTCTCCAGTGTGTGGCTTCCAGGCAGATTCTTGAAATTATGGTATTCGGAGAAGATGCCTTGGAAAATTGCCAGCCCAAAGGCAATTCCCAAAAGTAGGCTTCCCAGAACATCCTGGCTCTGAGGACCTACCTTGAAACAAGGCACTAGGGAAATGGCATGCCTTTTCTCACAGCTGCTACAGTCACAGCCTTTTTTCTTCCATCAGTGACAAACCACATCACTGTCTACATTGATGTAGTTGTACTGACAAACACCATTAACTGCCCATATATTCATAAAAGGGAGAGAAAAAGTTTTCAGTAGAAGGCCTTCTGGTAGGCGGATATGTTTTGCTCAAATCTCTAATATCATGCAGTGTCATGGTTTGAAGATTCTCAGTTGCATAATATGGCATACATTTTTGAATGCAGTGAATGATAAATTCTTCAACACAAACACAAAGAAGGAACAGAGAAGGAGTGTAGCAGGACAAGAAAACATGGAGTGCAGAAGTGTGTGCATGGAAGCCAAGAGGGTTTCTGACCCCCAATTATGTTTTTCTGTATGTAAGGTTTTATAAATATTATATTTATTGTGCACATTTTCAGTGTTTTGCAAGTATTTACAAGTATTTTAAAGGAGTTTTAAAACTGTTTATGATCAACCTTTTGGTATAGTCTTAGAAAATAAAACCCATGAGTTTTCAACAGTCTTTTTAAAAAACAACATAAACCTTTAAAATATCACTTAAATCTTATAAAATGATTTACTGTCCCTTGCTTGGCAAGTTATCTTGTTTTCATACTTCATTACATATACAACTCTTCTAATCTTGGCCGAAGAGAAGACATAGACATTCTTGCATTTTTTCCCATCACCAAATCTTTTTTTTTCTTTCAAATTTTAACCTTGTGGGAAAAAAAGACCAGTAAGTCTTTCTATTTTCCTTCAGAGGGTTGCCATTTATGGAAACTATATTCTTGCCTTAATAATAGCATACTTTTACAGGCTGTATTTGTCCAAGCTCAGTTCTCCAATTCTGCCTGATAAAGTGGTATCCCTGACTTTAGTAAACTATGTATCTGATTCACATTTTGGAAATAAACAACAACAACAACAACAACAACAACAACACACAAGCATCCCATTGAGCCTATTTCTACTCTGATCTGACGCCAATACTCTGTCTGAATCACTTCTGCTCCACTCATATATTCAAGCTACCCTCCCAAACCCTAGGAAATGTTTGGCTGCTTCCAAATGGATATTTCCTAGCACTGATAAATCAAGAATTGCACTTAATGCAATTCAGGGCCCTATCACACTACACTGTTACAGCACTATTATTCCACTAACTGCCATGCCAATACAGCATGGAATCATGGGATTTTCAGTTTAGGGAGAGGCATTTAGAATTCTCAACCAGAGAGTTCCAGCGCCTCACCAAACTACAAACCCCAGAATTCCACAGAATGATGTTATGGCAGCTAAAATGGAATAACAGCGCTATAACAGTGTAGTGTGATAGGGCTCTCAGTGTTTGGTATATTACACAATTAATTTTGTTTCTTACATTTGTATCACATCTTTTCTTCACATTATATAAGGTGACATAAAAGATTTTCCTCCTATTTCATTCACACAACAACCCTATGGCACAGGTTAGGCTGACTAATAGAGAGTAGCTCACAGTCTGTGGACAGACCAATTAAAATGGGGCGAAGGTTGTACAATTTACCATGGCCTGGCAGTCCAGAAGGTGTCCTTGGGCCTAATTATATTGCATATGTTTATGTCTTTCTCAATATCAGCAGTATTTGTTGAATGTTTTTGACATCCATTTTAAATTGGTGAATTTCAAAGAAAATAATAGTTGAACACAGGCGAACCTCAGTTAAGAAAGACTCTGACAAAAGCTTGTGGCTGAACATGATAGGCTGTTTTTGTAACTACTACCAGGTAATGGCTGATGGAAGGTGCCTTCACGTACAAGATACCCTTTTGCTAGTGTAAGATTGCTTGCTTAGAATAAAAGATTTCCTTTGAAGATATCTTCTTTTTCATGGTCTCTTCATGTACCTTTGCTTGGTGTGTGCATGCATAAGGAGGCGGAAGTAAAGTCACTGCAGAATAAGAGGTGGGGACAAGTGCAGGTTAAACCCTACAGTAACTTCTCACTAAGGGCCTTTCCACACTACACTGTTATAATGCTGTTATTCCACTTTCAACCTCCTATGGAATCCTGGGGTTTGTAGTTCAGGGAGAGGCATTTAGAATTCTAAGTGAGAGAGCTCTTTGGCTTCAGTAAACTACAAACCCCAGAATTCCACAAGATGTTGAAAGTGGAATAATAGCACTATGACACTATAGTGCAGAAAGGCCCCAAGTTAAAGAGTCACATGGGGTAAATTAGTGGGTGGTGGAAGCTACATAAATTTTGGGGGTTCTCTCGTCTATTCAAAAGTGGAAGGGGCCAGAGTCTGTTGCGCACCATTTCTTGTCTTTGGTATAGCTGGAAGGTTTTCGTTCAGCACTGACCTTGGGAGAATGGTGAAGGAGGGCCGGTGAAAGACAGATTTTCGGTGTTGAGTTACAGCAGTGTGTCTGCAGTAAACAATGCAATAAAGCTTGACCTGGGAAAGAATGAGATTCTACTCTAGGTGATTTTACTATAGCTCTGTGTGCTTATGTACAACAGGCAAGGTAAAGGGCTATTTCCAGAATCATTTGCTTAGCATGTGTGAAAAGCGAAACAGAAAAGACTGGAGAAAGCAGATCAGCCTGTCTCACCAGCTATCTTAGCTTACCTGCCCTGATTGTTTCGTTTCACCAGTGCATAATGTCAGTTTTGAATAAAAAGTTTACTGAAACATGCTGAACTGCTCTTCTTTTTTTGTGGTGTAGAACACGTCCCTATTCTTTCTGTGCTTTTTCTACCTCTGGTACCACAGCTTCTGTTAAAGAAGACCAGGAACATGCCTACTTGAGGTGTGCCTGTGCAAAATCCTGTATTGCTAAATACTTTAGATTTTTAGCTGGATTGATCTTGCTACAAGAGAAAGCAATACTGAAAGACAAGAGTGGGAAAGGAAACCATGGGTGAACAAAAGTAGTACCAGCGAGTGGGAGGAAAGTAAAGGGAGTGATGGGCAGCATTGGAAAAATGCACATGTAAAATGCAAGATCTCCAATAAAAGTAGGAGTAGATGGAAACAAGGAATCAGAGGCAATAAGCCCACTCTGGCCTCAGCTGCCTGGAGAAGCTGGAACAGTACCTTTACCTCTACAGCCTGGGAGACGAGCTCTTCCAATTTTTTGCCACTTTTTGCCAGTTCCTCTGCCTCTGGGAGCAGCTCCCAAACATCTTTTGGCTGGCCTAGATCTCAACTGCTGAGAGGCAAGCGGTATGTGTGTGTGTGTGTGCAACCTCAGGATACAAGTTGAAGAGTAAAGTTGGGCAGATGGCCAGGAGGAAGGGTTGTGGGTGGCTGGTTGTGGGTGGCAGTGACTGCATGTTCTGCCCTTTCCACAAACCTCTGGGGCCTGAACCAGCTTTCTGCTGTCCTATCTGTGAGTAGATTGATTGTCGTGTCTGACATAACTGAAGGCTGCATGAGAAAAGCCTTGTTTGGAAGCAACTTACAAGATGGCAGTAATACTAGCAAAACATGAGAGGGTAAGTAAGCAGAAGATTTATTAAGTCCACAGATCATATCAAAAAGAGATGATAAAAATAATGAATGTACACAGAGTGTAATGAATTTGAAAAAAGAAAAAGAAATCTGAAAGAAAAGATAGGCTCCTTAAGTAATGCTTGAATGAGCAAATAATCAAAACTTCATAAAAAGCTTGGCTATTTAACTTTTCTAAAGTGCTATCAAATTATGGCTTTTATGTGGAGGCGTCCGGTGTTTCCAGGTGTGACGTAAAAATGTTTTTAAACAACAAATATTAGAACACAGACGGACATATCAGCCTTGTCAAATACAAGATCTATAAAATACATAACAAAAGCAAAATAAAAATAAAGAAGAAAAGTACTTCTCCTTAGCAATGAAATGTGAATAACGTAAGGCAGTTACTTGTCTACAATTCAAGCAAATGGAGACAATGACACAACGAAGAAGATTCCAGGGCATTCCAGTACGAAACAGACTTTGTATACATGGTGCAGCTGAAATGGAAGGTACTACTTACTGGAACGTTTTTTTCTAGTCCTAGAGAATGTTATTTATCTCTCTTTTTTTAGACACATGGGAAATTAGGAGGTTGAGGACAAAATGAATTTTCTTCTGCAAGGCTCTAACCAGCTAGTGATGCAGAAGGTTGTCCTCTTTGCAATTAAAAAATCCAGTTTAAGAAAAAAGAAAATAAAAAGGTTTGCTGAAAGTAGTAATGTAACACCTCCCTTCTCCTTTATTATACTCTGTATGTATTAGATATTTTTATTATCTGTTTTTGATATGGTCTGTTGACTTCCTCAATAAACTTTTTACTTACTCACATGAGAGGATTATAAACAGATGGTATTATCATGTGGACTTCTTGAAAATGAAAGTGAACTAGGCATGGCAATTCCAACCTGACTGCCCAGTGTGGAGCTAAACTGGCTTTCTTTCTCAGATATGGGCTAACTTCTACTGGGGACCAGAGTGTATGGTTTTAAAATAATTTGTAATGAATTTATTTATAAGGCAGTGTAGGAGTTAAATAATAGTTTGAAATAAGTGGCTGCTCATTGGAGCTGAAACAGTTCTGCAGACATACCAGCTTCCAAAACACTTCATGTGGCATTATTTATTTTGAGCTGGTTATCCTACTAGCATACATACTAGTACAGTACAGTATCTATCATCTGCATAATTAGTTGAATTTGAAGTTATTAGTGCTTAATCTCGTAATCCAACACTCTGTGAGTTATGACCTTAACTGGATAGATAGTAAATTACCTAGGTCTAATACTGTCTCACATAATTTATTCCTGTAAGAAGATTTCTCAGATGTACTGTCCAAAACATGTTTGCTTAAATTAAAAAAAAAAGGCACTAATAACCACTGTGTAAAATTTTAGAGTTGATCAGATAGGTTAGAATCATTCTACTTCTGGAAGTTGAACATTCAGCGTGCCTGTGCACCCTCACAGTATACTCTGGAGGGCTAGAAAATCTTTCATGGCAGGTTTTTTGGTGACATGGAGGCCTGGAAGGGGGTTCAATTGTGCTAGATGACAGGTGAAAGCATAATATTGGATTCAGGCCAAGAATCATGAAAATCCTTGTCATTACAGCAATTTATGACACAGAGGTTACAGTTTAACAAATAAACAATTTAGCTAAGCCCATGCATGCATGGTAAATTATTAAGCAGAAATTGCTCTTAATTATTAATAGGCATCACATTTAAGATTAACTTTTTGCATTCTTTTTAATCCAACAGCTTCTCTACAAACGTTGTTTGGCATATACTGAATACAGCCTTAAAGTATCATAACAACACAAAGGGTTCAGAGGCTTTCTGATGGAATAGCCTACTAAAAATTAGAATTCATGTGTGACCCACAGTCCCAACAAGCACAATCTGCATCAAAGTATTTGAGAACATCTACAACAAATATTGAGGGGAGGGGTGGAACACAACTCTCTCAATGAGGGAAGGTGGTGTTGTCAGTCACCTATTTGCCCAGCATGATGGACTCTGCCTGATGCAAGTAAACAAGGGAAAAGAAAGAGATTTGGTAAGAAGAATGGCAAGGAGAAAGTAGAAAATGAGAAAAAGAAAGGGAAGATAGGCACAAGGGCAGTGGCGCACAACAGGGACACAATACATCTTCTTGCAGATCACATTTGGACTCTTGAGTTACAGGCTAGGGCCCCACAGATACTGGTGTAAAATAGGAAAGCATGCACTATTATTTCAGTGTGAGAAATAAGGTGAGGATCTTGCTATAATTATACCTGGTAATGTTTAACTTTTATTATTTCAATAAAATAAAACGTAAGTAAATAAATACTGAATAACATTTCGAACTAAAAATTTGACTCTGTGTTTGCGTTTATATGTCTAGATCTCAGTTTGCTTGTACCCTCAGGTCAAGTTTCATTTGTCACTTCTGGGTAGAATCATTAATAAAGCACAATGAACATAAAAAAAATTCGTCAGTTGGGGCCAGAAAAGGTAAGTTTCTAACTGGTGTTTATCTGTGCCTCTGTTTAATATTCTCCCTCTGAGAGCATAATTCACTGCCATATAACAACCACTACACAGGTCTTGCAAAATTTTTTACAGTTTGCTAGAGGAAGCCTGATTCTTCAGTGCTAAAAACTAAATGTTTTTTATTTCGGAGCCTTTTATAAATTATTTTAAATTGGATATACTAATAAGATATGTGTTTTTTTTCTTTTTTAGCTTTTTAGCTGTTATTACCTTTGTATTTGTTATGTCATTTTTGATGTTTTAGCTGAGCTGTTTTATGTTATTTTGTTACAGTACCATTTTATTGTTTCTACTGATCATGCAATGCTTTATGCTTTACATTTTTGAAAGCTAGATTCTCAGGAGTTTATTCTAAAAGAAAGGGTATAAATATACCAAATTAAATGCATTGATACAGACCAGGTATTTAAATAAATACACCTATCAATTATTTAAATAAATACATTGATCCCATCTCGTAAATAGGGTGGTCTGAAACAGTAGCCTGAGGAACCATCTAAATTACTTTATAACCCAATAAAAATTGAGGAAAAGAGCGCATAATTTATGATTCAAAAACATGGAAAGGAAAATGGGAGTCCCACGGGAAAAAATCTAGTAGGACCTTTGAGATCAATTTGTTAGTCTCAAAGCCACCACCAGTTAATCTGAAATGTGCTACTGCAGTGGTTCTCAAAGTTTTTACTCCTTTACATCCACACGCTGATCTAAACTGACCTCATTTAAATCTACATGCTGATGTTGTGCCCCCCATGCTTGACACATTTCCCCTCTTTGTCTTATCCTGTGCCTCCATCTCCCCCGCACCTCTCTCTCACAGGTCCCTTGTGCTGCACATGCCCTCCTTCTTAACGCTGACCTCTTGCACTCTTCGCCTCCTCTCTTCACTTTCCTCCCCCCCAGCTGCTGCACCAATGAATTCAAGAAGCTGAGTGGGAAAAGCAATTAAAAATGAGAAGCTAATTTTATCTATGTCCAAGGGGATGAAGCTTTACATCACTTTTTTGCAGAGACCAGTCAATCCTCAATGGTGCATGGTCCTATCTGTGATACCTGCAGACTGACTTTTCTTGCACCCCACCCTTGAGTAACTATCACACTCCCCACCTAGAGTCCCATCCCACAGTTTGAGAATCATTGTGCTACTGGACATCTTCTTCCCACCAACCTCATTTTTTTTTTAATGCTGTGACAGACTAACATAGCTATTCTTTTTTGGAAGCTAATTCAGAAACAAATGGTCAGCAATAAACTGTCAGCAGTAGTAAGAAACATATTCTGGGTAGCCATGATGGGCATGCAGCAAACTACAACAAAATCTAAAATCCATAAAAGAGTGGTACCTTTACTGGACCAAGTAAAATGCACAAAATACATCATGCAAGCTATCAAAGCTTCACTGGCTTCTTCATCGGGCAAAGACATTTAAATTTTATACAAGAGAAGCGACAATGTTAAGATCCATAGGCCTACATTTTATCTCAGACATTACTTCTGTTGTCAGTTCAGATGGTCTGTTCGCATATGAATGGAGGCAGAGGGCACTCTCTTTCTTGGCCATGTGGGGACAAGGACAAAGGAAAGTAAAATACAGGCAATAAAATTTCAAATCCATTAGCAGCAGTGAAGTAACTTCCATTTAGATTCAGGTAAATTCTATCTTGTCAGAGGCTAGCTGCCTCTTTCTTAAGCAGAGAATACTGAATTCCGTGTTCAGTATTCAATGTTAAATGATCAAAGAAGAGCAAAAGCACCTTTGAAGCTTTTAGGTGGAGTTCCCAGACACTGAAAACCAAAAACAAAAACAAAAAACAAAACAAAAAAACAAAAACAAAAAACAACAACCGGACACATTTACTGAATGACTGCTTCAAACATCAATTGTTACAAAGATCTGTACTTTAAATACCCCTACTAAGCTGTGATAATTGCTACTAGAAATATTCTTAACCTTCTTTGTTTTTAAATAACAGAAACTTTGCTTTCCCTTTCACCATTCCCTGCCTCTTCTAACAGCCGGCTCACTCACTTCACCAAGCCACCCTGTTCGATCACCACCGTGCAGCTGCGGGATCCCTCAGCCACCGTGCCTGGGTTGCCTTCCTTCCACCTTCAGGTATATGTTTCCCTTCTCCTCCCAAACCAATTCAGTTTTTCTTTTTCTCTGATTGCTCTGCTGGTCAAGCTTCTAAGCCTCTTGCTAGCAGAGCTCTCAATGCAGCCAGGGAGTTGCAATGAGGAGATGTAGTCAGTGGGCAGGAGGTAAAGCAGCAGCAGGCATTTTTAAAATCCGTCTGGGCAGAAATTTTAGCTCTGAAAAATAAGACATGCTTGGGAAAAACGAGGATTCTTTTTCATCACCTCACAGGCTACCCTGCCATTAGGTCACTTTAAATCTCTATCAGTTTAGCAGACCTCTGCCAAGTTGAGTCTTCTGCAAAATCTTTCACAGTTTAGCAAGTGGATAGGAAATTCAAATGAAAATGTGCAGGTGCGGCTAACTCCTGAAGCTCTCCTCTTGCTTCCACCCATGACTGCATTTAAAAGCCAGTGGTTTACTTCTGATCATGGAGCCTCATTTGGAGAAAAAGTAATTAAAAAATGGAATTCCACTTCCAGGATTCAGATTCTCCTGATCCTATTGCATGTGCAGCATTGTAAATTGTTCCCTCCTTTTTACAGCTAAATTTCAGAACTCTGATCAAATTCTGCCAACATCACATTTCATCACAACATTACCAAGAACAAATGCAAATGTCACCTACAGATTCTGAGGTGGAAGGTCAGAGAGGAAGATAAGATGCTTGTGTGATCTTTTGTCTTCTTGACCACAATCTGATGCTGCTTAGCCACACACACCCTAGTTTTCATCTGTGCAATGCTGGAGAGTATACCTTTCATTGGACATGCATAACAATGAGATTTGCTCAATGTTCCAATGAATAGAATAACTCATAAAACTGAATGAATAATAATCTGAAGTAACTATGTACTTTACATACTAAGTTACCAAATTTTTAACTGCCTGTGCTTTCGTTTTCACTGAAGCCCTCCTAAGTAGATGCATGACTGACAGGTAGTGCTTCTGTTTCCACAGCAACTTCCACTCTACAGATTTAACCCCCTCATCAGGCCTACCTTTCTTTAATATCTATATAATTGAACTATTAAGATCTGCAGGCATTTTGTCTTTTTTTTTTCCAATCCACCTTCATATTCTTTTTTTACTTTTGAAGTGATCGTGTTGGAAAATTAAGACTGGTCACTGATTTCATATAAATTTTATTACGTCAGATTATACCTGTATACATATTATGTTTGTAAGACAAGATTTTGCAGGTGCTTAAAATTGTTGTTTTCAATCTGCCTATCCCTATTTGTGCTTAAGAACTACTAAAGGCACCAACTATTGTAAGAATATAAGAACAACACTATTGTAAGGATATAAGAAGAATATAAGAAGCCAAAGGTTCATCTAACCAAGCTGGTATTCAAGATACAGTATGAGGCAGAAAGGCATTGATAATATTTGGGACTCTTTTACGTGAAAAAAAGTTACAAAGGTTCTTTCACATTACAGATTCAGTTTCATGAATATTATTACTTTAACTTGCAAAATGTGACACAGATTTGTGTGCATTTCACATGAGCACTTCCCCCCCAAGTACTTTCCTAAAGATTGTATTTGATTTATATTCCACCCTTCTTCATGGGAGCTCAGGGAGCTCACAATCTATACACAAACACACCCTTAAAATCATGAATTATAAACAATAAAAAGCAAAAGTTAAAACTGTCAAAAATAATAAATTATACATATCTGATAAGATACAATAAAAGGAAACAATGAACAGCAGAAGACAAATAAACTACTTGTTTATTCTCCCAAAGCTTCTACACATAAATGAGTTTTTAACTGGTCCTTGAAAGACAAAAGTATGCAGAACAACAAGATCTCTAATAGAAAGGGGTTCAACAACTGGGATGTTGACATTGAAAAAGTCCTGCCACACATAATACATACTGATGCTCTGCAGATTAAGGTATCTAAAAAACAAACACCCCCTCAGCAATAATGAAAAATATCTCAGGCAGGAGTATCTGGTTACTTTAATTTGGAATATATGTATTGGTATACACATGTGGTAGGAATGCCCTTTCGTTCAGACATTCTGGTGTGAGTTTACAAGCAAGACTACCAGAATAATAAGGAAAATGTACAGTTGAATAAAGAAAATTGTACAATGTTAAATTTGAAGAAAAAGGGGTTGAGAAATAATGAAGAACATACAGTTAAATATATATTAGAATCAGCACCCGCAGTAATTGTTCTAGGATAGAAGGATAAAGTAATTAGGCACATGGATAAAGTGGATAAATTTTTAGCAGAATTTTTATTATTATGGAAAGAAGGTTAAAATATACTGGACAGCTAAAGTAAGAGACATGGAACTTGAACTGGAAAATTTTGTTGGAAAAAGTTAAAAAAGAAAAGGCGTACAATGTATATAATACTGTAATCAAAACCATGACCCACATTTTCAAGATGTTTTTTGATTGAAGAATATATATTGCAGGGGAGAGAAACTGTGCAATATTATGTTACATTATGTATTGAGTTATTAAAATGATAATTTTTAAAAAAATTGAAAATTAAAGTATGTGCAACAGGAAATTGAAAAGGCTAAATACAGAAATCCTAGAAAAAGCAGGTAATATATTGTGGCAACAAGAATGAAAACTAAGTACTTGATAGCTACTATAAAACTCCGCGAAGACCTCCTCCAAGTGACAAAAAACCTTTGAAAGTCCCAGGTTTTGTTCCTGGACAAACTGTTTCTTGGGAACCTCCGGCATTACCAAGGGCTTTTCATTCCTACTTGCTCAATATTTTCTGAAATGAAACATATCTCTGCTTGGCTCTTTGAATTATCCTGGAACTAGCTAGGATGGCTGCTGCCAGGAAACACAGCTATTGTTTCCAGGATTCTAGATTCAACAGAGTTCACCTGACGGAAAGAGGAATGTTTTGTATCAAAACACCTTGATATTAATAATATCGATATAATAATAAAGAAAGCTCAGTGAAAATCAATTTCTGAAATGTTGCATAAGTCTCCATAAATGATCAGTGGAGGAGGGAGGGAAGAACACAAGGGACGGAGAGAATGAAGGAAACCTGATATATCTCAAGGAAGAGTATGGATGTAAAACTGGAATATCTGTGTAAAATCAATACCAAAAGAACTGGAAACTTCCAGAGACTTCTTCCCTTCTGGATGAGTGCTAAAATAAAATCCAGTTGTTATTCCCAAACAGAGTGGATCAACTGAATTAATAGGAATTACATTAAGTGTTGATTTATCTAGTTCTCATTGATTCTGTGTATCTGCTCTAGTTGGAGCTAACAATTGGATTTAGCCCAAAATATTTTGAGTCAAAGTTAGTTATGTTAGGAATATTCCTAGTAGCAATTATCACAGTTTATGATAATGTGGATATTTATGATAGATAGTAGGGATATGATAACAATTGGTGGTTTGAAATGGTCATTCAAATTATAATTTGTAAAAAAAAAAGAAGTTAGATGTGATTACATATCTGTGACCCCTTGGGCTGAAGATAAATGCAAAGAGAAAGACTCAACTGGTTACCTTAAAAAAAAAGAATATGAAAAACAAAGGTTTTTATAGTACTTATTTCTAAATAAAGGTGTTTAGCATCAAGGTAGTTGAAGCAAGGTTCTTTTTATTCCTGAGGATATGGTAGTGCTATGATTTAAGTGAATTAAGTGTTGCTTTCAATATGTATTTTAATGTTGTTTTAATTACTACTGTTTGTTTAATGTGTGTTTTAACTTTTATATGTTACAGTTTTAACTATGTTTTCTTTTTAAACTATTATAAGCTGCTTTCACTCCTTTTGAGGAGAAAAGTGGGATATAAATAATGATGATGATGATGATGATAATAACAACAACAGAATCTGTGTGTGTGTGCGCGCGCACGTGTGCATGCATACAATTGCGGTTGGCGATGAGGTGAATTTTTTATTGCCTTTGCTGTGATTTCTCATGTGAACTATATCATTTTAACTACAGATACTAAATCTTCCTCTATGTTGGAAGGCATTGTTTCTTTTTGATTACTCATTTTATTGTAAAAATATGTGTTTTATTGTTCTCTGGAACTATATGCACCGTTATCAAAATGTGTGTACCTTATTATACGAACTGGATAGGGTAAGTTAGCACTACAAATTATAATAAACACTGTAGATCTTTTATGATCAACTTGCCTTCCCAAAAAAAAAAAAAAAAAAATTAAAGCAAGTGTCCAATTACTGAAAAATTACTGAAATAGTTTTATCAACATAATAATATAAATATAAACCCTTCCTCTGATCATTATTCAGCAGCCTTTCATTCTGGCTGTTCCTATACTGATGGCTTTTGTTTTACAACGCAGTGTTGTATTGCATTCACTCCCGTGACACTGTCACGTGATAACTGGCCAGTTTTCTCTTCTGCAATACTGCTGAACCTAAAAATAGCCACAGTTTGCCTTGGCTACATATTTAATTTTATAACAACTGGGAGATGAAAGGCTCCCTTGTAGTGAATAAGCCATGAATGGCTATACAAAAAGCGTTTTAAGTTCTTACCAGTGAACCACTGATACAAACAGAGGCTTGATACTTTATCAAAAAGCACAACTAGTTTTATCTTTTTGAGAACTAGGACCACCAAATCATTTTTACAAACACTGTAGCTGCTAAAAATATACATGCTATTTAGCATGGGCAACAAATTATTATTTCTGTCCACACAAGTTCAGACAGTGCCTAAATGGCTATAATCAACCAAAGCAGTGATTTGATTATTCTAGCTATAGGCCACTGGATCAGCTACTTGTCTGGCAACCCATATATAATACTACCTGTGCCATAAGATATCAAGGACTTATATGTGTTTTGAAACATGGTTTCACATCTATTTCCTTAGCTAGATAGAAACTGAGTATGCAATTTGCTGTTGGGTGTATTAGCCCTCGTTAGAACATAAATGTGTATCCTGTTTAAAAATGCCCCTTCCAATCTCTTTTCCCACTGGACAAAGATGACCAAAATAACATGAAGACTTCGTTTCGGCTCACACTTTTGAAACAAACAAACAAACAAACAAAAATCCCATTCTCCGGTACTGAAAATGAGAACCTGATCTCAGTGGGACCTTCACTGAAACTCACTGAGGTAAGATAAAAAGCACAACGTTAATTTAAGTTATATGGAATCTTCACAGAATGACTATAGCGTAACAGATATGTAGTAACAGCATTTGTCAAATCTGCATTTCAAATGTGTTTTAAAACAAAAACATCTTCATTGCTCTCTTAAAAGCCAGGAAAGAAATCAGATATTTCCACTGCTGGAGTCCTTAAATTTAGAAAATTACATGAAAAATGGAAATCAACTAAAACAAGTTACTTGTAGCAGATAAGGGTCAAATGAAGGGATCAAAAGGAGGGATATGATAAAGTGATTACCTAACATATAATAAGGACTGTGGGCTTGGAAGCAAGACACTATCTCCATAAAACCAGTACAACACAAAAACTCCGGCACAATAAAATATCATGATTTTTAACCAGGTATTAGTATTGGGCCTGCCCATTCATTCACCATCCCTCTCCTCAAACACTTCCACACTACACTGTTATAGTGCTATTATTCCACGTTCAACATCCTAGGGAACTCTGGAGTTTGCGGTTTAGGGTGGGGCATTTACACTTCTCAACCAGAGAGCTCTTTGGCCTCAGTAAACTACAAATCTCAGAATTCCACAAGATGTCGAAAGTGGAATAATAGCACTATAACTGTGTAGTGTGGAAATGGCCCTCTTCTTCTTGAATGTTCCTTCAATTTTATGATTCTGGTTTCTTTATCAAGAGTTCCACATTACATACGAAATGGGGGAATGCTGGTTTTGTATCACTTTACTAAGCAAGATCTTGAGCCTGCTTAGTAAGCTGATGGGGGCAGTGGGTAACAACAAACTCACTGAAAGCAACCACTATCAAAACACAGCACTGAAGCAGGCGTGACAATGGAAGAAGGATGAAAGAGAAGCGTGTTGGCCTGAGTTCAAGCTCAGCAGATTCAGCTGTCCCCAAAAAAGAAAACTCTCTTTAAAAAGCAGTAAGCTAAGAGCTTGGGCAGGGTGAAATCATGATGGCTGGTTTTAGAATATACATATTGGATTACCTGCTCTGGAGGAAAAAGGAATGATTATATGAGCTGGAATATTGAGAGGGCCTGCTTCATCTTTTGTTTTAAATATAAGCAGCTTTGGAAACTCTCTGGCGTGCATAACTTGGGAAAGAGTAATAACTACAAATTCCAGTTGAAAATCAGAAATTAAAAGGAAAGTTGCATGAGCAACAAGAAGGAAGAAAGAAGGTGCCATAAACAGGAATCACTTTGGGATTACAGCAGTCTTGTGAAGCGTTAAGTATGAAATATCTCCCTCCCCAAATCCAACATGATTGAAGGGCAGATGAACTATTTCTTAACTAATGTTGCATAAATGAAATGATACACATTAAAATGAGAAATCAATTCATACACATTAAAATATAAGAAACCAAAAACATTAAAGTGCCCCATTAAAATAATGTCTAATCCTAAATAATATTTTGAAAAAGTATTTTCAAGAGAATGTCTAACTTAACATCTTAGGGCAAATGGTATTTGCTAGAATGCTGCTTAAAAAAGATATGTATCACAAAAATACTGCTTGCAGTTAAGATTTTATCACCAGCATTAACGATATCTTAGGACCAGAGAAAAACTGCTTATGAATGAAGGTTTTTTTGATTGGGTTTGTTAAAATCAGTATCCACTGGGGTACTGAGAATTGTATAGAAAATTACTGTCCCATACTGTTAATTTTCCTCATGATACATAGTATGTCCAATTTGATACAGCACTCAGGTTTTGAGAGCCAGAAAGGTGTAGCGATTTGAATGTTAATTAGGACTTTAGGAGACCAGGGTTCAAATTCTTGCTCAGTCTGAAAAGTGAGCGAGCTTGGGCACACTCTTTTAGCTTGGAGCAATGGCAAACCCTCTTTGAACAAATCTTGCCCAAAAGCCCCATGACTGAGTTGTCACAAGTCAGAAACAATTTGAAAGCACAAAACAACAATTCAGCTTTTACTGTGTTCCCACCTGAGGTCCTCAAGATTAGTTGAGGGTAGTGAGCAGGGGGAAAAAGGTTGCCAGATGAAGGCACCAATGCATGAATCTAAAGCACCAATCTAAAGATGTTCTGTGCAAGTAAAACAATATTTATGCTTATGAAAGAAGAAGGCTAATCTTTGGCAATTCCCTCATTTTTACTGCTGAGGTATCACTTTATTTCTGACAGTCTCTAATATTCTAAGAGTCAATTTTAGAAGATGCAGAAGGCTATGGATGAAAGAGTGAGGCATAAACTCTCAGCTTAGTCTATTCATCGAAGGATGAGAAGCTACAATCCAAGCTCCAAACTCCAGCTCTCACTAAATATATTATTGTACTGATTACGCTGTACTGCATAGGTTATCCTGTAGCATGTAAAACACACAAAAACACACTTGGGTGGGGAAAAAAGGAATAAGATTATAGCCCAGGCAGTTGCATGTCTGCCTAGTGGGATTATTAAGAACACTGGGAAAAATAGTTCACTCTTCTATTTATGAGATCAACTAGAAGGACTTTACTGATTATTTCATTTTCAAGCTGTATCAAGATTCTTTGTTCATTTTTAGAGCTGCGTTGCTATGCTGAGCCCTTTAAGGGGGGAAATAACTATGGACATAGATGTCCAGTCAATTATGCCGGATTGCTGCACTTAAGCAAGCAGTTCATTAATTGAAAATGCAGTAGTCCCTCCACATTCATGAGGGTTAGGGGTGCAAAATCCTTGCAAATGTCAAAAAATCACAAATAACTCCCCCCATGAGCACTCCCCCCATTCTTTTGGCTGCCAGGGGAAAGGCAAAAGAGTGCGAGGGGAAAACCCTGTCCCCCTCCAGTCTCCTGCCTGTTGCCCCAGTGCCCTGCCTTGTTTTTGAGCTCCCACGTGGGTGACAAGCAGGAGAGTGAAGAAAAAGGAAAGTCCCCCCCTGTGCTCTTCTGCCTGCTGCCTCCACACCCTTTCTTTTTTCCATACAGGCAACAGGTGGGAGAGTGCAGGAAAGCAAAGATCCTTCTCTCTGTACCCTCCTGCTGGCTGCAGTCAGTGCACAACAGGCAGGGGAGTGCAGATCTTTCCCCTTGCATCCTCCTGCCAGCCAATGCCAGCACGCCTGCACAGGCAATGGGGCAGGGGATTGAAGATCTTTCCCCCTCCCTGTGAATGGGCAAAAGGCAAGGGAATGGAAGGGGGAGAACAAGGGGAAGCAAGCGGGCACCTCATGAATAATAAAATCTGCAAAAGTGAAACCCGTGAATGTTGGGTGGAGGGCTGTAAGATAATAGAGAAGGCAGACATTTCTGTAACTCTGAACCTTGGCAGAGACATCTTGGCTCTTTATACTGCTTCTGTCAATTTGTTGAATTAAAGAGAAGTGATGCTAGGCACTATCATCTAAGCATTTCATAATTACAGGAAATATATTTTACACTGGGCCTCTACAATTTTTTGTTGTGGCTTTTTTGTGAACATTAGTGTCTTTTTTTTTTAAATTATGAAACAGAAACAAAAATTCTAAAATAATATATCAAAAAGGGACCCTCAGGTTTCGGATAGCAAAGAAAAAATTTTGGGGTGATTATATAGGACACTGAATCTCTTGCCAGATTAATCCCATTCTTCATAACAGAATTAAGAAGACATCAGCCACTGAACTTGCAAATTGTTTCATTACATTTGAGGGAACGGATTCTCAAGGGTTAACTAGCTATTTATACATCCTCTCTGGAACGCCTCTAATTTTCCTTAGTTAGCAAGTGAACCAGATCCTTCTGTCTTTCAAGCTCATACAACATAGATATTCCAACAGCAGTAGAAGCGCTGGGTGACTTTGTTGTTGCTCCGTGCCTTTAAGTCAACTGCAACTTACGGCAACTCTGTTCTATGGTTTTCTTGGCAAGATCTTTTTAGAAGAGGCTTGTCATTGCCTTCCTCTAAGGCTGAGAGAGTGTAACTTGCCCAAGGTCACGCAGTGAGTTTCCATGGCTGAGTGATGATTCAAACCCTAGTTTCTCTCACTCCTAGTCCAACACTCAAACTACTGTAGCAGGCTGACTCATTGCTGGATGGCTGGTAAGGAAAAATATATGGGAAAGCACTGCTAACTAACCATTGTCTAATTCTATGCCTGGACTCTCAGTCCAGCACTAGCCAGCTGTTGCAATGTATATAAGATACTTGCATCCAAGTGTGTATATGCAGCCTCTACTGTCTGCAAATATCTATGGACTGTGGCACTTTTATCATTAGAAAGGGAATGCATCTGATCCATCTGATCCCTCCTAAGATTCAAATGTTCTTAAAAGTACCAGGACATAATGTATGAGGTCATCTGCAATTAAGTTATATGGGTAGACAAATGCCTCACAGTCATACCTAGAAATCCAGTGCGAGTTAATGCCAATATTTTGAAATCCAACATTCATAATAAAAGTCTTCATTACTAAATGGAGGAAAGTTCAATACTGATGTGGATTCTATCTACCACTGAAACTTTGTACCCCCTGCCACGTGCACCATGCTCCCCAGGATAAGCTACCTCACAGCCTGAAAACCGCAACTCT
This sequence comes from Iguana delicatissima, assembly GCA_948472985.1. NCBI lineage: Eukaryota > Metazoa > Chordata > Lepidosauria > Squamata > Iguanidae > Iguana > Iguana delicatissima. The sequence continues at coordinate 141,777 of CAOKZL010001988.1, read as the reverse complement.
AAAATGAATATTTTGACAAATGTAAAATAAAACAGAACACAGCCTTCTCCTTAAATTATGAAGTCATCAGTAATCTTAATTCTACCAGAGAAAATAAACCAGAGAAAAGAAAGAAGAAATACATTGGAAACTGACTTTTTTGTAGAGATATAAATGTTTTACTTATTTTAGCAACTCAACCAACATGATACAGTACTGCAACAGTCAGTACTGGTACTGCAGCAATTAAAAACAACCAGTGTAGGTCTCATGCTTTCTCTACCATAATCCACAAAACAGGAATATGTCTGAGACTGCCTCTTCTATGAGGAGACAACACAATAACAATTCGATCTCTGTCTTTCCCTATAATATATACAGTAGGCCCTTCACATTCACGAGGGATGAGGCAGAGAACGCCCGCAAAAGTGGAATAATTGTGAATAACTCCTCCTCGTCCTGCCCCCATTCCCTTCCCGGTTTCTGGCACAGGAACCTTCTTTCTCCACACCCAGGCCAGAGGCAAGGGAGTTAGGGGAGAGCTCCGAAGGTGAGACGGAAAGAAGTGTGCACCCCAATTGCTTTACCTTTTACCTGGATGCAAGTTCTCAGTGTAGGGAAGAGGCAAAGCAATGTCAGGGAGAGTTCGGAGGGCACAGGGAAAGCCTGCATGCACATCTTCTGCCACCACACTGCCTTTCCTTCTCCCTTACGTGAGTTCTCAGCATTGGTGAAGAGGAAAGGAAGAGCTCCAGGGAACAGGGAAAGTGTGTGCATGTGTCTTCTGCCATCCTGTTACCTTTCCTTCTCCCTCGTGCAAGTTCTCAGCACTGGTGAAGAGGTAAGGAAATGGGAGGGGATTGCTCCAGGGCACTGGGAAAGTGCGTGCGTGTGTTCTGCTGCCCTATTGCCTTTCCTTCTCTCTCGCACAAGTTCTGAGCACTGGTGAAGAGGCAAGGAAATGGGAGGGGATTGCTCCAGAGCACTGGGAAAGTGTGTGCGTGTTCTGGTGCCACACTGCCTTTCCTTCTCCCTCCTGCGAGTTCTCAGCACTGGCGAAGAGGCAAGGAAATGGGAAGAGATTGCTCCAGGGCACCGGGAAAGTGCATGCGTGTGTGTTCTGCTGCCCCATTGCCTTTCCTTCTCCCTTCCACAAGTTCTCAGCACAGCAAAGAAGCAAGGAAATGAGAGGGAATTGCTCCAGGGTAGTGGAAAAGTGCGTGCGTGTGCATGTGCGCGTTCTGCCACCCCATTGCCTTTCCTTCTCCCTCGTGCGAGTTCTCAGTACCAGTGAAGAGGCAAGGAAATGGAAGGGGATTGCTCCAGAACACCAGGAAAGTGTGTGCATGCGTGTGTGTGTGTGTGTTCTGCCACCACACTGCCTTTCCTTCTCCCTCACGCAAGTTCTGAGCACAGGAAAGAAGCAAGGAAATGGGAGGGGATTGCTCCAGGGCAGTGGGAAAGTGTGTGCGTGTTCTGGTGCCACACTGCCCTTCCTTCTCCCTCCTGCGAGTTCTCAGCACTGGCGAAGAGGCAAGGAAATGGGAAGAGATTGCTCCAGGGCACCAGGAAAGTGCGTGCGTGTGTGTTCTGCTGCCCCATTGCCTTTTCTTCTCCCTTCCACAAGTTCTCAGCACAGCAAAGAAGCAAGGAAATGAGAGGGGATTGCTCCAGGGTAGTGGAAAAGTGCGTGCGTGTGCGTGTGCATGTGCGCGTTCTGCCACCCCATTGCCTTTCCTTCTCCCTCGTGCGAGTTCTCAGCACCAGCGAAGAGGCAAGGAAATGGAAGGGGATTGCTCCAGAACACCAGGAAAGTGTGTGCATGCGCGTGTGTGTGTGTGTGTGTTCTGCCACCACACTGCCTTTCCTTCTCCCTCACGCAAGTTCTGAGCACAGGAAAGAAGCAAGGAAATGAGAGGGGATTACTCCAGGGCAGTGGGAAAGTGCATGCATGTGTGTGTGTATGTGTGTTCTGCCGCCCCACTGCCTTTCCTTCTCCCTCGTGCGAGTTCTCAGCACAGGAAAGAAGCAAGGAAATGAGAGGGGATTACTCCAGGGCAGTGGGAAAGTGCATGCATGTGTGTGTGTATGTGTGTTCTGCCGCCCCACTGCCTTTCCTTCTCCCTCGTGCGAGTTCTCAGCACAGCAAAGAGGCAAAGAAATGGGAGGGAATGGGGGGGGAGGACAATTTAGGAGGGAAGGATGGGTGCCTTGCAAATAATCAAATCTGTGAGAGTCAAACCCGCAAATGTAAAGGGAGAACTGTATTACTTTCTGTTATATTTTACATCAAAAATGGATGGGAAAAGGGGCAGCTTCTCACAAGCTGGGAGATCCCTTTAAAGCATCTGCTTAGCAAGTATCTGCCAAGAATCTCAATTTTCTGACACTCATAACAAACATATCTTTGCTTTTTGTAATAAATTTATACAAAATTGTAAGCATTCATAGCGGCTAACTTTTATGACTGCATGTCAGAAGTGGTATACCATGACCTTATCTTACAAATAGGAAAAAATAGTATTTCTGCATGAAACTTGTACATGAGATAGTTAAGTGAGCTAGACCATGGTTATGGCCACTCACATGAATACAGCTGTGTTTGGCCAGTCGTTCTGATATAGCAATAAATAATAATGCTAAGTACATCAGGTAATATATACAGTCTTATTTACTTACTAGATATATCCAGCGTTGCCAAGGATTTTATTTTCTCATAGGTAATACTTGTTAGAAAGATTTGAGATCCTGTGTCTCTAATTCTCCAAACTGCCTTGTCCAATACCTGTAACTTTTCCCCATATTCCCCAACCCAATCTGTATTCAGAGTTATTAACATACAGAGGTTGGGTTCCTGAGGGTATACACTGCCCTCCTCCTTGCTGCTAGGCCTCATCTCCATAGCAACTGGCCTATTCAAGCAATTGGCCTATTCAAGACAGACACAGTTGACTGAGGCCCAAGAGCTCTCTGACTGAGAATTCTAAAGGCCTCTCCTTAAACTGCAGACCCTAGGATTCCATAGAATCTTGTTAGGCAGCTAAATCATATGAGATCTTTGCTTGACACAGCCAATCATATGAGGCCTTTGCCTGACACAGACAAACTTTGACTTTTATATATTAAATTTATAGATTTATATCCCACCTTTTCACCTCCAAAATGATGGGGATAAAATTTACTTCTGTATCTAAAAAAACTGAATGATGACAGTAGGAAGGAGCCATTTTAAATGATGAAAGGCTTTTTTACACATACAGAAGTGTTCTTCATTGTTAGAATACGTACAGTCAAAGTACCACTATTAAAGGCAACTCCCTCCCCAAATATCCCCAACCCTTTTCCATAATACACAGACAATAATATGCTGGATTTGTGACCTTTGCTTTATGGCCGTATATATTTTTAAAAATTTTTCTGGCATGAAAATATTTTTCCAGTGTCCAATGTAAGCGATCTGTGTAATTGTTTTAGTTAAAGGGAAAAATGTGTCAAGTTTTTGTTAAAGATATACCTAAAGCACACATAATCAAGTGAAATATCCTGTCTGGTTACAGATTTTCCATTTATTATAAATCCTCTATTATATACTAACTTGACTTTTTCTTAAACAAAATTCGAATGAGTTGAAAGAAAAAGAACTTAGCACACATGAAGAACTCCATTCTTATTTAAATGCCATCTCTTTAAAACAAATGCATCACTGAAAAGTGAAAGAGTATGTTTGCAATACCCCTGGTTGCTATAAGATAAGATTAGTGATTACTGACAAAAGAAGAAGTGTGTAAGATATACCTGTAAGGCACAGGTATGAAATGGCTACAGTAGATAGAAAGGTATCATTCCCTTCTCCCTGAAAAACATGCCCTTGAAACAAAAACAAAAACAAAACTGCAAATTTTAGTTGGCCCCCTCTCTTACATTTAGAGGTACCTTTTAGAAGTATGTTTTTCTGCAAGCAGCACTTACTATTGTGCACAATCAATCAGCTGGTATTCATTCGATCTTTCGAAACACGCCTTTACTCCTTCGTCATCCCAAAGCTTTTTTGCATGTTCAAAGAATTCCTGAAAATTGGAAATGCACAAAAATATTATTTTTGATGAAATATTTAAATAATTACTCACACATCACAGAACATTTTAAAGACACATAATCAGTACTTTGAGACACATGTAAAGCCATGTCTTAAACACAGAGTGGCAGCTCCAAATGCACTTTTAATATCCTTTCTAAAAGGAAACTACTTAAGAATTAGCCCTAATATGTTTCCTAGTCTTTAAGGCTCCACAAGACACTATTGTTTTTATTGTAAAGAATATCATTTTCATCTGTTTATGTTATCTTCATGACATCTGAGGATCCACAAACCATTTTGTGTATTTACTCAGGACAGGCTGTAAAGCACAAACAGGTTGGAGGGGAAAACTAATTTCTGCTTATAAGGGTTAAGTTTTTTGTTGGGATTTTGATTCACATATAAAAGCACTTTCAAAAAAGCAACTCCCACTGGGTTTCCAAAATAGGCTCACTTATATAAGTGATACTGTATCTGGAAAACATGGTGTGTATCATTTCAAAGAGCTAATTCACACAATCAGGTGATGTGATGCCTTTTAAGAGAACAACTCACCTGTGATGATACCTATCTTATTTCTATGATTAATAAGGATACTTCCACAATAGTTCATATGTAATCATAACGGTGAAGTGAAACTATCAGAAATACAATTATGCAACAAATATGACCATGTGAATAAACTTAAAGTCAGAAGGAAAAACATATCAGTCTACTTCCCCTTTTTGTTTTACCAGTGCTTTGGTAATGTTTCTTCACTACATATTTTAGCTTTAAATAGGCAGGTTGCTTCAAGAGATTAATTTAATACATGTATAAACCTCCTGTACAACTTCTAGTACTTTATGCTCTAAGTGACTAGCCTGACAGTTCAAACAGCCAGATAAAAAATTGCTATAATTATAGGTGCTGTCTATCACACTTCTCATTTAAAATGTAACTTCACCCTGAGTCATACATGGGTCTTTGGAGAAGGTAGGATGTTACTTCAAACTTATCAGGTTCTTGAAAAAAAAGGGGGGAGAGGAATACTGAGGTCGTTATTACACAATGCCTCACTGAAATAGTCATCCTCCTCTTTGATTTTTCTACATCTTGTTATGTTACAACCTGGAATTGAAATGGATTTACTTAATAGTGTTACCCCATGGTGTATGAAAGGTATGCAACACTGTCATGTTAAAAACTTTACTGTGGCAAAAATGTTAAGTAGAGAAAAACAAAATGGCACTTGTTGATTGTACTAGTATTCACCCCTCTCCTGGTCAATTCTTGGTAAAGCACTTTTGGCAGCAATTACAGCTGTAAGCCTTCTTGAGTAAGCTGTTTGTTTAGGGTCGCCATTGTCTTGCTGGAAAGTGAATCTCTGCCCCCTGTTCCAAGTCTGTTGCAGACAGAAAAAGATTTTCCTCTAGAGCTGCCCTGTATCTCACTGCTTCCATCTTATCCTCAGTCCTGACTAGCTTCCTAGAGCTTGCAAAGGAAAAAACATACCCACAACATGATGATGCCACTATCATGCTTCGTCATAAGAACAGTTGTCTCAGGACAATCAGCACTGTAGCACATGTTGTGTTTTGCAGCAAGGCTATAATGTTCAATTTTTGTCTCATCAAACTACACAACTTTTGTTCACACAATTGCAGTGTATTCCGTGTGCCTGTTTGTAGGCTTAAAATGGGCTTTGATATGGGTTTGTTTCAGCAACTGATTTCTTCGTACCACTCTTCCATAAAACCCAGCTTTACTGAGCACCTGGATAGCAGAGGTCCCACTGATTACTTTTCCTATCTCAATTGCAGATCTCTTCATCCCATTCAGAGTCACCACTGGTCTCTTGGTTGCTTTCTCTAATGCCTTTCTTGTTCAGTCACTGGGATTTGGTGGTCAGCCTTCTCTAGGGAAGAGTGTGTCTGAGTCATGTTCTTAATGTTTTGTAATAATGGATTTAATGGTGCTCTAGGTGGGTGTTCATAGTTTGGGATTTAAAAAAAAATATCCAACGTTCTTTGGTGCTTCTACACATGTTTATCCTGGATATGGTTTGATAGCTCCTGGGTCTTCATGATGCTGTTTGCTTAGACATGCTCTTCAACAAACTCTCAAGGTCTTCCAGAAACAACTGCATTCAAAATGAGATCCTGGGGCACTAGAACAACACATTATTGTTGCGTGCCTTCAAGCCATTTCTGACTTATGGTGATCCTAAGGCAACCCTATCACGGGGATGTCTTGGCAAGATTTGTTGAGAGGGTGTTGTCTTTGTCTTCCTCTGAGAATGAGAAAGTGTGACTTTCTCTGTTTCCATGCCTGAACGGAGATGCAACCCTGGTCTCCAGAGCTATAGTCTAATGGTCAGATGACTATTCCACACTGGCTCGACACATAAGTAGACTCAATTAAATTACTTAGGTGATTTCTGGAGGTAATGTGATGCATCAGAGCTTAGGTGTGTCACTGAAAAGGGGGTGAAATGCATACACAACCAAGTGCTGCTATGCTTTTGTTAACTTAACACTATCAATAAACTGTTTGCCCCTTCATGATGTTGTCTAATCTTTTGTACATCAAGTGGCAACAATGCCAGTTAAATCTACTTCAGTTCCAGGTAGCAAGCAACACAACAAAAAATGGGAGCAAGTATCTTCAAGGCAGTGTGTGTGTGTGTGTGTGTGTGTGTGTATGTATACACGTATGCATGTATTTTAATAAAATATTACTATTCATACAAATTATATCTGGGCTCAAGAATTGTATAACATGTCATTTCCAAATTACATAAACTTCTTATTTCTGATAAGAAAATAAAAGGACATAGTACACATATGTTTTGAAATTAAATGAGAAATAATAATTTCATTTAATTTCTACACACAAAGTTCAAATTAAAATAATTGAAAAGGCTACAATCAAATTAATTAATCAAATTTGTGCGAGATAACAACATTCTAGGAAAAAACAATCTATTTGCTAGAAAGTTAATTTGTTTGAAGAAATGTAAACAAAATTAGATATTCAATTTCAGAAAGTGGAATACAATAAATCCCCAGTATCTGCTGGACCGGTATTCACAGTTTCACTTTCCCACAGTCTGCTCCAGGGCTATGGCTGCTGCCACCGGCTAGGGTCTTAGCTCTGCACAGCCAGGCCCACTGCACCTCTCTGGGCTGAGGAAGGAGCGAGCTTCCCTCCCTCTCTCCCTCCTTCCCTGACCAAGAGATGCACATGGCTCTCCCTGAGACCTCCCTAGGCCATAATAGTCTCCCTCCTTTGTCAGTTGAGAGAGGCATGGGAAGCCTAGCTGCCTGGAGCCATGTGCCTCTCCCAGCTGAGGAAGGAGCTGAAGCTGGGAAAGTGTTACCTGGGTTTCCATGGCTGAGCAGAGATTCAAACTCTAGTCTCCAGAACTGTAGGCCAATGCTCAAACCACTACACCATGCTGGCTCTGGAGCGTTACTTCCACTGAACTCTACCATGAGGAGTATTGGGAATATTACATGCACTGAATCATATACTTGAAGAATTGCCTTAGCAAGCAGCATTTCACACCAACAAAATTCTGACTATAGTGTGAATTTTAGTTGTGCATTTGGGTCAGCTTGTTAGCGGATTCTCTGACTGTGCCATGAGAAATTGCATCCCTTCATCATTATATAACACATGTAATTACTAGTCCCTTGGTAAAAGATGATACAGCAGGCTGAAATCTAACCCGTTTGGAAAAGTCTCAGCAGAATATTATGCTCCCCCTTTCTAACTACGCAAAATTAAAACAAGTTTTGTCCCCACCACATAGTGAAATTTATAGGGATAAAGTCTTTAACCTGATTTTCCCTTAGGTAAGGGCTGACACTGGCATAGGAGTGGGGAAGGTAATACTTGCCCTCTGCAGCCACACCAATGTGACCAGGTATACTTGAAGTGACACCATAGCTCATCTGGTTGCCATTTAGTGCCACTGGGTGGATAGGAGCCCTACATAGTCGTATTTGCAGCCAGATCGGGGCCTTTGGGCTGGCTGGCAAGACACAGTAAATGGTCATGGACAAGTAATCAATCAGTCAACTTAAGCCATTTCTGCACTACACTGTTACATGTTATTATTCCACTTTCAACATCCTGTGGAATCCTGGGGTTTGCAATTTAGGGAGGGGCATTTAGAATTCTCCTCCAGAGAACTCTTTGCCCTCAGTAAACTATGAACCCCAGAATGTTGAAAGTGGAATAAAAGCGCTATAACATTGTAGTATGGAAATGGTCTTAATTTCATAACTCTTTATGTAAGTCTATAAAAAATCACACTGCATATTTAGAAAGCATATTCTTTTCTTCCAGCACTATGCAGAATTTTGCCACAAATATCAAATAGCTTACTACTACTTACTGCTTTCAGTTACAATGACAACTCTATTCTGAAGTAAGTCATATTTCTACTTTCAAGTGAAATGTAGCTGCTGCTTCTTGTAAAGAAGCTAATATCATCCCCTCTGTCAAGGAGAAATTTACAGTTTGGATGGATGCTCCCTCCCTATTGCATGTAATCATAAATGAAAGCATGTTCACACACACAAACAGTTTAATAGACCTGATCAAACAGCTTGTTCATGTCCTTGAACCAAAACCATTTATTGTCCAAATGACCAGACCAGCCAGTTGTCTGAATACCTCTACCAACCAAACTGGATTAACTGTGGGGTTCTGTCATAATGGATGCATACTACTTTATCTTCATTCTGTCTTACAAACTTGTAACCGCATGCTACTGGATGTTGCAGTTATCATGCTCCCTGGCCCAGACTGAAACATGCCAAGAACCAAAGTTCCAGTCAGTGCAAAGAACTAATCAATGCCAAGACCCAATCAGAGTCATCTGCTAGATGACACAGAGATGTTGTGATAATAGAAAAGAACTCTCAGTTTGCTGTCATCACTGCCACAGAATATGCTTGATGATGTATGTTAATGTGTGTGCTTAGACAAACCTGGAATAAGTCTTCCCCATCTTTCTTTGAGTTACTCTCTTCTTGCTTCATTACCCTTGGCTCACTGTATTACACAGAGCTGCCTTGGCTCTGCTCTGTGAGTGAGGGATGCTTGGGGATGATCCCGTCCCCAATGACTCTGTGAGTCATCTGCACATTTCAAAATTACTAGGTCTTCAACAGGAGTTCTCCAGAATCAAGAAGAATCCACCGGTTGTCAAGAGTTTTAATAAGCCTTCCAGTGTTCCAGAGAAGAAACATTCCCAAGGATCCTCTTGCCCTGCAATTCCCACAATCCTTCACCACTGGCTATTCTGGTTAGGGCTGATAGGAGCTGCTGACTAACCACATCTGGAACACCACAAATTGCCCATCACTGGTCTAAACCCCAATAAATCCTGGAATCAAAGTCAATTACACTTTAAACTTCATAATTAAGAAAAACTTTCAAAACAACGACTGAGAAATTTATCCTGATGTAAGATATTTTGGTTTAAATGTGTGAGTGAAATAATGTGATTTCTATTAATCACTTTTATAATACAGCTATTCATCTGTGTCAAGTAAAACCGCCTCCATGTGACCAGGCAGAAACATTTTTACCAACCGGAAGAGAATTGGTTCTTTATCTGCATTCAGACTGTTCATCAGTCACACTAAGAGGCTACTAGTTGAGGTATTTGCTACTTTAGTAGATAGGTGGGCACCAAAAAGATTTGTTTGCTTTTAGGAACTGACTTGCAAAGCTACTGTAAACTACTTATTTTGTAAGTGTATGTGAATGTGTGTATAAGAATTTTCCTCTGTTTGAGACAATATAGTATTTCCTCTATTTGAGACAATATAGTATTTGTTGAAAATAACCTGGTAGCTATAAATTAGACACTTTTAGTAAAACACTTTTAGTAAAGACACTTTTACAAAAACAATTTTTCAGCAATGCACCATACTGAAACAGAAAAACAGTGAGCCTGTCTCACTGTAATAGTTCCAAAACAAGGAAATCTAGACATCTGAAACTTGGCATGGATACTAATTGAATCATATCTGTATGTACCTCAGGGTTATTTTTTTTAATTATCAATTTTAATCTGTCTGTTGCCCACAGTATTTATTCATTAGATGTCACACTAACTGATTTAAAGGTGGCTATAGGGTACAGTACTATTCGGTCACCAGATGGAAGACTTCGGACTTCCACAAAAATGGAACATTTCTGCCAATGACTTCCATTGATGATGCCATCCCACCACCAAAAAAATGATTCACAACTGAGACCACAGAGCAGCACATGAGATGCAAAAAGGGTACATCTAGATGGAAGAACTTCTAGGAATATATTGCAATATTGCCAAAGTTTAACTCCCTCAAATCATCTTTTATACATTATTGCACTTCATGTGCCAACAGTTCCATGGCTTCACTCATGCCATGCAGAGGCCATGGCCAAGATCTTGCACTGGGAGATGTAACATCTCATGTAGCCATGTCTCCATAGCTATATATAATTTGCATCAAACAGAAGCTTGGCTAATAGACAAGGTCAACAAGTGTTTGTGTAGGTGTGGTGGAAAAGACATCATAAGGTGAGCTTGCATCTGTTGGGTTAAACCTCCTCAGCCCCAGAGAGGCTTTTGGGAGAGTCTGTTGGGTTAAGGCTGTTGTGTCTGTTGGATAAGGTTGTTTGTGTGAGCAGGGAAAAGGCTTCTTTGTGTGCTTATTAGTGTTTTGTTGTTCATTTGTGTGTAGGCCCAGGTCCTCTGCCTGACCACATAGTCTTTGAGGGATAGGGCATCTTCTGAAAGGAAGTGAGGCAGAGACCTGGTTAGGGAAGGAGCAAGCTGGCACTATCACTCTATATAGCTGCAGCCCTAGTCCCTGGAGCTTGGCTGACAACACATGTTTTGTGTGGATGTTAGGGGAATTGAGGGAGCTGGAGAGTTTTGAGGTGGAGGGTTTGGAATTCTGTTTCAGTATCTACTTAAGACTACTGAACATGGAAGCAAGTTAGCTGCTGCAGTCACCTGCATCAGTTGTGTCATGTTTGTGGTTTTGCCAGAAGATGTAGATAGCTACACCTGCAGCAAGTGAAAGTTGGTTGCCTTGTTGGAAGAGGAGGTCCACCAACTTGAGGCCTATGTATTTACCCTTCAGTGTATTAGGGAATATGAAGTTTTCTTGGACAGAGCACAGCAGAGCAGACTGTCCTGGATGAGAAACACACAACAAACAAGGGATGTCTCTGCAGAGGAGTTCAGTTCCCAAACATAGGGGGCAGATATTTGGAGGAATGTTACACAAAGCAGTAGAAGGACCAGGGATCATTTTGTGAGTTTGGAGTTACAGAATTGATTCAAAGTTCTCTCCCTTATCAGTGATGATGAGGAACAGGAACAAGAGCAACACTGTCAGTCTTCAGAGAATATGCAGGTGAACTTGGAAGATTGAGCACATGGAATGGCACTTGCCAATTCCCGGAGGAGACGTATGGTGGTGGTAGGAGACTCCCTGCTGAGGGGAAAAGAAGGAGTAGTTTGCTGGCCTGATAAACTGTCTTGAGAGATGTGCTATCTCTCTGGGACAAAAATCCATGATGTAACAAGAGAGGCTGACAAGACTAATCAAACCCATTGACACTTATCCTTCCCTTTTGATCCATGTGGAAACCAATGACACAGCAGGGCACAGCCTTCAGAATATCACAAAATATTATGAGGGTCTGGGTAGGAAGCTGAAGGATGAACAGGTTGCCATTTCATCTCTCCTCCCTGTTTAAGGACATGGTCCAGAAGCAGATAGAAGAACAGTGGAGATGAACAGTTGGCTCCATGGATGGTGTACCAGGAATGATTTGGTTTCTTGGACCATGATCTGTCGTCCTACGAAGATGAACTTCTGGCAAGTGATGGGTTGCACTTCACAGCAGTTGGCAGGAATGTTTTTGCTAAGAGTCTCACAAACACAATCAGGAAGACTTTAAAGTGAGTTATGTGGGAGATGGAGACAGTATTTGTGACAGTATTCATTAAGTGCTGGAGACAGCAGGCCAAATGTTGTAGAGAGAACCAGGTGAATAGTACAAGAACCCAAGTGAAAGAGGGGAAAAAAACCTTAAAAAAGCAGCTAGTGGGAATGACCCATGGTCTTAGATGTCTCTGCACTAATGCATAGAGCATGGGAAATAAACAAGATGAACATGAACTCTTAACACTACAAAACAAATAAGATATAATAAGCATGACTGAAACCTCGTGGGATGAATCTCATGATTGGAATGCAGGATTATAAGAGACTGGATGGGGGTATAACCTATTTCAGTGAGATAGACCAACAGGAAGGGAGAGGAAGAAGCATTATACGCCAAGGATGTTTACTCTTGTGAAGAGATCCACGATTTAAATTCCGGAAACCAGGTTGAGAGCATCTGGGTAAAAATTAAGGAGAAGAAACAACAGTGATATCATTGTGGGGGTCTATTATAGACCTCCAAGCCACACTGAGGATTTAGTTGATGCCTTTCTGGAACAGATGATGAAACATTCAGATAGGAGAGGTGTAGTAGTAATGGGAGATTTCAACTATCCTGATATTCGTTGGAAGTCAAACTGCCAAGAATATCAGGTTCAACAAATTCCTCACTCGTCATGCAGACAATTTCATTGTTCAGAAAGTGGAAGAGGCAACAAAGGGATCAGGTATTTTAGATCTGATCCTAAGCAACAATGATGACCTGGTTAATGGGGTGTAAATGATGGGATTCTTAGGTGCGAGTGACCATGTTCTTCTGGAGTTTGTTATACAGTTGGCCCTCATGGATTTGATTATTTGCAAGTTTCTCCAACTCCAGGCACTTCTTTTCTGGGGGATCCTTCTCTCTGAGTGGCTCTGATCAGGCTATGCAACCCTTTAAAAATGCATCCCTTGTCTTTCTCCTCTTCCACCACTCACTACCTGGCCAGCTGATGACGGCCCACAGTCCAATTTCTCAGCACCATAAAAACCCCTCCTAATGTCCCCTCAGACACAAGGAAGGAGATGGAAGTATAAGGCCACTATGTTGACCTACCTCCTTTCCCTGATCTGGTTTGGACCCTGGGTGCCAGTTCTCCCCACCATGCCTCAGCACCCTTCCCACAGACACGCACGCATTTTGATATTTGTGATTTTTTTCCTCTTTTGTGTGAGTCTTGCACACCTAACCCTAGCAAATATGGAGAGCCAGCTGTATAGCAGAAAGGTGATGACAGACACGTATTCTGGATTTTAAGAAAACTGATTTAAATAAACTTAAGGAGACACTGGATGTGATCCCATGTTCTGGAATACTAAAAGAGATGGGAGTTCATGATGGATGGGAGTTCATAAAAAGTGAGATACTGAAGGTACAATTTCAAACAGTTCCCCTGAGGAGGAAAAATGGGAGATATCTAAAGAAACTGAGAAGGATGTCTAAAGAATTTTCAACTGAATTAAGATTTAAAAGGGACATGTACAAGAAATGGAAAGGGGGGAAGTCACCAAAGAGGAGTTCAAACAAATAGGCAGCATGTGTAGGAGAAAGTCAGAACAGCTAAGGCCCAGAACGAGCTCAGGCTTGCTAAAGAAATTAAAAATAATAAAAAGGGCTTTTTTGATACGTCCGTACCAAAAGGAAGAACAATGAAATGGTAGGAGAACTGCATGGAGAAGATGGTGAAATGCTAATAAGGAACAGAGAGAAGACAAAACTACTCAATATCTTCTTTGCCTCAATCTTCTCTCAAAAGGAAAATAGTACCCAACCTGGGGAAAATGGAGGAGATGATGCAGTAAGGGAAATGCAGCACAGAACAGATGAAGAGAGAGTACAGGAATACAAATGAATTCAAGTCTCCAGGGCCAACTGAACCACATCCCAGGGGATTAGAGAGCTGGAAGAAGTAATTTCAAGAATTATTGGCCACAATCTTTGAGAATTCCAAGAGAATAGAAGTCCCAGCAGGCTGAAAGCAAGCAAATGTTGTCCCCCATCTTCAAAAAAAGGGGCGGGGAGAGGACTCAAACAAGTACTGCTCAGTCACTCTGATATCAATACCAGGAAAGATTCTAGAGCAAATCATCAAACAGACAGTTTGTCATACTTAGAAAGGAATGTGGTAATCACTAAAAGTCAGCATGAGTTTCTCAAAAACAAGTCATATCAGACTAATCTTATCTTATTTTTTTTTAAAATAGAGTTACAAGCTTGGTAGATGAAGCAAATGCAGTGGATATAGCATATTTTTATTTCAGCAAGGCCTCTGACAAGTCCCCCGTGATATTCTTGCAAGCTAGTAAAATGTGGGCTAGACATTGCTACTGTTAGGCAGATTTGTAAATGGTTAATCGACCAAATCCAAAGGGTGTTCACCAATGGCTCCTCTTCATCCTGGAGAGAAGTAACGAGTTGGGTTCCATAGGGTTCTATCCTGGGACCAGTATAAATGACTTGGATGATGGAATAGAGGTCATTCTTATCAAATTTGCAGATAACACCAAATTAAGAGGGGTAGCTAATATTCCAGAGGACAGGATCAGAATTCAAAATGACCTTAACAGATTAGAGAACTGGGCTAAAACGAACAACACAAATCTCAACAGGGAGAAATGTACTACACGTGGGCAGAAAGAAATGCACAGATATAGGATGAGTGACACTTGGCTTGACCAAAGTACTTGTGTATGAGATCTTCGTAGACCACAAGCTGAACATGAGTCAACAGTGTAATGGAGCAGCTAAAAAACCCAATGTGATTCTAGGCTGTATCAATAGTAGTATAGTGTCCAGATTGAGGGAAGTAATAGTACCAGTCTATTCTGTTTCAGAATACTGTGGATTTCACTTGGAATATTGTGTCTAGTTTTGGGCACCACAACTGAAGAAAGATATTGACAAGCTGGAACATGTCCAGAGGAGGGCAATCAGAACGATACAAGGTCTGGAAACCATGCCTGATGAAGAACAGCTTAGGGAGCTGGGTATGTTTAGCCTAGAGCAGAGAAAGTTAAGAGGTGACAAGAAAGCTGTGTTTAAATATTTGAAAGGATGTCCTATGGAAGACGGAGCAAGCAGAAAACAATGGCTTCAAACTACAGGAAAAGAGATTCTACCTAAGCATCAGGAAAAACTTCCTGATGGTAAGAAATGCCTGGCAGTGGAATACCCTGCCCTAGGGCATGGTGGAATCTCCTCTAGAGATTTTTAAATAGAGGCTGGATGGTCATTTGTTGGGAGTGCTTTGATTGTATATTCCTGCACAGGAGAAGGTGCACAACATGGCTGTTGTGGTCTCTTCCAACTATATGATTCTATGTCTCCTGTTGCTAACCCACCTTGTAAGGTACATCCCCCCATGGCCATTTCTGGGTTGCCCTATTTAAGTATTTTTTCACTGGAAGTTTTCAAACGTAGTAAACTTCTACAAATACTTTAAGAAGAAAGAAGAAAAGGACTAGAAAGAGAAGAGGAAAAAAATGAAAACGGAAAAAGTCAAAGAATACAAAAAGAAGATGACTTCCATTTTTCCTATCAACAGTATGTAACATTCAAATTATTTCACGTCTTGCTAAATAAAAACCCAACTGCTCTCTTCATTCCAGCCCCTATTACCTTATTTTCAGCACCCAAAGATAGATAGATAGAGAGAGAGAGAGAGAGAGAGAGATATTATCAAGGTTGACATATCTAGCATTAAAGTATCAATAAATGCCCGTCTATGATTCTAAGCCACTAAATCATAATAAGTAGTATTCCATTTTCTCTAAATTTTACCATAAGTCTTTATCTGTTAAATAGCATCACTAAATCTGTTCAATCATTAAGCTCTCTTGCAACACTAACATTTCCATTTTATTTAAGCTCCAATATTTCTATCAAATTTTATCATAAAAAATTCTTATCAAGATCCACATCCAGTTCTCATTGTCCTATATTTGTGACCAAATCTCATAACATTTTAACATCATTTCAGGCAGATATTATTTCTTTTATTTCATTTTAAATTTAACTCTTGCTTTCATCTTTCTCTGACCTTACCATGACGTTCCTCTGCCAATCTGCTCAGCTTCTCTTGTTTACGCCTTGTTGTTATTTCCTTCTCCTTTCAATTTTATCCTTTAAAAGAATTATTTTGAAACAGAGTGCCTTCATTTTCCATCCTGCTCTCACCGTCTTCATTCTTAGAGGCAAATCTTTCCATTAAATTCTCATAAGTGTGTTCGTCCATCAGTATAAATTCCTGAGACATCAATTCAGACTAGCTTCCATCTCCTTGCACAACATTTCCTATTTTACAATTCAGTAGTGCTTGGGTGTTTTCTCTTTACTAAAATTCAGCTCAGTCATAAAAATCCATAGTCATCCACAGAAACACGTCCTTGTGATTCCTTTGTTAATTCCCATTAAACACATCAATCTCCAGTCCTTTTATTTAAGTCCCAAAGTTACAGGGTAAACACACTTACTGAGTTCTTAGTTGCAAAGAGAAGGCAGCATGGCAAGCTTCCATACAGCCATTTTAATTGGAAGAATTCTTCACTTACATGCTCCTAAGGTTATGTTTGGAAATTTTAAAAGAAGCAGGTGCTGATTTAGTCTCCACTAGATCTTCCAGATCAGAAGATCTGTGCTTCACAGCGAGGGCAAAGATGTAACCCCCTGCGACCTTCCCTCTTAATTCTGCATTTACTTGTGAGTAACAAGAATTCCAGATCCTCATGAGCACTCGATTCACTTCCCCTTTAATTCAGGGTTTCACCAACCTAAGATCTCTCTGGCTGGCACTTTAACACGAAAGCTTCTCTCATTGAAGACAGCCAACAAGAAGTGTTAATCCACCATTCCTGCCAGAAGTCATCTCACCATTTCTGTCAAGGAGCAGGGGGATCAGCAGCAATGCATCCAGTTATTTTCATTTAGCTGTATGCCCTGAGGCAAACACCAGTAGGGACTTCTACAATCCTTTGGACATCCCTGCAGATGACATCTTTACAGAACATCCAGGAAACGCAAAATAGCTGGATGTGTCGCCAATGATTTCCCCTGTTTTCCAACAATCTGGAAATAGCCATGTTGGGGGAGGAGGCTGTGCAGTGAACAAGGTGGTGTTTTGGGGCAGCTTTTGGTCATTGCATGGTAGGAAGAGAGAGTTGCAATGATCTAAGTTGACATTTCTTGAAGGCTTGTGTATACCATACTTCCAGGGATATTCGCACTACAAATGCAATAAGGTAGTCTGAATAACCTATATTTTATTAGATATAAGTCCAACTGAGCGCCATAAAGCACCCTCTCAGAAGTGACCAGAATTGAAAGTGACCTTAAAAGTCATTTTGAAGTAGAGTCCAACTTCTTGTCATGGTGGATTCCCTAAAATGACCTCTATAACCTCTATAAGATGTTCATTCAGCCTCAGTTTAAAAATATTTAATAAAATATAGTCCAGTACTTCCTGAGGCAGTCTATTAAACCATTGAACAGCTTATACCCCTAAGATATGTTTCCTAATGTTTGGACAAAATCCTTTCTTTCATTTCTTTTTAAAACGCTGCCCGTTGGTTTAGGTCTTATCTTCCCAAGTAACAGCATACTGATTTGCTTTATCATTTATGTTCAAATATTTGAAAATTATTATCATTTTTCTTCTTCCAAATGTGTACACAACATCTCAACTTTAAGCAGCAAACCACCTTAAATTATGCACACTGTGCCATCTTTTGCTACTATGCTAGTCGTATCTTTGAAAACTGGTGGACTTGGCAAATACAGTGTGGGGAAAACTCTCATTTCCTAATTTAGACTTTTTGCAGCTCAGAGCAGATGCTTCAGTACTGTCTGTAAATATCCTCAGTATGCAGCAAGAATCCATAACAATTATGTCTTGCATAATATGTAGTTTTCACCAGAATTTATTAAGATGTAGAACAGTTTATAGTTTCACAGCACCTACTCTTCTCCTTCTCATAACTGTGGATTAATTTATTCAAATTCAATTTTTCAAATTCAACACGTATCATAAATTAAAAATTAAAAATAAAACAACTCAATGACATAGTTTTTTGAACAAATCTTTCTGTTTGTGAAGTTTTGATCCATAACAGGGAAGCTTTCTAGGTATTCTTGCTCAAAACAGATAAGGCATATTTCAAGCTCTGGCATTGGAGGACTCACTTTACTACTTTCTTGAATGTCAGATTTACTGTGACATTAGAAATCAGTATTTAGAACTCTTAGAAAACAAAGCACTAGAAAATGAAGTAGAAATGAAGTTCTTTATTACAAGCCATAAAGCAGTATGCTCCATGGAGGATTTCCATTTTTGCAGTTAATATAGCTAACTGCAGGAAAATATTATGATAGTTGTGTGGGAGACTGACAACTGAAAGAACCAAAAGCTTTGTGGACATTTTTAGGTTTACATGGTCCACTATAAAAATTACATTTTTGCCATGTACTTTTTTAAAAGTATATTTCCCTTACAAAGTTTTGACAAGTATTTTAAACATATTTTAATAGCTTGCATATAAATATTGACTAATTCAAATAAAACATGATGATCATAATGATAAATTTCGAACTGGTTCTTCTCTCCACCCTTCTACAGACTGTTCTTTCATTGTGCCACATTATATCTCAAGACTGGGAAATCCACAAACACAATAACAATGTTCCTAAAAGTTCTGTATAATGAGGTTTTGTATAACAAAGATAATTTATTGTAATTCACATGGATTCCACCTGGGCTTTTATTTCTGAAGCACAAAAATGTATGCGTAGAAGCCACTAATGGGAAGTAACTAGAGCTAACTAGTTCGGTCAGAGACTCATAACTCCCAGAACAGTCTATGGCGGGAGTGGGGACGGTATGGCTTGTGGACCTTGTATATCCCCTCCTTCTACTTTTGTGGTCCCTCAAATGTCTTGGCAGTCCTCTAAAGCCCTCCACTCATTTGGGGAGCTGTACAAATTAGGTGCTGTTAGGTGCCTCCAGGCTATATAAATCTGCATGCAAACGTGACAGTTTGCCTTCCCCCAATCCCTCAATTTTTTTCCCAGCTAGATTTTGGCAAAAAATGGACACAGAAAGTCCCATGATAGAGGACATGCCAGTGTGGACTCAGGGGCAAAAGTTGTTTCCCAGTCCAACAAGGTTACCCAGCCCCAGCTGAAGGGAAGGGCGGTTAAGGAAAAGTTGTTTTTTAACTTTTAAAATAAGGAAATAATTTTCAGGAGTATGAAACAAACTTGGAGGCAGACCTCAATGGGCTGCTCCCTGGGAAAAAAGAAGGATCACAAAATTAGTCAAGCTGTCTGAAATAATACTTGTCACAAGCATATGCTCTTACTGGCAGAGATTTTTTAATGAAACTAAACAATAAAATCATATCTACATGTACACAAGTAGTAAGAGAGTTGGCCAGATGGATTTTCTTTTTTAATTTTCACTCTCGCCAAACTCTTTTATTGGTAAAGCACCTGCACTACCAAAACAAACAAACTTCTGATGCAGAGTAAGCTTGACATGGTCCTCCTTTAAGTTTAAAGTGCCAAAGAGACCACGGCTTAGTATAAGCAGGATGTAGCCCCTTTATAGCCATTCTAATATATCAAAACATCAATGCTAAAAGTAATGTTCAGATCTCATTTACTAAATCCCCTTTCACATACGATTTGGAAATTCTGATCTTTCAGAAGAGTTTATAAAGCTAAGCTTAAGCTAAAATAAACATCCACACACTTACATTTCCTACTAAACAGTCCTAGTCCCATGATAATCATGCTTTTGTTTAGGAGACAGGAAAGGTCCCTTATGGCTCTAACATCACAATCTCTCAATATTTATGTATAGGTTTGTTCAAAACAGCAGCTTATTTTGCTATGGGAGTACAACAGCTTACTGGCCAATCTACTAAGCTAGCAACAAAGACAAACAAACAGGGTTGTAATACTGAAATAAATCTCTTGCAAGGACAGAGTCTGTGTGTTTGTGTGTATGCCTGTGTTATTCAACACAACTTGCAAGAAAAGCTTCATTAGTCAAAATCTAAGGCACAGCACTCATTAAAATCCATTTAGGAATAGCCCTGTTGGCAGCCAAGGGACCTGCTTAACATGGTCTTCACAATCTCCATGTACACCTGCTTTAATGTACACTTAATTAAGATGGCAGCCCTTGGGAGACGATAACATCTAGCCCCACTAGGGCATTATTTTTCTACTATAGTTTCTAGGTGTACAATAATCAAGCAATTACTTTTCTAATTAACGAAAGCTATAATCTCTTACTGGAGATTTTCTGAAGAAAAACAGACCTTCTGGTATATTCTACTCTTGGCCACTTTGTCTCTAACTCCTTAAAAACTTGTGGAATTGTACTATGAAAGTACAGAAAATCCTGTTTTAATTGACCAAACATTAGCATGGAGTTATCAGTAAACTGCATTCCCTTCATTCTCCTTTGAACTTATTTGTACAGGTCCAAACACTGGTATGACATAATCAGCTCCAAATAGAATACTTCCACACCATGCTATGCAAGTGTCTGATGAAATAAATGATCCATGTACTTAATATGCTTTCAGTCACAAAATAGTTTCTTTGTGACTCCATGAGCATTGTGTAAGCTGTAAAGAGGCTCACTTTATGTCAACATTCTTCTTCCACTAGGCAGATCTGATTGTGAGTTTGCTCTTCTTTTAGACAATACTTTTACTTATTTCCTTCTCAATGGATTTATTAGCCAAAGTATATAACTGAGTCTTAAGAGTTTAAATTTAGCTGCACTTTGGATGAAATGGTACACATTGTTGATGGCACTGACTGACACAAGCAGTTTATGTTTGTTCCTACTAAATAAGGGAGAATAGCTCTGCTAGATTATACAAAATGTTCATTTAAACCACCCTTCTGTCTGTTGATCGTTGATACCTTTAAAAAGCCCACAAACAGGCTATGATGTTAATAGCCACCCCAAATTGTTTACCTCTACCATGAGAAAATCAGTAATTAATGGCATTTTGCCACTACTAATTATCCATCCATCCATCCATCCATCCATCCATCCATCCATCCATCCATCCATCCAATTTATATGTCATCTTTTCTTCCAGTGGGACTCAAGGTGGCTTCCAAAAAAGTTTAAACAACATTAAAAACATTTAAAATAATTAAAAACATGTAAAATTATAAAAACGTACAACATTAAAAAACCCCCACAGTTTAATAAATAACTAAATAAATAAAAAGCTCCTCCACTCACACATTAAAAGCCGGTGTGAAAATAAATGTTTTTGTCTGCCGGTGAAAGAAAAGCAGGGAGGGGGGCCAGCCTAGCCTCCTGCGAAAGAGTGGTCTTCTGAGCGGCCACTGAGAAGGCTCTATCCTGTGCCCTCACCCATTGAACCTGAGAAGGTAGTAGGACCGAGAGAAAGCCTTCCCCTGCAGATCTTAGGGCTCTGGCAGGTTTGCATCTACCATGTCCAATAGCCCTCTGACAGATTTATTCTCCATCACCCTGTCCAGTTCTTATTTAAAACTGCCAGTCACAATATCTTATAATAAAAAAAGACAGCCAGTCTGCTACAGTGGAAGTCCTAATTGAAATCTTTGCTTAATGGGTCATCTCTCACTAACTCAACTAGCTTCTAAGCTGAAGAAGGTCACTTTTTTTTGTTTTTTGATCATGAAGCCATGGGCCTGTAGAACTGACAGTGTGGCCAATAGGGCTGGTTGGGTCCTGGGCATGTGGGAGACTTTAAAAGGATATCATCCAAATATGGCTTCAGGTGTGCCACAGAGGCAATCATCACCTTGGTGAATACCCAAGGGGGCAAGGCCAACTTGCAAGGTAGGGCTTAAACTGATAGTGAGCATTGACACAACAGAAATAAAGGTACATGTGAGATGAAGAGTGGATAAGGATATGAAAATAAGCTCCCAAAATCTCTACTGAGAGGAGATAACCCTCTGGAAATATGTGTTCCTGAATTATCTTAAGGTTTTCTTTCCAGAAGCGTCTGTATTTTACAAACTTGTTGACAAATCTGAGATCCAGAACTGGACAAACTCTTCCCCTCTTTTTGTCCACCATGAAGAAAACAGAGTATAGTCTTTTGAATCTCTTGCTTGGTGGGACACATTCTATGGCCTCCAACTCTGAAATGCAAAAAAATGGCCTGATGCATGGTGAGGTTCTTTAGAAGATTTTTGGAAATCGGTGACCTGCTAAAGTTTTGGCTTTTGACTGAATTCTATTGTGTAACCTTTGCTTATTGTTCTCAATACCCACTGATCTGTTGTGGTAAGGGACCATGCTTGTATGAAGTGTGAAAGCCTTACTCCTATCCCAGAAGAAAGATAGTCACAAAACTGGTTTATTTGTAGTAGGCTGGCTGCCTTGGGAAGAAGTCCTGTCTGGGCCTCCCTGGGAATGAAACGAAAACTGGGACCCAGACCAGGTTGGCTTGAAAGACTTGAAGTCTCTTGAACTGGAGAATGAGCAGAAGGGATTAAAAGACTATGATTGTTTGTCCTGTCATTTTGTCTCCTTCTTTGGCATGGAAGGGCATAGCCTTCTTCTTGTTCCTTGTTTCAATAAGAATGTCTTTAATGGCCTCCTCAAAACCTCCAAAGGAGGTTTTGCTTATAATTGACTGTGGCCAAATGGACTGTAGCCAAACTGGATCTGGACTGTGTGTCCACATTCCAGTGTCTCAGCCAAATGAACCCTCTCGCTACAGTTATGGAAGCAATGGTGTGAGCAGAAAAGGTCAAGGAATCCTTGGTAGTGTCAGCCACAAAAGCTAAGAATTTATAGATTTTAAGTAGTGCTCCGTATATAGACTTTTCATCTAGGTCTTGGTTTTCAAATATATCTTGAACCCAAAGCATAGCTGCCCTGGCAATAAGAGATGCTGCAAAAGATGCTCAAATAGATATAACAGAGGCCTCATGGAAGCATTTGAGTGAAGAATTTGCCCTCTTCTTAAGTGTTCTTAAGGGCCAAAGCTCCTTCCCTAGGCGTCAGAGCATTAGTCAGAAGCTCTGAAACTGGCCCATTGATGAGCGTGGGCTTAAGAAGATTCATAGCTTCTGGAGGAAGCCACATTAATGGTCTTTCTGCTTTGTATGGGGTTATCGCAGTCTAATTTAACCATACCCCTGAAATCAGCTGGAAAAGAGGTAACTTACAAGGAGGCCTTGATTTCTGGAAGCATGCCCACTCAACTGGAAGATTCAGTGGAAGGCTTGGATCCCTGAGAGAAGTTGAGTGAAAGGCAGTTGCATCAACATCTCTAGAAAAAGGTAAGGTAAAGACTCCTCTCCTTGTTACTTCCTCATTAGAGAAATGAATGGCCTCTGCTTCTGAGCTTGGTTGTATAGTTGCAATGTGAGAGCTAACCCTGCTATAAGCAATAGGTCTTCTGGATGTGGAGCAGCCTGTGGGGGCATTTGGCTCAACCCTTTAAGCTCCCTGGCAACCATGGAGGAAAGCTATTTCAGACATGAATCCTAATTTAAAAATGGCACAGAAACTGAGAAAGTTAGTGGGCAAGTTTTCTCAAAATGGCTGGCTTCAGCCCGTGATTCAAAACGGGCACCACCATACATATGAGCACAATTTTAGGGATGGCTGCTTTAGGTCTGGTGCACAAGTGGGTTGTCTTTTTAGTCTTTCCAGCTCCCCTAAGCAATTCATGTTTGCTTAGGAGAAACAGAGGGGTCAGCTTGTTGGGGAGCTGCGACTGGGGGGAAGTAACTGGGGAATTAAAACCAGCTTCCTCCTCTGTATCTACCCCTTCTGACTGATCATCTGACTAGCAGCAGTACTATGCAATCACAGACTGCCACTTGGGGCAACAAGGTGATCTTAGCAGCTTCAGCTTCGGTGAGGTTAGAGGCTGCTTCAACATAGTCTATTTCCTCCACAGTCAAACCAAGCTTCTAAACAGCAGCAGAGGCAGATGCGAGAAGGGGTCGAGCTAGTACGCATCTTTATAGTCTCTGTGGGGGTCAGTTAAGAAGTGTTCACAGTTCCTGGACAACTCTCACATGCTTCACTGAGGGGCTCTTGGGGCCTGACGTGCCCTTAGCTTTTGAATTTGCTTTCCCTGTTTTCCACCTTCCACAGAAAGACAGTGATGCAAACAAGGAAGACACAGCAGAAGGAGGGGGATGGGACAAGAGGGGAAGGGAAAAGTATGACGACAACAGCTTTAAAAAAAAAAGACAGAGAAAGGAAAATAGAAAGGAAGGTGGAGGAAAAACAAAGAAATAGAGGCAAGAGAAAATGGAGGAGCCAGTATGCACTTTCCTGGGTGAGGAAACGAAGAAGAACTGAGGAGGAGCTAGGGATCCAATAAGAAATACTCTTCAAAAAAAGAGCATGTGATCCCTCGCCTCTCCTGGGCAATGACTGGAATTTCTTGGATGACTCCTTCTCCACTGGCTGAGAAAGTCATCATGCTCTGGTGCATGAAAACAATAAAGAGTTTTGTGGCACCTTAATGCCTATCATATTTATCATGACATCAGTTTTTTTGGATTGCAGTTCATTTCCTCACATGTATTAATTAATCTGTGAAATGAGAAAACCGTGTCTATTCGGGCCAAAGGCAATTAAAATGAAATTCTGATCAATGCTAATTCTGAAATTTGCCTTTGAAGGGCCACTGTTCAAGAATAGCAATCTTAAGGTCAGTGACAGAGTGTCCTGTAAGACTGAAATATTCTAGTGTTTTCTGAATACTACCTTTTTTGATGTCAGACCTATGCCTGTTCTTTGCAAAGACTTGTCTTTTGTGTTCTATGTAGAACAGAGGTGGGCAGAAGGTAAATCTGTCTCTCTTCATAAAACTATAGCTGATTGGCAGTAGTTAAGCTAGAATTTCTGGGTTAAACAATAACAGCAATAAAATGACCACCATGCCACTGCTCTAAATTATATCACTGACATGAAGGAAACTTGAGATAACCAGAAGTAGATTCTTGTTTGTAAGAATGTGAGCGTCATTCAGCTGGTATTCAAATTCCTGGGCTAACAATTCTTTAACTTGAAGTCTAAATTTTTGAACCAGACTCTGGTTGATGGAACTCAGAGTTCATGTAAAAAAAACAACAACAAAAAGATCCCTCCACAAGTCTGAAATGTGATCATGCAGAAGCTGAAAGGCATTGCCGGCAGACAGTTAGATATATCACATTGGAAGATGGGCAGGCGAGTAAACTCTTGCTATTGTGATTCATACTATTAAAGGTCCTGTAACAGTGATGACTAATTAGCTATGATACTGGCTCCTGGACAGGTCAAGACTACATCTGTGGCCTGTTGTTGGTTTTGAGCAGATTTTTCATATTGGATGTCTTCTGTGGGGAAGCCCTGTGAGATGGAAGTATGATCCAGATGAGATGTAGATCTCTGATAATACATTGGAGGTACTTGAACTGAGATCTACCTATATGATGTTCTGTCACTTTCTTTTCCAGATATGTTCTGTAGTAGATCATTCCTGGGCACTAGTTCTGGCTTGGTTTTAACAGGCTAACATGACCATCTCTTTGAAAATGTTCTCAGCACTTTATTTTGACAGAAATATTATAATAATACAGGTTTATACCCCATGTTAAGTGTCTGTCAGACTTGTTTCATTATATTCTATAACTCATAATCTGATTTGTGTTCTTGCTCGATGAAACTCAATTATGTGAGAAGGCAGAGCATTTCTTATAAATGTGAACATTCAAGATTAGTTTTAGTAATAAATAGTGAAGGCAAGGAGAAAACAGAGTATGTCTTTGTTGCTACTACAATGGACTGAAATAGATATTAAGGAAAGCATGATTTATTTGTTTTTTTTATTGCATCCAAACCCTTACTCATTTATTATAGAAGTGTATCAAATATTTTAAAATATTTTTTTCTATACACTTTTGGAAGATTCTTCAGATAGTTTTGGAAGGCACAGTTTAGAATATTTTGCTGTACATAAACACATGCCACAAGTGTGTCACTAAAATATTGTAATTTACACCCATCCTTTTATCTAATTCTGGAAGCAGTACTCTCATATTCTTATTCCCCAGAGATGTGAAGGTACAAGAAAGCAACAGAAAATTGTGTGTGTGGAGGGGAGGGAATGGGCTACTCCTCTTGCCTTATTCCTGACCTCCTCCTCAACACTTTTAGAACATTAGAAAAAACCCCCCAATATTTTCTCTTTAGGAATGAATGGAAAGATTTTAAAATGTTTGACACACTCATATTGTGTAGTATATTATTCACAGCATTAGAAAATAAATGTATAATATGCTCTTGAAGAATTTAAGATTTTCAATGTTGTGTTAAGTTTTATTCAGTAATCAAATATGCTGCCAATCTTTAATACTGTCACTATGTAAAATTATTTCTTTCAGAGTAATGCACATCTTTTATTTACAGCAAAATCTGTAGCTAGTACTTTGGATCTCTATTTTCCCCTTACTCTGTAGGTAGAAACACTTAGATAATGTGCTCAGGCAGCATAGAAGGTAAATATTTGCAGCTTTCTCCCTAAGAATGGGTATGTTGAACATGTAAAGAACATTTATAGTTTTGATAGATGCTCACTTATCTTGGAGTAAGCTTCACTAAGCAGAGTGGACTACAAATATTTAAATAATTGAAACTGTCATGCCAAATACTCATGTATCAATGATGTATTTTTATTGGGTAAACAGTGAACTAATTTTAGGTTTTATAAGAAAGAAAATATTGCACATGTGTCAACCCACCCTAATTTTTTCCCTGTCGACCTTCCAAAGCACCCTGCTACTAATGACCTCTCCGGAAACCAGACATTAAAGAAATAGGTTGCTTGGATCCTCCATCCTTTGACAATGAGGATGATTACTTCTCCTTACTTCCTTTGCACTGCTGCCTGATCTAGGTAAAAGCACAATTGCCAGTGTAATGGATCAGCACTGCACACTAAGATTCCAGCCTTTCACTTTTTTTTTCCTGGGAGAAAA
Organism: Iguana delicatissima; assembly: GCA_948472985.1. Taxonomy (NCBI): domain Eukaryota; kingdom Metazoa; phylum Chordata; class Lepidosauria; order Squamata; family Iguanidae; genus Iguana; species Iguana delicatissima. Next base: position 114,716 of record CAOKZL010001988.1, on the reverse strand, counting down.
TCCTGACCTACCTGTTTTTATTCATGGCTTCCAAAGAGAAATTTTGTTTCATTACTAAAATAAATTTCTAACTTGTTACAAAACCTCAATCCTGTCATGTTAGGAGAGCAATCCTATGTTTATTAACTAGAGTAGGTTCCAGAGTACCAGTATATTTAGTGGGACATGCTATTGAGTAATAAGTCTGCAGGTTTCTGTAATGTAAGCTTCTGCTTATGGCCAGAAATTAACAAGAAGGACACCAATACACAGACATTCAGCTTTTATATTTAATTCTTCATTTGGGATAAGAAGAGAACTAAGTATTTTGGTTTACATACAGAATAAATACGACCAGCACTATGAAAAACTCTAGCTGTTTTGATCACCCACTTCATTTGTGATACTGTAACAAGGTAAGAAATGTTATATGCAAAGCATAAGCTTTCATATGGTGCATCTAATAGTATATTATCTCTCAAACACAATTTAGGACTATTAAAATCACAGGTGTTACCAATGATGTTACATCAATGCTGCTAGCAACTCTGGAATGTATATTTAATAACATGCTGAACAGGACTGCTTGGGTCAGAGTAATGGAAAAGATAATCTGTCCAGTTATATTTCTTTTCAGGGCAAACTCAAGATATTTTACTGTCTGAGATAAAAGACAAGGGGCCCCCTCTTTCATAGTTCATTGCACTACCAGCTGAATATTAATTCAGTACTGATGTGAGATAGTGTCCTAAAACACCAGAGGAAAGCAGGGCCAGAAACACCATGGGAACATGCATAACTTTCTCCTTCAAGAGAAGGAAGCAACTATGAGACACAGAGGACTGTTGCTGCTGTCCACCAGCATCTGCCACCTAAGATGGTCTCTGACATTAGGGCTGACCATGTTTCTGCCCATAAACAAAATGATGTAGAGATCCCCCTGGCTGTTCAGGTCTGGTCACAAAGAGGTGTCAGGCTGGGCAGGCCTTGAGTGCGAGGCTTCCGCACTTTACACACTCACGTTTTTGCATTGTGACACCTGGAGACCAGGGTTTGATTCCTCACTTGGCTACGGAAACCTAATGGATGACCTTGGGTGCGTCTTAGCTCCAGGAAACCCCACGATAGCTTCACCTTAGGCTCACCATAAGTCAAAAACAACACGAAGGCACCCAACAACAGCAGGCTTTTAAAATGAAAGTTTTTGAAGAATGGTCTGAAGGTGCTGTACTCTGTTAAACTGAACGATTTTAATTGTTATTTCTCTTTTAATTGCATTTTATCTTTTTAAAGTGTAGTTTTACATTATTTAAATGTATAAATATTGTGAATATTTTAATTCCATTTTAATGTCCACTTTTTGTATGTTTTTGACTGTACTTTTTTTTTTTTAGATTGCAAGCTGCCTTGAGTCTCAATTTTGGAAGAAAGGTGAAGTATAATAAAATACAACAAGTCATAGCTCAAACAACTAATAATGTTACTAGCTCCTAAACTTGTACGAACTTATTGTTTCCATTATTATTGTTGTTGTTGTTGTCATTATTATTATTTTCTGCTTTTCCCCAAAAATTTGGGATTCACAGCCGCTCACATTTTAAAAGAAGAATACAATTAAAAACATACATACTTTTTACTGTGAAACAAACCAGAAATTGGGAGTAACTATTTACAAAATAATAATTCCTTCCCCTAATTACACAAGTCAAACTAATTTTAACTAAGTTATATTACAACTGTAACTCAGTGAGGGACAACTTCTTCTGTAGTATACCACTAGCCTTTTCATTTCTTCTATAGTTATAGGAATATAGCCTCATTCAATAGTTGAGTTGCTGGCTTATGCTTTGGATCATGTCGTTATGGGTGTTGTAATGGCAGAAGGTAGAAATGAGGAGAGAGTGTTTCCTATCAAAGTACACAGCCACCACGCTCCAAAAAAACTAGCCTTTCCAAGGACTGAAATTTATACATGTCTTCTCTGAAATCAATTCTATTGAGTTGGAAAGATCTCTGGTATACACACTCACACCATCTCAGAGTAAGTACCCCTGCTAATTCTGGGCAGACACATATAGGATTCCACTGGGTACCGGAGCCTAACTGACATCTGGTATATGTTTGCTCAAAAGTAACAATGGGACTTACTGACATATATAGAAGAAGTCCTACTTAAGTCAGTAATGTTCACTCCTGAGTGAAGCAGTACAGGATTTTACCATGAGACCATGCAACACTGTGGGACATGTTAGCCTGTTCCTGAGTACCCTTGAGTAAGTTATGACACTATACAGCTCAAGCCCTGGATTTCTGTGAGAAAAGCAGCTTATAATTTTATAATTTATAATTTTATAACCATGAAAGGGAAGAGGTCACTAATCCTACATGCTCTCACTGAAGTCCATGACTCAGTTACTCTTCAACTACTCCTGCTGCCATCCTTTTGCATGCTCACTATGACCACCACACATATATGCCTCAACCTCCAAGTGACTCGAGTTCTCTCCCTTTCTTCCTATCTCCCACCAAAAGAAGTCAATGAACAGGTGCTGCCCCTTTTGAACAGGTTTTTACATTCTTCTCTTCTTATCTATCTTTGTCCCCTTCAGTAAGGAGGCAGAAGAGGCAGATGGGTATCCGTCTGTACATGGTTTGCTAACGGCACAGGGGTATTAGTTCAGGTGAAGGAGGAAGGAAAAAAGGCAAATGAGGGCTAAAATGGGATGCTACAGACCAAATGTCCTGGTTGAGGAAAGTTGTGGTACCACTCTACCCTGCTTTGGTCACACCTCACCTTGAATACTGTCTCCATTTCTGGCCACAACAATTCAAGGATATTGACAAGCTCTGGAATATGTCCAGAGGCGGGAGACCAAAATGGTAAAAGGTCTGAAATCCTCTATGAGGAGCAGCTCAGGGAGCTGGGTATGTTTAGCCTGGAAAAAAGAAGGTTAAAGATGGCATGATAGCCATGTTTAAATATTTGAAAGGATGTAATATGGAAGATGGAGCAACTTCTTTTCTCCAGCTCCAGAGACTAGGACACGGAGCAAGGACTTCAAGCTATAGGAAAAGAAATTCCATCTAAACATTAGGAAGAACTGACAGTGGAATATGCTGCCTGGGAGTGTGGTGGAGTCTCCTTCTTCGGGTGATTTTAAACAGAGGCTGGATGGCCAGTGGTTGGGAATTGATTGTATATTCCTTCATGGTAGGGTGTTGGATTGGAGGGCCCGCGTAGACTCTTCCAACTCTGTGATTCTAATCTTTAAACAGAGATTGTATGAGTATCTTTCAGCAGTGCTTTACCTGTTTATTCCGACATTGTTGGGAGTTGGACTAGATGGCCTTTGTAGTCCATTCCAACTGTAAGATTCAGTGATTCCTTGACTGAGCTTCCAGGCAGAAACAAAGGATCAAGCAAGAGATCTCTAATTTTTTTCTCTTTTTCCAACTCACCAACTGAAGTTGATGAAAGCTACTCTATGTAATCTTATTTTGATGATAGGAGTATAAATATGCACTGAGATATGTATATGCAGAGGACAGGGTAACTAAAAATCTATTTGTACACAGTTTATTGGTCCATTTTATCATCTACTTTTTAAAAATACTTCGTGGTTTATTTCCATGCTATTCTTTAAGAAACAGCAGCAGCAACAGCAACACAGCTTCACTCAGTTTTAAAACTACACCAAATACTGAAAAGATAAGTACCTTTCATATGGCCAGTATGGCATTGTTACCACAGTATACACTCCCACCCTGCAGGATGTGCTGTTTTCATAATTAGAAATATCTATGGCTGGAACATGTCTGGAAGTGTGCTGGCTCTAAGCATATGCCAGGTCAGGATGACCTCAGACATGACCAGGTCGTAAGTTCAGAGAGGATTAGGCAGGAAAACCTAATGCTGATGAGCTTGTGACAATCTTTTCAAAAACTGTAAGCTACAAGGGCACCTGAAAACAACAGAAGACAAAACTGCCCAGGTGAAGCAATCAGGAACCCCACCGCGAGCATATCCTACAGAGACCTCCCTTAGTCACACTACCTGATCAAAACATTAAGAGATTGTTAGCACTCCCATCAACCTTTTGTCACCTAGAGTTAAGACAATCAGCCCATTCTGGACTCCTCTGTGAGAGAGCCATTACCATTTTGTCCATTCACCCTCCTTCAGGGCAGAAAATAGGTTATAAAAACCCTAACTCCAGCCCCAGTAATTTGTAGCACGTGGTAGTATGTTGGGAAGTTATGCTGCACATGGTACCTCAGATTCCTATTCCTCCGTGTTACCCTCAGACATGCTGTCTGAGCCACTCCACTTCAACCTTCTGTTTCAGGATTAATAACTATCACCTTTCCACCCAATCTCTCTCTATCCAACCTTTCTTGCCTCACTTCCTGATAGCCTTGTATGGTTCTTGACAGTGTCTGATTTCCTGTATTCTCCTATATTCCTGTATTAATTCCCAATAAAATATTCTGCTTTTTCCTGACTTACTTTTTCCTGAAAAATACTGTTTGAAAATGCGGTGCATCTTACATGCCGGTGTGTCTTATACTCCAGCAAATAGTATTTTCCCTTGTATAAATGGATGCGTTTTATACACTGGCAAATACAGTAACTTTTAACTGGAGTCACCTCTACAGGTAGCATTGGTATACAGAGGTGAAAAGACCCTGCCATTACCTTTCTCTTGCAGGCCTCCTTTGAGCTCTAATTTCCCAAATTCTAAGGAGACACTGGCACTGGGATGGGCTTCAAAGACACCCACCTGTTAGGGTAACATCATGTTTGCTACTGTTTGCTACTGAAAATCACTTTCACAGAGTTGGGACTCCCTGCAGTCAGGCACTGGTTAGAAACTAAAGCTCCTTACAGCACTGGCTAGCGAGACAGGATCTTACGCCAGGAGACTGGCTTTTTAAGAGTCAGCAGCAAATATATTTACCATAAAGTTTGGCCAAACCACATAGCAATCAAAATGTTTCCTCAACTATGTGGAGACAGAAATATACATAAGTGATGTTAAGAGGCAACCAGGCTACAGTAAGTATCCATAAAATCCAGTAAGGAAATGTTTCCATGTGTTTAAACAGATCTTTAATAAATAATTTCTCAGAATAGTTGCAGTCCTGTAAGTGACTTTGACCTTCATATATATGTTCTCTTCTAACTTAGAATTGTTAGGATCAACAATTTCTTAGTACAAAATCTCACTATGCTTCTTTATCAAGTCTTCTTCTGTTGGTATACTATACTAGCAATGAAAGAATGCAAATACTGTCAGGAGAATACTGAGAGATGGTTTTCTCAAGAGAAGCAAGTCATATGTAAACAAAAAGGAATAACAACAAATCTTCTGTTGCTAGGACAGTTTAGAAAGCAATTTCTCTCACTGACATTTAGGGTCATTAAGACACATAGACAAGATACAGTATCTGTTTTCTTTTCTGACCAAATTTTTATGGAAGCTTATCTCAAAGATCCTTAAAAGTTCAGGGATAACTTCAGGGTGGGGTGGAGAGCTCCAAAGCAATGTAACTTGATTTATTGCGGAAACTCCTTCTATAGGTTTTTGGATCCCAGGCACTAAAATCTGAATTGCATGCATAATAAGAGGAACAAGTATCATTTGTAGTCCATACTTACACTAAACTTACCTAGGGTGGCCTAATATTTATTTCGAAATATTTCATTTCAGACAGGTATGTTTTGATTACTTTATCAATTGTTCATTTTTTTGGAGGTATTCTCATATAATATAAATGAACATGGAGCAGACACTATGGCCCTTTGCGCATGTGGAGGGGGAAATGGGGGGAAATGCGCTAAAATGGAGCTTACCGGCAGCAAGGTAAGCCCGTTGCCATGTGGAGCAGCATGAGCTCGCTGCTCCGCAGTCCTCTGGCGTCCAAAATGGCGGCTTCGGCATCCAAAATGGCGGCTTCCGGTTGGCGGAGGCTCTCCAACAACCGGAGAAGCTCGCCAGCCTAAAGCCTGCCCCTGGCAGATCTGCAGGTGTGCACTAGTGCGCGCCTGCAAATCTGCACCAGAGTGCAGCGACGGAGCTGCACGGGGCTGCGCGCTCCGTGCTTTTTAAAAACCTCTGAAAAGAGGTTTTTAAAAAACATGCAGCGCCACCAGTTCCGGTCGCTTCAGAGTGGATTGAGGCGCAGAACTACGGAAAGTAGTCTGCCCCAATCCACTCCATGGTGCAGATGACCTCTGTCGGAGGTCGCTCTGCACCGTTTTAATACTCCGGTGTGGAAAGGGCCTATAAATAAAACCAATACTGAATATTACTGCTTTTTTAAAAGAAATTCTAAATAATGACTCTACTAATTCACTAATTTATTTAATTTTTGTTCTTCGGCTTACACTAGGGAAATTTCATGGTCTATATTCATAAAACGGTATGAACATATGCTATATAAAGCTTGCTTGCTTCCCTCCAGAAGGCCCATGAAAGGTGGCTGTTATCTCTGCCAAGAAACCATATTAGGAAATAATGTAAGTTTGTTGTTACTTCATTAACATATTCAGCTCTAGCACATTTTCTACAGTAATCAACATATCTTCATCTCATTTTTACATAATTTACCCATTTCTTAATATGTGTGGATTCAACAACTCCTAATGATTCACAAAAAGCATCAAATAATTAACTACTTGACATTTTACTTGATAATAGTGCAGTTTTTAACGTAAGGCAATGGTAATGCCATAGTGTAGAACCAGTATTTTAGATCAACTCCTCCCCATGCTCAAAACCATCTCCTTAGCTATAATTTGGAGGCTGTTTGTAACAGTAATGAGAACTATGGTCTATTAGTTATGTTAAATATAAAATAAGGAAGACATCAGTAACAACACTGGTTTCACAAATTTACTAAAAACACACATGCAGCTTCACTAGAATCAGTGTTTGATTGTTTAGGCCTTGACATATTATCCCACTGTCTCCTACATACTAGCAGACTGAAAGTATTGCGAAGGAGCTGTACGAGGAAGAATTAGTTTAAAAATGGTATTATTCCCAATATCCAGAATGATCACAAAATGTGGATCAAATGAAGTCCATAAGGTGCCAAGAAAGTGTTTTTGACCGTTTCAACGGCTTAAAGCTATGAATACCATGTACGAACCACGCTATGTATAGATGCCCAGTTCATGATATTAGCAACATGTATTCCAGTTTTATCCTTTGTTTTCAGTAATGATTCTGTGTCATACATGGTTTGAAAGTTGTGCATGACTCTCTTGAACATGTTTGCCTACAACAGGACAGAGTACTGTTCATACCACACTTCTTATCACCAAAAGTATATCAAACATTCTAGTAATTATTTCAAGAATCCATACAACTACATCTCAAATCTACAGAAGCTATGGCTGTGTTTGGCTGTTACAATGAAGTATAATTTTCATTATGACGACAGCAAGCCAGCGTGAGCCCTGGGCTCATGCGCTCCCCTCCCTTCTCCTTTTGTACCACAGGTTCAAAGAAGAATTTGCCATTTTTTTTCTTCTGCTTTTGGTTAGCTGCAGATTGTTTTGGCAGAACTTGTCAGACTGTGTTTATTCTTAGCTGAAATCTGAAACTATGGGTCATAAATCTGGCTTTCAATCTACCATAGCTTAGACTAACTACAGTTCAGATTTGAGCATAACACAAAACTGCAGTTAGTCTAAAACAACAGCAAACCAGTTTTTGTGTAAAGAAGTCAGGTTTACTTTTGTTTTAGATTAACTGCAGTTTTGTGTTAAGCTCAAATCAGGAAAGCATGTTTAAACCTGAGCATCACTTGTGCCAGTTATCTCACAATAAACCATAGTTTAGCATTTTGTCCAAACTCAGCCAGAATGGATATAGGGCAAAACTCACATGCAGAAGTGGAATGTCGTCTTAAAGCGAGTTGCTTTTCATCTAAAATCCAGCATGTTTGTCTGAAATTACCACAAAAAGAGTTTTGGTATCCAAAGAAAATGCCAGTTCTATGCACTGTTCTCATCAGCATGCTGCTATAACTTAAACAGTGGCCTGGATATTTACCAGGAACTAAATGTACCAAGAGCACTGGCTAGACTGGACAAAGCATTCTGATTCCAAGACTAACCACCCACGTATTTAAAATAAGTGTAAAAGTAACGCATGAAAATATCTATTGTTCTACTACTGTACATTCAGAGGTACATTGCTTTGAGTACGGAGAGTTAATTTAGTAATCATAGCTGATTGTGCAAAAATATACCAAATTCATAATTTATTCCCCTTGGCTACGTGATCATGACTATACCTGGTGGAAACAAATACCACAACTGTTCTTCAATTGTTACTACAGTTGGTCCTCCACATTCGCTAGGGTTAGGGGTACAGGACCCTCGCAAAAGTGGAAGAACTGCAAATATCAAAATGTGTATGTGTGTGTGTGTGTGTTTCTTGAGGGAAGGGGGCTGAGGCATGGTGGGGAGAGTGGACATCCAGGATCCAAACCAGGTCAAAAAAAGGAGAGGGAAAGGGGTAGGTTGGCATGGTGGCACTATGTCCTCTCTTTTGCCCACTTCCTTCTTTGGGTGTGTATGGGGGCATTGGGAGAGGGTTAGTCATGCTAAAAAATAGGGCTGCGAGCCACCCTTAAGTGGCCAGGAAGCAGCTGATGGTAGTGGAGGAGGAGGAGGAGGATCAGACGTGCGTTTTTAAAGGGCTGTATGTCCTGAACAGAGCCACCAAAAGGGAAGATACCCCTGGAAGAGAAATACCTGAGGTGGTGGGGGCAGAGATTGGAGAAATTAGCAAATAATAAAATCCATGAAAGTCAAACCCACAAATGAAGAGGGCAGACCATATTTATTATAAGCATGCATGCATATCTTGGAGAGCCAGCCTGTTGTTATGCTTTGAGCATTAGACTACAACTCTGGATACCAGGTTTGAATCTCTGCCACACCATGGAAACCTACTAGATGACTCTGGGTAAGTCATATTCACTCAGTCCCAGAGGAAGATAAAGACACCCGCCCAAGCATATCTTGCAAAAAAAAACACACACCAAAAAAACAAAAAACAAAAAAATGAGGTTCGCCTTAGGGTCACTGTAGGTAAGAAATGACTTGAAGGCACAAAACAACAAATGCATGTCTTACTTATCTGCCTCAGTAATAGGTATGTATATTTACTCAGAATGAAATACCAATAAAAGAAATAATTAAATGAAACAAAAGTAGTCTAAATGTTCAGAGAAAATATTTTTATAAAAAGCACATTGGGCAGATACAATATTTGCTTTTATATAGTCACAGTACTGTTGTTTCTCTGTCACATACGAAGAATTTTGCAGCAAACTTCAAAGATTCTGAAAATCAGCAAGTATTGTAAAAAAAAAATTTTTAATTAACGTGGTAATTTGTTTGAAAATACACAAGCAGAGTCAGAAGAGAGAAAAGGAAGCCTAAACCCTTTAAACCAAGACACTGAACATTCAACCTAAATATTCAGTATCAGCTTTCAGAGGATACCACTGCAATGCAGATTAAATGATGGAACGAAATAATTCTTTAAAAGTATGCAGTGACTCAGTTATTAACTAATTGCCTTTTCTACCTATTTTTAACTGTTTCTTCCAGTTATATAGATATAATAATAATAATAATAATAATAATAATAATAATAATAATGAACAGCAGAATGAGTTGATCAGAAAGTACACATTGCAAAATCCCAAAGCTTAACAGCAAATCACTAACAAAGACCTTTTATTCAATATAGGTCAAGCCAGTCCATCATACCACTGAATAAAATGCGAATGTATGTAAGTAATCAGCCCTTTATCTTCAGACAAAGTATTTGTATCACAATTCAGCCACATATTATACTTGGCTGGAGATGGTGTCAGCTGTCAGTCATTTAATCAGTCTGTTATAAAAATATCCCATGCCTCATCCTGAGACTTCACAGTCAGGTGAAACTAAATAAAGTATTTACTTAAAAATACATTATATTTGCATGCATGAAGTGGTTTCCAAGTTTGTTTGTATAATACACTTCTTAAACTACTCCAAGACTACACTATCTAAACAAACATCTAGCCAGATCTAAGCATTCCCATTATTCGTTATTTTCAATTAGAGACAGATACATTGCATTTAACTTTCCCATTAAAATATTTGCAAGAGATAGAAAAAAATGGAAAACCATATTCATGGGGAGAAGCAAATATAGTGGTTATACCCAAAGAAGACAGAGATAAAAGAGAAGTAAAAAATATAGACCAATATCTCTTTTGAATGTATATTATAAAATCTGGGCGATAATATTGGCAAAATGATTGAGACAAGCAATACAGGATAAGATACAGGAAGGACAAACAGGTTTTCTCCCAGGCAGACAAATGAAGAATAATATTAGAACTTTACTCAATGCAATTGAATATTATGAAAAAAACCAGGAAAGAAGGTAGCAATTATATCGTTGGATGCTGAAAAAGCTTTTGACAATGTTTCCTGGGATTTTATGCATTATATCTTGAAAGAATACGGCCTGGGAGAAACTTTTTGTGAATGGATGAAGAGGATATATCAAGATCAATCAGCAAAATTAATAATAAATGGAGATAAAATGTCGAGTTTTGAAATAAAGAAGGGGGTATGGCAAGGGTGCCCATTATTGTTATTATTTATAGTAGTATTGGAGATATTATTGACAGCAATAAATGGAGATTCAGAGTTAAAAGGTTTAAAAATTAAGAAGGAGGAAATAAAGTATAAAGCTTTTGCTGATGATGTAACAATATTTTTGGAGGAACCACAAGAATCTATACAGAGGTTGTTACTTTGCAAAAATATGGGAAAACACCAGGATATAAGATAAATAGAGAAAAGACGAAGATGATGACTTTAAACATGACAAAAAAGGAACAAGCAGATCTGGAGAAGAGATCTGGATATCAAATTACAAAAAGAATAAAATATTTAGGAATAGTAATTACAAACAAAAATCAAGAATTGTTCAATAATAATTATATGAAGACATGGAAGGAGATTCAAACTAAAATGGAAAAATGGAAGCACATGAACTTGTCTCTCCTAGGAAGGATAAATACTTTTAAAATGTCTTTATTACCTAAGCTAATGTTTCTTTTTCAAAATTTACCAATAATAGTGAGAGAAAAGATTTTTAAGGACTGGGAGAAAGAGCTGCGGAAATTTATTTGGCAGGGAAAGAAACCAAGAATGAGATTTAAAACTTTACAAGATGCAAAGGAAAGAGGAGGTTTTGATGTACTATCGTTGAAAATATATTACCAAGCATGTTGTTTGGAAATAATAAAAGACTGGATACAGTTGGAGAATGCAACAATAAAAGGAGTGGAAGGAATAAACAATAGATTTGGCTGGCACGGATACTTATGTTATGACAAAGCAATTGTAAATAATGACTTTAATAATCATTGTATATGAAAGACCTTTTTTTATTAAAAACCAAATTATTCCATTTCAAAACAACTGTTCTATACATTTTTCACTTATAAAAACACGCTTTTACATAAAGTTACATATATATCCATGTACAATCCCACCCTTTAAACTTCCTCCCTCCCCTTGTTTGAACAACATTTTAAGATTTTTCCCTTTGTGATCCCAATAAAAACCTGCTATGTCTTAGAAGACTAGCCTCTTCATATTGCTATATTAATATATTCAGTAATCTTTGAAAGACTATTTTGAAAGTGTGGATGCAAATAAAATGTAGATTTTATAGAAGGCTTCTGACGTGGACTTTACTGCGAGAAGCTTTTAAAATTGTTCCAACAAAACAAGGAAATCTTTTAACATATCAAGAATTGTTAAAATGGGAAGGAGATAAACCAAGAATGCGCACAGAAGAAGAATTAAAAGAGTTAGGGCATGAATTTAACTGGTTTCCATGGAGACAATTAAGAGAGAGATTCAAGATGGATCAAAAATTGTATGGGTTTGAAAAAAATGATAATGAATTAGATGGCCTGATGAAAGGGGATCTGAAAAGGGGAATCTCTAGATTTTATAAAATATTGTTGCAAAGAGAAATGGAACCAGAGATGATAAAAGATAATATGATTAAATGGGCGCAAAATATTGGACACTCAATTGAGTTGGATACATGGGTGAAATCATGGAAAATAGATATAAAACTTACACCAAGTTTGAATTTAAGGGAAAATTTTTATAAAATGTTACATAGATGGTACATGACATCTGTAAGGTTGAAAAAAATAACAAAAAATGGGAATGGAAAATGTTGGAAATGTGGTGAAAAAGTGGGGTCCTTCTTTCATATGTGGTGGACTAGTAAGGTTGCAAAGAAATTTTGGAAGGAAATACATGATGAAATTCAGAGAATGTATAATTTAAATTTTGAAATGAAACCAGAACTTTACTTGTTGAATATGTTAGGCCAACAAAGAGAAATAAGATCTCACCAGAAAACATTGTTATATGTTATAACTGCGGCAAGAATGACATATGCGCAACACTGGAAAGAAGGAAATTATATTGATATAAAAGAATGGAAATTAAAAGTTCTGGGTATGGTAGAGATAGAAAGGTTGGCTTTTTCACTTAAAGATAAACCAATCCAGAACTTTGAAAGAGAATGGCAAGAAGTTCTGAACTAGATAAAGGAATGAGGGAAAGAATAAGAAAGAGTGTTGAAAAAAATGGTCATAAAAATTAAAGATGTTATAGAATAAGTATAAGCTGAATGTAATAAGGTTAAAAGTAATAATGTGTTAATCTTAGAATAGAAGAAATGTGTAAATGGGATGTAAACACAAACTCAACTGGAAAAATGATGCTCGGAAGCGGGGAGGGTTCTTTTTTTATTTTGAGCAAAACTTTAATAAAAATATATACAAAAAACAAAACAAGACAGAAAAAACTTTCTCATTAAAATCAACCGCACTTAAATATGCTCAAAGTTTGTTGAACATTGACATTTTCATTCCTTCTAACACCAAATTTTGTTCACAAATTCATCCTTTTTGACTGTCCTCTAGCATTCCCTTTTCAACTTTTCACATTCCAGGCCCAGATAACATAAGCATAGCTCACTTCAGAGAAAATTTCCATGCTTTGGTGGTTGATGCAGAACCATCATTTCCCAAGGTGAAAGAGGAATGACACAGCGGTCTGCTCCCATGCACTGTCATCCTCGACCTAAGCTTTATTGTCTTGATTGTCCTCAAATGGATGTATTTTGGGTCCCCCCAAGTTACCAAGAAATCTGGATCAATGCAGTGTTGGATACGCTGTAAAATGATTAATACAAATATAAAGCATAAATTACCTAAAAACAGATTCTTGTGTATGCATATATAACATAATTTGAACTATTGGTAGCTTTGCAGGTTTCAAATGAATTATTTTAGTATTCCAGGATTTTCACAGTAGCATTCAGTGTGACCTATTCTTAGAAAGAACAGCATCTCCTAGGCAACAACTTCTGATGGTGTCTTAAAAGAATAAGAAAAAGTGTCAGATGATTTATATGTGTAGAGACAAGAGCTGACTTGCAGCTATTCACACTTTCCTGAGAACATCCTCTTTTAAGCAGATTGATTAAAACCTTGATCCTGATTTTCAACCCTACTAATTTGATCACCTGATAAAAAACTTTGACAAAACAACAAGCAGCATTCAACTACCCAAAACAGATCCTGGAAGCAGTCTGGGAATGTGTGACTTTTGAGTATGTGTGTTTATATGTGCAAGCAGTATTTCTCAGTTATTACTGCAAAACTTTTTGAGACAAATTTTTGAGATTGATTTTCTTCCTTACACATTTTACTTGGCTAAGCTCCAGCTTCATGAGTAAAATATTTCAATTAAACTTTATCAATTTTTTCAATGATTTTATAGCAGGTCTATAACATGCAAAATCACATAACTAAAACTACACGTAAACATTGTATATTTGTATCTATAAATAAAACACACTGATATAAAATGACCAAAATCTTGTTGGTGTCATAAATGTGAGCATGTTCCCTTACACATACTGTTGTACCTTTTGGGGCTGTTGTGCATTGATCTATTAAATTCATGTTTGTTCAACTGGAGTTCTAGAATTAAAGTCCTCCCTCCACATTCATGGGCTTCACCTTTATGAATTTCATTACTTGCAAGGCAGGTGCTTGCCTCCCTCTCTTTTCCTTCTTCTGTTCCCCTGCATTCCTCACCCTAGGCTTGTGAGGCTTGTGTCCAAAATGGATGTTTTCCTTTTCCTTTTGGGTGAGCAAAGCCCCCACCCACTACTGAAGGCATGGCTTCTCTTCCATGTGGTGCACATTCTGCTGTGTATTGGCTGCTGATTGTTCAGTTGCTCCTTTCCCAAGATGGCCACCAGAAGTAACTAAAACTCCAGAACTCCTCTCTTCTCTATCTGAGCGGAAAATGCTGGTAAGCCTTTTAAGTTGTTTTTTATTCCCCGCCCCAACATTGGGGCCAGAGGCAAAAGAATGGGAAGGAGAAAAACTCCAGAGGGGAAGTTATTCACGGTTTTTCCACAATCGCAAGGATTCTGTGCCCCGAACCCTCGCAAATGTGGAGGGACTACTGTATAGCGATTCCTGGACATTCTTGGATGGTTTGTAACCATTCATCAATGCCGTCAGTGTACCATTTTATTTACTGGGATTGCAGAAATAGTCACTGTGCATTCCCCGTTGCAAAAAGGGACAACAAACAGACAGACACATTCTGATGAAAGAGTTAATTTGCTAAGGGGGTGGTTTTAAGACAACATAGTCAATCAGAACATTTAGAATGCTCACAAAGGTTGTTTTATCTAATCTAGAGTCTGCTACTGTGGTTGATGCTTTAGCCATGCTGTTTTGCAGAACAGGGTTCTCCAGTAAGACTGTTTCAGATTTAGTAACACTCTTCAGTTCCAAATTGATGAAAAGACTACAAGAACTGTGTGGAATTAAACATCTAATGTCTATTTCATACCATCCTGAGACTAATGGATTAGTAGAAAGATTCAATGGAACTGTGAGTATAATGCAGAACACACATGTAGCCATTAGGATGGATTGAGATGTAAAACTTTAGCATCTGTTATTTTCATACAGAGAAGTTCAACAGAAAAGCACTGGATTCAGTCTTTCAAGTTGTTATATGGATGGAGAGTGTGAGGAGCATGGATGTGACCACACAAGAATGGAAAGGAGGAACAGAGATATAAGTAGAGGATGTTATAACCTAGGTTTTCAATCTTCAGATTTACATATGAGATGCTATGCAGATAGCAGAGGGAAATCTTCAAGGAACATAAGCAAGACAAATGTACTGGTATGACCAGGGTGCATGTGAGTGCATCTATGAGCCTGGAGATGATGACTTGGTCTTGAGACCAGTAAAGGGAAATAAACTGCAACTTGCCTGGAAAGGCCCTGTCAAGATTCAGTCAAAATCAGTGACTTGAAAAATTTAATAAACTCGGGAGAGGAGAGGATTGTGAGTCATAAACACGCTTAAACTTTACTACAAAAGAAAAATAGTATTATGTGCATACATGAAAAGTATGGAGAAGAAATGTATTTACCACACTGGGACTAGGTGGAAACAACAGGAAGCATACTGCAAGAAGTTCACCTTGGTATCTCTCTAATGAAGGTACAGGTTGAACAGGTCATGAGGGTGATAAATGTATATAGGGAACTATTTTGAGATTGTCCAAGGTGAACACCAGAGGTCAAGCATTACATTCATACTGAGGATGCTAAACCTATATCCACTTCCTCCTACAAGGAAATAGGAAAGTATGCCGATATTGTCAGCAAAGAAATTGAAAAGATGCTAAAGCCAGAAAATGTAATACCATCATAAAGTCCTTGGTCATCTCCAGTGGTACTGTGGTTGAAAAACCTGATCAAACTATTCATTTCTGAGTAGATTATAGGAAAATCAACCAGATAACCAGGGTAGATGCCTGTCTTATCCCCCGATTTGATTACCTGATTGAGAGGATGGGTAAGACTAGCAAATGTAGCAAATTTGGATTTTACAAAGGCTGGTACTGATGGCCCCAGGGAACCAATCAAAAACTGCTTTCATCACCTATATGGGCTTATTTGAATTAATATCCTGCTTTTTGGGCCCCAGAATACTGCTAGTACTTTCCAGAGATTGGTGAATAATATGTTGCAGGAATCAAATGAATTTTCAGTGGCATACATTGATGACATTGGAATCTTTAGCTAAATGTGGGAAGATCCCTTTCATTTTCTGGAGCCTGTACTGGAAAAAATTAAAATCGTTGGGCTGACCATTAAAGCACCAAAATGCCATACTAACCAAATAAGTAAAATGTTTATGACACTTGAATGAGGAAGGAAAGATCAAAGCAGAACCCACTAAAATGGAGGCAATTGATAACTGGCCTGTACCTAGCACCAAAAATTAGAGCTTTTTAGGGACTGATATGATATTACAGAAAGTTAATCCTGAATTTTAGCTCCATAGCTGCTTTATTGGATCTGATCAAAAAGGGACTGCTAGAAAGAGTTATTTGGAGCTTATATTGCTAAAATGCCTTTCAGACACTGAAGGGGTCAATTACATTCAATCCCATGCTGATTACACCTGACTTTCATAAAACATTTGTGGTGACCATGGATGCGCCAATGTTGGGGTTGAAAGGTTCTAAGCTAGCAGGGAGAGGTTGGACAACTTCATTCTGTTTTGTTCCTTAGCAGAAAATAAGTACAACAGGAACATTTTTGCCACAGTAGAAAAAGAATGTCTGGAAATGGTATGGGCACTGGGGAATCTGAAACCTTACTTGTGAGGAAAGAAATTCATATTAAGAACTAACCATTCCCCCTTATGTTGGTTACCTTATTCAGAGGACAAAATGGTGAACTGTTATGTTGGAATGTGTTACTCCAAGGCCGTTTCCACATGGGGGTAAAACCCCGCGGTGCAACGACTGGACATGGAGGTCATCTTCACCGTGGGGTGCGCCAGGGCGGACAAAAAAAGGGAGGTTCTAAACCTCACACCGCCCTCGCGCGGCCACGTGGGTGGCGCTCCGTGTTTTATAAAGCCATCTTTCAGGTGGTCTTTTTAAAACCTCATGTGCGCTACTCCATTGCGGTGCCCTGTGCAGAACTGCAAGGATGCAGTAGCGCGTCCCTGCAGAGCTGCCTGGGGGCGGTCTTCCGGCTGGCGTGTTGCCCCGATTGGCGGAGTGCTGCCGGAAGCCTCTGGCCGCCATTTTGAGTGCTGCTGGGCGCCGCCAAGTGCCGCCGCTGTGCAGAGCGGCGAATTCGCGCTGCTCCCCGCGGGGATGGAGCCTCCTGCTTCACGGTAAGCTCCGTCCCCACGTGCACCGCCCTGTTTCCCCACGTGTCCACCCCCCCGGTGTGGAAAGGGCCAGAGACTATCCTTTTGATATAGTACGTATTAAAGGTCATGAAAATATGGTTGCTGAAGTCCTGTTTAGACTACGATGGGTGACATACAAGGTAACACATACAGATATCCAGCAGGTAACAACAGGAAAATTAATGTGTTAAATGGTGAAATGTGTAAGTATGCTGTTATGGTTAAATTTAAAGTAATTTGTGGTTATAATTTAAGATTTATTAGATTAAATGACAAGCATAATAGTATTGTAAAATAACTGTAAGTAACAGGATAGGATAACAAGTACAGTTTGCAGAAGCATGACAAGCAAAGTTTGGATTAAGTCAAGGTGCTAGATCTCATTGATCAATGGAGCAATGACTTGGGAAAGGGGCACACATGACAAAAGGCTTAATTTGATGAGGGAAGTTGGAGACAAGGCAGACAAACAGAGCTTTTAGAATGTTCAGAAAGGCTGCAGCTTCAACTGAGGAATGGGAAGTAGTGGTACAGCTGGAGAGAAAAGGGAAGTGGGGAACAAAGAGGTAGACAGGGAATGAAGGGAACTGGAGAGATGGAGGTTTAAGTTATGCAGCAGTTTGAATGTTAAAGAAACTTAATGTTACTCTATAAACTTAATGTTTCATGGTGATGGCCAGTCTAGATGCAAAGTTAACCTGTGTGAAGTGAGCCTGTGTAAATAAAGACCTTTTCTGTTTTGGTTCTCCTTGCCTGGACTGAATGTGTGGTTTGGAATCTCTGCAGCCAGATAATAGTCACCTATTATCATGGAACCCACAAACACCCCTTCTCTTTCAAATCAATACCCTGGGGCTACCTTAAGGCCTTGATTGGGATCCAAATAAAGACCTTGTGGTAAAAAAGCTAAGGTGAGTGCCAAAGTAACCCAAGGAGAGGATTCTGAGGAAACACAAGAGGGATTTTGGCCCTTTCCACATGTGGAGGGAAAAACGGGAAACGCGCTGAAACGGAGCTTACTGGCAACCGGGTAAGTCCGCTGCCATGCGGAGCAGTGCGAGTTCGCTGCTCCACACTCCTGCAGCATCCTGCAGCATCCAAAATGGTGGCTTACGGCTGGCAGAGGCTCTCCACCGACCGGAGAAGCTTGCCAGCCGGAAGCCCACCCCGGCAGATCTGCAGGTGTGCACTTGTGCGCACCTGCAAATCTACACCGGGGAGCTGCGACGGAGTTGTACAGGGCTGCACGCGCCATACCTCTTAAAAACCTCTTGAAAAGAGGTTTTTAAAAAACACACGGTTCCACCACTTCCGGTCGCTTCAGAGCAGTTTGAGATGTAGAACCTCAAAATTATAAATGACCCAGCACACTCCATGGTGTAGACGACCTCCGTTAGAGGTCGCACTACACTGTTTTAATTACCCCGTGTGGAAAGGGCCTCTGTCATGCAAGCACGTACTCAACTGATTGCAAAATTATCTTATTCAGCAGAAGGATGGTGTAGTGCAAGCAATATGTAACTGTATGAGTGTAGACTTACACTACAATACTTGTGCATGCCATAGGATCTCAATCAATATTCTGTTATCCTCAATAATGCTAAGATAACTGTTCAGGGATCAGAAGTGCAGAATCTGAAAAAGTAAATGCAAGTCTGAAACACTGAGAAACCCTGCTGACCTGTATTTACAGTATTTTTTTTTAAAAAAATAAGGAAACAACTCAGAATTAAAACTACTATGTGCACTTCAAAATCTCATTCTCTCAGAACTGATGGCCCATTTATTTATTCACAATAAACCAACCTCACAGTAAACTGGTATTACATTTAACTATTTCGCTGCTTTCATGTGTAAAGTAAGTAACTGTAAACTAGTACTACCTTTTCCTCCTTCTGCTACTCTCATCCTTGAACCCTACACATCTTCGTATACCTTCCCTCAACAAGGAACAACTGGCCTTATCAAATACTCCCAAATAAATAATGGGAAATGAACACCATTGTCTAAATATAATAGTAGTTGGCATCCTGTTCAATATTTATGATATCATCTCAGGCTTATCATCTTGTAACTTTTGAGATACACATTTATGGTACCTGATGACTAAATGTAACCTCAAAACCTTACCTCTCAAAATAAGCAGTGACCCAGCTGAAAGGTTTTCAAGACATTGCAGACTGGAGTGCTGGGGAATTATCACTGCTGTGCTCTCATGGTCGTGAAGTGCATGGACACAAGCAGCTGTGGTAGAACCCCAAGAGGTTTCTCCAGCTGCCTGCAACAGTAAAAGTGCTGTAATATCATTTCCCAGCTCCCTGATCTGCAGTTTCTCAGAAACCTTTCTGTTAGGGCACTGTTTGTATTAAGAGATAGGATTCCTCTGGGGATGGGTGGGACAGAAATAGCCACAATGATAGAGTTCCATTGTCACGGCTAGGTCTGCCAATACAGGATCTCAGCCCTTGTTTTCTTCTGTTCTCTTGCCATCCATTGTTCAAAGCCTTCAAATCACTGCTATATCAATGAAAAATATGCAGGTATTCAGTGAAATATTTTTATTTATTTTGTCATTGGCATAGTCTTCAAAATTCAAGCTTGACAACTGCTGAAAGACCCCACGTCCAGCAGAGTAGAAAGCAATATGCACATCCCTACTGATGCTTTGGACTAAAGTTCTCATAAGCATCAGGTAGCATGGCCAATTGCCAGAGATTTTGGATGTTGGCGCCCAAAATATGTGAATCATGCATAAATGGACATTTACTTCATTTATAATATGAGGGCTAAACATAGCAAACAATCATGTGTCTTCTTCCTTCAAAAATAAACATGGTAAACAGTTTTGGCATTCTCCTCCCATCCTTCAGTCCAAGATTCTGGAGAAATGCAGTTCAGTAAGGGTTATGGAGAAAGAATGGATTTTTCAGTTACTTTGGAAAAACAGTGACAAGTAGTAGAAAATTAGCTTTACACAATTGGGCTGGGCAGGATGGGGAAGACACGCCCTTGAACACAAGAACAGCCATTAAGAACAGAGAAACTGCAGAACGCAGAAGTCTTGCTTGCAAGGACTGTCATTTTTGGCAACAGTTTTTTTGAAGCTATATCTGTTTGCTTGCTCCGAAACAAAACTGCAAAACATGTTTTATGGGCTGGCTTCTCAAGATATAAACTAAGTTCCGCTGGGGAGGGAGACAGTATTATTCAGGGCAGGGACTTGTCGAGCGCAGGGGGAAAAGGCCCAATTGATACTGCACAAGTAGTACAAGAGGCCAATGGCGGGAGGAGTAGAAACAATAGTACAGGACTTGCAGGAAGGGCCCGGGGACTTAAGTGTCTATACACTAATGCACGGATTATGGGAAACAAGCAGGATGAACTTGAACTCCTAGTACAACAAAATAAATACGATTTGATAGGCATCACTGAGACCTGGTGGGATAAGTCTCATGACTGGAATATAGGAATAGAGGGGTATAGCCTATTTTATAAAAATAGACCAAACAAGAAAGGAGGAGGAGTAGCCTTGTATGTCAAGGATGTTTTCACCTGTGAAGAGATCCTTGACTTAAACCCAGTAAGCCAAGTTGAGAGCATTTGGGTTAGAATTAAGGGAGCGAGAAACAATAGGGATATTCTGGTGGGGGTTTACTACAGACCTCCAACCCAGGCTGAGGACTTTGATGATGCCTTCCTCAACCAAATGACTGCACATTCAAGGAGGAGAGATACAGTAATAATGGGAGATTTCAATTACTCAGATATATGCTGGCAGTCAAACTCTGCCAAGACAGCAAGGTCCAGCAAGTTTCTTGCTTGTCTTGCAGACAACTTCATGGTCCAGAAGGTGGAAGAGGCCACAAGGGGATCAAATATTCTAAATCTGATCCTGACCAACAGGGATGACCTTGTTAATGAGGTAGAAGTGGTTGGATCTTTAGGGGGGAGTGACCATGCCCTATTGGAATTTGGCATTCAGTGGGAAGGAGAAGATAAGGGTAGCCAGACATTCATCTTAGATTTTAAAAAAGTGGACTTCTGTAAACTTAGGGAGCTGCTGGCTGGAATTCCGTGGTCAAGAATAGTGAAAGGGAAAGGAATTCAGGAAGCATGGGAGTTCCTTAAAAGGGAGATACTGAAGGTACAGTCTAAAACTGTGCCAATAAGGAGGAAAAATGGAAGGCATCTGAAGAAACAAGAATGGTTGACTAAAGAACTCTCAGCTGAGCTCAGTGTTAAAAGAAACATGTATAGGAAATGGAAGAAGGGGGAAACCACCAAAGAAGAATTTAAGCAAGTAGCCGGGAGATGTAGGGAGGAGGTCAGAAAGGCTAAAGCACAGAACGAACTTAGGCTGGCCAGAGACATTAAAAACAATAAAAAGGGCTTTTTTAAATATGTCTGCAGCAAAAGGAAAAAGAAGGAGACGATAGGGTCGCTGCGCAGAGAAGATGGAGAATTACTCACAGAGAAGGGAAACGGCAGAACTATTTAACACCTTCTTTGTCTCAGTTTTTTCCCAGAAGGATACAAGCACTCAACCTGGAGGTTGGGGAGCAGGTGAGGAAGCATGGGAAATGAGGCACGTAATAGGTAGAGGGGTCGTACAGGAATACCTGGCCACACTGGATGAATTCGAGTCTCCAGGGCCAGATGAATTGCATCCTAGGATATTAAAAGAGCTGGCAGAGGTCATTTCGGAACCGCTTGCTATGATCTTTGAGAAATCTTGGAGGACAGGAGAAGTTCCAGCAGACTGGAAGAGAGCAAATGTTGTCCCCATCTTCAAGAAGGGAAAAAAAGAGGACCCAAATAATTATCGCCCAGTCAGCCTGCCATCAGTACCCGGAAAGATCCTGGAGCAGATCGTTAAGCAGTCAGTTTCTAATCACTTAGAAAGCAAGGCGATAATCACGAGAAGTCAACATAGATTTCTCAAAAATAAGTCATGCCAGACTAATCTTATCTCTTTTTATGATAGAGTTACAAGCTTGATAGATGAAGGGAATGCTGTGGATGTAGCATACCTCGATTTCAGTAAGGCCTTTGACAAAGTTCACCATGACATTCTTGCAAAGAAACTAGTAAAATGCGGGCTGGACAAGGCTACTGTTAGTTGGATTTGTAATTGGTTGACCGACCGAACCCAAAGAGTGATCACGAATGGCTGCTTCTCATCCTGGAGAGAAGTGACTAGCAGGGTGCCACAGGGTTCTGTCCTGGGCCCAGTGCTGTTCAATATTTTTATCAATGACTTGGATGAAGGAATAGAGGGCATGCTCATCAAATTTGCAGATGACACCAAATTGGGAGGGGTTGCTAATACATCAGAGGACAGGATCAAAATTCAAAATGACCTGGATAGATTGGAGAGCTGGGCCAAGGCTAACAAAATGAAATTCAACAGAGAGAAGTGTAAGGTCCTACACTTAGGTAGAAAAAATGGAATACAGAAATATAGGATGGGGGACACGTGGCTGGATAGCTGTACCTGTGAAAGGGATCTAGGAGTCTTCATAGACCACAAGCTGAACACGAGTCAGCAGTGTGATACGGCAGCCAAGAAAGCCAATGCAATTCTCGGCTGCATCAATAGGAGTATGGTGTCTAGATCGAGGGAGGTACTGGTACCACTCTACTCTGCTTTGGTTAGACCTCATCTTGAATACTGTGTCCAGTTCTGGGCACCCCAATTCAAGAAGGACATGGTCAAGCTGGAGCAAGTCCAGAGAAGGGCGACCAAAATGGTGAGAGGCCTGGAAGACATGCCCTATGAGGATAGACTTAGAGAGCTGGGTATGTTTAGTCTGCAGAAGAGAAGGTTAGGAGGGGACATGATAGCTATGTTTAAATATTTGAAGGGATGCCATGTAGAGGAAGGAGAGGGCTTGTTTTCTGCTACTCCAGAGACCAGGAAAAGGAGCAATGGATTCAAGCTGCAGGAAAGGAGATTCCACCTGACAGTCAGGGCTGTCCGGCAGGAAGAACTTCCTGACAGGAAGAAATTCCTGACAGTCAGGGCTGTCCGGCAGTGGAATATGCTGCCTTGGAGTGTAGTGGAGTCTCCTTCCTTGGAGGTTTTTAAGCAGAGGCTAGATGGCCATCTGTCGGGAATGCTTTGAGGGTTTTCCTGCATGGCAGGGGGTTGGACTGGATGGCCCGTGTGGTCTCATCCAACTCTACATTTCTATGATTCTATGATTCTATGATTCTATGATATTACACTCCTTCCCCACTATTTTTCAAGCCACTTTGTGTAGAACAGTGGTTCTCAACCTGTGGGTCCCCAGATGTTTTTGGACTTCAGCTCCCAGAAGCTCCAGCCATTATGGTCAATGCTCAGGGCTTCTGGGAGCTGAAGTCCAAGACATCTGGGGACCCACAGGTTGAGAACCACTGGTGTAGAATGACTAGCAG
This sequence comes from Iguana delicatissima, assembly GCA_948472985.1. Taxonomy (NCBI): domain Eukaryota; kingdom Metazoa; phylum Chordata; class Lepidosauria; order Squamata; family Iguanidae; genus Iguana; species Iguana delicatissima. Next base: position 90,940 of record CAOKZL010001988.1, on the reverse strand, counting down.
AATTATTAGTAAGCAAAATGTCTGAAAACTGGATTAAGATTATTACATTTTAATTTGGTGGGGATGTACTTCATCAGTTTTCTTCGTGGAGGAAGTAATGATTAAGCGTAACAATATTCTCACTGAAAGAAAGTCTTCAAAAACTGCACAGTTTTTAATACAATTCATAATTCAGGATTTATTGTGCATAATATTTGCACATGGCTGTTTTGTGCAGAAAACAGCATTTTCTAAATAGGTCACAGCATTTTCTGCAAAATGCTGTCCCCAGGGCAGAAAATACTATTTTCTGTGCAAAAAATCCACATTTATGTACATTTTACATAAAATAAGTCCTGAACTATGAAATTCTTGCCAGTGCAGGATTCTTTCTTTCAGGATTTCTCAACACCTGAGAAACATGTCTTTCAACCATTTTAAAAAATAATTTAAAAGTATTCTTTTCTTTCCAGACTCATTACCAGCTAAAGTGTGGTCACTCTTAACAGTACTCTGGGTTTGATATGCTGTCTACTCCTATATAAAAGTAACTCTTACACACTTAATTTTTATCAAAATGTTCAGAAACTTAAAACACAGATACCACAAACCAATTGACGGGCTTTCCACTTTGAATCTAAATCCAATATGTTTTTTCTACCAGATTTGATCTAAACATTATATAATAGAAATATCATTATAGATAGAAGACCTAAGACCAAAATTGTACTGGAAAAGTTTATTGATTTTAAATAAAAAATTATACATTTGCGGAAATCTTCTCCATTCAAACCGACGTTACTTAAAATCATAATCAAGTCAGAACATGTCTACTATATAAATAGCATCAGGAGTGCAATATTATACATATCCACTCAGAATCACTTTTGAGATCAGTGAGCCTTACTCCCAGGCAACTAAGTGTATAGGGCTCCTGTAGCCCAGAATAAATTTAAATAATGTTTAATTTAAAAAGGAATTATAAAAAGTTACCATTTCCATAGATAACTTCTCTTGGTTATCGTTATGACATCTTTAATCTTTTTCTCCTTAAATAGTTAGGAAATCACAATTATTTTCAGCTGTAAACTGATTACAGACTTCACTGGGACTTGTCATAGGGTAGGTTTCAATGCACCATATGATAAGATTTCTATTTTATAATAGAAATGTTTGTACATAATAAATTCATTTATGCATCTAAACTATTTAAGAATCGGCTCTGACAAATTTACTCTGCATATTTCTGTGGTAAACTATTCCGAAGCTGATGTAGATGCACTTTACATTCAGAACTTCAGACTACAGGCTTTCACAGAAAGTATACGACAGAACACACAGCACATCAAAAAATGTAGACATTAAAAACATGCACATGAGCATGCTGGGCAAAGCAATCCTAACTAAAAAATATGCTGTCTGTGGCAGGGTTAGGATTATGCACAAGCATTTTTTGTTTTCAGAAATGCCCTTTTTCTGGTAGAATGCTGTGTCAGCAGCAATCTGCCTTGGTTGTCTGATACCAAAGATAGCCAAAAGAGCCATAAGCAGAACCTCTGCTTGCTAGGAGAAGAGGCCCAAAATGGTGAGGAGAAAAGATAGGGCCTGTCTTATGCATTCTCTTGTAATATATGCATTTCAAATCACAGTGTTTGGTGATTAGCATTTCGGGGTGTGTGATCATTTCTAATTTCCAAAATCCTAGGGTGGGAGAGATTTAGATTTAACATAGCTTCTGTCAAGCTAACCTTTGCTGGTCCTCATCTGTCTTGACCACTTTGGATTGTGCTTTTAGTCAGTGAGTGGACACATACAAACAATACATACATTGTTAACGTGTAGAAAAATGCACAGAAGCCCAGCTCAAAAATATGACCCTCCAAACCAGATTTTTGTTTGTTAAGAATACAGAAACAACACAGACCAGACTTTGCAATGGGAAAAGGATGAAGTCCATGAGGTGAACTTTAAAAAACTTTTAAAACCAATTGTTAAAATTATTTTTAAATAATTATGCAAAATAAAATTACAGGATTAGGCTCTCAGTTACATATCATGATGGTATTACAGCAATAAGGACTAAAGAGATAAAAAAGGAGAAATCATTACTCATAAATTTCAATGAAAGCAGATTGAATCTCTGAATATAAGTCCATTTGTAAATTACAGCAACACATTGTTATGGTCCTGCACCCCCCCCCCAAGATTGATATGGGAAATATGATTTAGTTGGCACTACATTAATTGGTATTGATATAAAATGGAATCTAAGGTGACTGGAAGATCAAGCTGGAAAGGGGAAAATTACTGACTGTTAAGAGTGAGTTTGCAAGGCAGGTAATCCCACACCCCCCTAGGCACAATTGAAGCCATTGTCAGGCAGATTACAGGGCAATTTTGGAGACAATAGGCTTATGTTGAAGCTGGACATCTCTGTGCAAAAAAGGGAAGCTCCTACCAAACTGTGATTGTTTTAACCCTGTTCCCTCACATCTGGATGTTTCCCTGCTTTGTCTTCCCAACTTCTCCATAATACAGAGCTATTATGACAGCCACTTTGATTCTCAGCTGTGTGCTGCCCTTGGATGCAAGTCCAAGCCATCTCACTGCTTCTTTGCTACTCTCCTTGATTGGTAATTGTAATCCAAAACCCTCACCTTGCTATCCATATTTTTTCCTTCCTTTATCCTTCTGTTAGATCTTGTGTGAATGTGTGACTGTTTGTATCTTATGTGCATGTGTGAGTGAATTTCCCTCAATAAAACATATTCTTAGTTTACTTCTGAATCTTTGGCTGGTTCTTTCCTGTGTGATCCCATAAACATTGGTGGAAAGATTTTGTTAAGTTATCCCCCTCTTGCAGGCCTCCTATTTTTGAGCTATTTAATTCCCCTCTGTCACATGGAGGTACTGGCATTGCAGATGGACCCAACATTTTGGGGTCACAAGATCACTCTTTCAAATATTGCAAGTGTTGTTAAATCTTCTGTCCACTGGACTACAGGTAGGGACATGTTATCCTTCCAATACTGGCATACTCTTTCAGCTATCAGGAAGGCATAAAAGATCCATTTCCACTGACCATGTGTTGTTTTCCAAGAGATGGGTAAATAGTTTAAAAGAATATATGTATCACTGAATTCCAATGAACTTTCTGATACCAAATTTATTAATGTAATTAGTTCCCTCCAAAATAAGGCAACTATGGGGTATTTCCAAAACATCCATATGTTAAAGAAACATTAACAGTATTACACTTGTTTTTGTTGTTGTTATCTTTATTTATATCCCACTTTTTGCCCAACATTGGGTCTCAGAGCAGCTTACATTTAAAAAAAATACAATTTAAAAACATATAAATAGTAATATTAAAACAGAATTAAACTGTAAGTGAATTAAAATAGCTAAGAAAAGAATAAAAGAAGCAATTCAAACAGTACAGCATCCCCTAGCTAGTTCTTAAAAGCTTTCTGTATTGAAATGCCTTCCTCAATAAAAACATCTTTGCCTACTACCAGAATGACAACATTTCTGGACCATTTCGGCCCCCCTGCAAAGGGAGTTCCAGAGTCTACGGGTAGCCACTAAAAGGCCCTCTCTTGCCTCCCCACCAACTGTACATGTGATTGTGGTGGGACTGAGAGGCGGTTAGATAATTTAGATAGGCCTTTCTTAAAAAGATGCTGTGGTGTCCAGTATATTCAGAACAGCAGATTTTGTCATATAAGATATCAGAGGTCTATATCATACTTGACACTGACGTTAAAACTGCTGACCAAAATTTGGCCAAAATTAGCCACTCCAAATCCCTATTTCATTCCTGCTATAAATCTTGCATATCTTACTTTTTTGTGGATAATAAAAAATTATATATAGATAGATCATTGGCTCAGGTACTTGATCAGCTTCAATAAGTGTTTCTAAAACTAAAGCAACCTCAGAGGTACTGAGAGCTGCAGGACCAAATCTAGAGTCTGAATGCTGTGTCATGCTATTCAGCTGCTGAAGGTAGTAGTAGTAGAAGTAGTAGTAAAACTTATTACCAACACCTGCTAATTGATTTAAGGTAGACATCCCATTGTCTGTCTGCATTTTCTATAGAAATCTTTCTCCCTCAATCTTTAGATCAGGCTTTTCCCATAGGGTCAGTTTAACACAGACACATGGCTCAAACTGTAATTGGCGTGATAGTATTTGCCATTGTGGCTCTGGCTGTAGAGAATACTCCATCTGTTTTAACAAATCGAGAAACTCCCTCTATTTCGATAAGGATGAAAAAAAGAAAGAAAGAAAGAAAAAGAGGATTCCAAACTGACCATGGTGGATTACCTATTGTGGGTAAAGAAGGCCAAAATTTAGTGCACGATAGCAAACATGCCTGATAACATGTGGCAAGGCCTGAAAAACCAAACCCACGTTCTTGAATTGAAAGCTGTATCTCTTTCCACTGATATTCTGGGAGGAGAAGAGCCTTCCCAAAATTTCCTAAGCAGTGCATTAAATTTTTGAAAATACTTGCAGGATGTAAGTAAAGGAATTCCATGAATAACATAAACAATTCTAGATAAATTGTTCATTTTAACTGTATTACCACGGAAATGGACTTGACAGATGTGAGCATCTCTAATCTAAACCGTTTCTTTTAAAATCACTTTCATGGCCCTGTTCTGTTTACAAATGTCAATATACTCTATGTGTAATGTCTGATGGGGGTCATATGACTCTAAGATAAAGACCATCCACAGCTGTATAAGCCATTTTGTCATGAAATGTTTCAAAGCTGCCTTTAAAGACAAAGATTATACAAAGTACAGAGGGCACCCCTCTCTCCCCAGTATTTCCCAAAGCACTTTAACTCAATGAATTCAATCAACTTTAGCCAGTACACCATCTTTGAGGATCAGCCTGTCGCTACCACTGACATCAAACCTCAAAAAGACCTGCTACAATTAAAGTTTCTAGGTAAGGTTTAATGCAGTGTACTGTGTATTGTGCAAAGTTCTGCGGTATCCACAGGAACGGTTACCACCTGATGAGAACTTTCTTCCCTGAAGAGCTTGTTTTGAATAACAAACGATTCTATGGGGAAATTTATTATCTTGTCTAATGATCTGTTAAAACTAGGTGCAGTTCTTTCCAGGATCTTGCAACATAGCATAGATATATTGCTTATAGATATAGATAAGGAAGATAAACAAAAATGTTAATAAGACAAATAGATGGTACAAAAGCAAACTTATGCCTATCCTTCAGCTGTATTAAACTCACATTGTTTACTATGTATCATTGCAAAAGTGGGTTTATCTACCAAAGTTTTAACAATTAGAAGACTGACACATGTTTATTCTTCTCATTCTGTGCATATTTTTAAGATACCGTGCTCACAATATAGTGAACAATTAAACATGAATACAGAAAATGAGCACATTTGTCAGGCCAATTCACATGTTACTGAGAGCAGAATGGAAACTCCTTCCACATGGTTTTTTTTTTTAAATTTAGTGCTCCAACAAAAAGAGTGATGTTGTTTTCCATTGCCACACCATTTCTCTGCTGGAAGCTATTTCGATGAAAGAGAATGACTGCTCCTCTGTATACATACAAAGATGGGGAAGGGTATGAATTTTTTTTAAAAAGGCAGTGAAGTTTTACCTTTTTCTGGGACTTATTAAGCAATTTCTATTATTTATTAATTACTGTATGCAAAAGAAGTGAAAATAAAATGAAAATAAAATGAAAATAGGGGGAAATTCATGTTCAAGTACAAATAAGAAGAAAGAATATGAAGCTGTCAAATATGCTTGAACAGGTGATAAAGCAGAGTCTAGTTAGTCTGATTAAGTGACTAGTCCCTCAGTTTGGGGTGTACAAGCTGCACTCTGGTGGCAAAACAAGCTGAAGCTCTCTTTACAAGATGAGGCTACACTTCAGAGACACTCTCCCATAGCATATTGCTATAAGGAATGGGACACAAATCATGCATGTGATTCATCAACAGCTTCAGTTCATCATCTCTAATCACACTATGATCCAGAATGGCAGTTAAGGATGATATTTCTGACACAGAGAAAGCAAACAGAAGTAGGAACTGGTTGCAGGACAAGTATTTCTCTCTCCCACACCTGCCATTTATCCAAGAAGTAGCATCTTGCGCAACTATAAAATTATGGTGTAATTTCAGCCATGAAAAAAAAGGCACGACTAGCCTGCTGAGGACTGGCAGAGAAGGAAAAAAAGAGTTGCATTTCCATGCTCAATGTGGAGGGGACTTTCTTCTCCTTACAGTGTATTTCTTTTCTGTTCTGGGCTACAAGAAGGGCAAAAAACTCAATCACCTCTTTACATATTTTATGTACAGATATACCTCCAGTTAACAAAGTACATGAGTTACTGGGCATTACTTCTTTAACAGAAAATTTGGTATTTTCTAGAAATTACTGGAAAGAATAGGCATAGGTTTTTCCATCACAAAAAAGAAGAACTGTTCAACATGTTTCAGTAAACTTTTTACTCAAAAGTTAAACAATGGTGAAACGAACCCATCAAGACAGGTAAGCTTTGCATAATTAAACAAAAACATTTGAACCTATTCAAGATCACTTGAAGGCTTTTTCTAAAATGCATCAATGAATGATTTTTTTTAAAATTTCACCAGCTTTTGCTTTTCTTTTAATTACAATTTTGGTGGCTAAACTGGTAGAGCTATGCCTTTTTAATATGCTGGGGGTAGCTGGTGAGGCAGGCTCAATGGCGTTCCCATTTTCTCTCTGTTTTGCTGTTCACACATCCTTGGCAAAGGACTCTGGAGGCAGCTGCAGCCTACCTTGCCTGCTGTAGGCAGGGGTACATAGTTACAGGAGGATCAGTTAGAGCAGAATGCCATCGTTTCCCATTCAAGCTTTACTGCTTTGTTTACTACACACTAGCTCCTTCAACCTCATACCAAAACTCTGTATTTCTTCAGCCCTCCTTCTCTACCCTCCTAATGCTGATACTGCTAAAAAGCTCACAGCTAGACAGAGACCAAGAACGGCGGACAGATATAAAAAGACTTTCTAAAGAGAAGCTGCTTTATCAGAGACTTTGTTAACTGAGGTATGCTATATATATAATCTTTAAGGGCTATATAGTCATTTGTATGCAATCATCTCAAGGCAATTTAACATCAAAATCTTAATAAAAGAAAATATATAAAAGTACTAACTAAAACATTCACTTTTAAACACACAGAGAAACACACAAAGGAGGTTAAGCTAGTCTCCCAGGGAAGGGAGTTCCAAAATAAGGAAGGCCTGTGAATGGAGTCTGTAGGGTTGAGTAGGCTTATATGGCTGTAGACAGGGAATCTTCAGTGTAACCCGGTCTCAAATATTTAATTTGGCACTTTAGAGGGAAAAAATATCCAGTACGTTGAATTGGGCAGTGCAACCAAGATCAGAATCAGCGTCCATGTCACAGGTACTGACCATGATTTCCACAACTAACCAATCTGGCCAGCTGAAGCGTCCTCTAGTCAGAGGCAGCCCCGTGTACAGCACACTGCAGTAGCCTACTCTCAATATAACTAGTGCAGGGACCCACAAACAGTTCATGATAGTCACTGGCTACCAAGTTAACACCAAGTAAAAAAAGCGACTGTGTCATTACACTCCTTTGTGAAGCACAAGGCAATACACCTGTATGTGGTATTTCAAGACCTAAACACGCTTAGCTTTATCAGTGGAAGTGCATCATGTACCCTCGGATTTCCATCTAGTGTAGCAGCAACAGCTAATGTTGTTCATCCAAAAAACACCATTTGTCAGAGAGTGATATTCTCCAGCAGTTGTGCTAGGATTAAGGTGGAAAAGTCCTAGCAATGTTACTGTGGCAGAATGCCAACAGCACATGAGGAAGAAAGCCAGAACAAGTTGTTGACATTAACAGCTGCTTCATAACAACTGGCTATACAGCAACAAGCATAAAGAGTAACAGCTTTACACAGTAGCACAACGGTACAATTGCACAAAAGTAGTTGCTACAGAGAAGGGCAAACTGCTTCACAGCAACATTGCAAGCCAGCATTGAAGCAGGTAATTTCACATTACAGCCTACAGAATTTTAACAAAGCAGCAGCAGTTGCACATTCTGCATCATACAGGGTTTTTGTGTACTATTTCAGAGTCATTTTAAGAGGGTTTTAACTGATCAGTCCTACTTTTTCTTTAATCATGCAAATGTTAACATACTCACAAGCTTAACATCTTGATACCTACTAAGAAGTGTAAAAGGATTTCAACTAAAAATTCCACGTTTTAAAACATACCTGAACGGGCTTAAAAATACACTATTACTGCAGCTTTTGATTAACTCTTCACCCATTTCTGTTTCTTTATTTATAGTTAAATTCATATTCACTGACTCTGAATCAGCGCAACACAGCTATATTCACATGCGAAAACTGTAAGTGGATGTTTATAAATATCCTAAAAAAAATATCAGATAGACAAATACATTCCAGTGCTACATGCTAAGAATGTGCACAAACTAATACGGGAATCCCCTGAACTAGCTCACAGGTAATACTAACTGAATCAATCAATAAAGTCTTAAAACTGACTCCTCCTTCCTGACATGTAAGGAAAATGGGCTTTTTAGAAATGGATGTAGCAATCAAAGAGGCAACTGCTGGGAAATAATCTTCAGCAAATTAAATGGGACCAACTTCTTAGTACAAATGCAGAAGGACACGGGTTTAGCCACCTGAATCTTTTGGTTCCAAACTAACACCTCCAGCTTTACCAAAACCCTCAAAGTTTGTGAAGAAGAGAATGAGTAGAAAGCAGAATTGTAGGAGGAAGGGGAAAGAAGATAAGAGAGGAAGAAACAGCAGGATGGTAGTTAGGAAAACTTTTTATATAATTATCCACTGCGTGAGCAATAAACACACTAAAAAAGTACAAATGGGCTAATTGCAGCTCACCCTACATAATAATATACACACCCAGAATATAAAATCTGTACCAATTAGAGGAGGACTGAAAAGATTTGAATCTTTCTGAGCGTCTATTTGCCACCCAGAAAGACTCAGAACTTCCTTACAGGCCAACAGACACCAGCCTTTAACCCTGAAAGGTCTGACATTCTGCCTGTGGCCTTCTTGCTGAGCAAATTAATGATCACCTCACCTCTTCACTCAAATTCCATTCCTTCATTCCAAAAAATGCATCACCATTTTCTTGCTTCATCAGAACAAGAACTCAGACATCACAGAATCAAGTGATAAGTTTTCTCCAATCCCAATCCTCCTTCTCATGGGACTCTCCTCTCTTACTGAATCTAGCAGAGACAGAACCACCCCATGCCCAACAAATTCAAATGACCTGAAATAATGAAGACATTAAAGAATGGGATGCAGTTCATCATTATTTGGGTAATCTATAGAACTCAGCCACACAGAGAATAACAAATTAATAATTTAATAAATCAATCAATGAATTCTTCAATGCCCCAACTCCTATTTTGTTCAGCAAAGTCTAATAGTTATTAATGCCACTTAAAAAAAACTTTTGGCACACTAATGTAGTCCCAACCTGCACATATTTAACTGTAAGTCATCGAGATTTGTAAACAACACAAAATGTGAGGACCATCTTTTTGTTAAAGTTTGTTCCCTAAACATTTCCAGTTTTAATTCAAACAGAGAAAACACATGTATACATCTATACTATATTTTCCATTGCTGAAAAAAGAAACAGAATCTGAAACATTTTTTTTACCTAACACCTAACATCCCCCAAACATCAGAAACAGGTGCTATGGAACATTAAATAACCAATTACCCACACGCAATTTCTAGAACTATTTCTTCTACCACTGAACACCTTGCACATATTACATTTTTTACTGATGAGCCGGTACAGTCTGTCCTTGATTTCAATTCATATTATCCCTGATTTATGGGGTCTATTCTTTAGTTTCATATATACAGAACTCATTTGAAATGTGGTGCTGCAGAAGAGTTGTACGGACCACTAAAAAGACAAAGCAATGGATCCTAAGGCAAATCAAGCCTGAACTCTCCCCTAGAAGCTAAAATTACTAAACTGAGACTATTACACCTTGGACATACCATGAGAAGACCTGACACACTACAAAAAGACAATAATGCTTGGTAGGCTAGAAGGCAATAGGAAAGGAGGAGGAACACACTGTAGATGGATAGACTCAATCAAGGAAGCTATGGCCCTCAGTCTGCAAGATCTGAGCAGGGCTGTTGATGAGAGGGTGACCAGAAGGTCTGTTATTCAAAGGTTCGCTTGATGGCAGTTAACAAAAACAAATATATGGAAGCTACTTCTAACCTCTTGCTGCTGTCCTGCAATTTTCATTATGTTCTGGAAAGTCCTCTAATATTCTAGTACAGACTAGTGTGTTTACATGGAAAGGGGCAAGCAGAATCCTCAAAGGCATCTGCTAATTAAAAAGCGGCTCTGGGAATGGAATAGCACCACAGGATCTCACACAGTGTTATTAACACAACTGTCTCCCAACATTTGTTTGGTACTGCTGTAAAGCACAAGTGAATGTGCACACAGCAAACAAGTTGAATAATATGAACCCTTTCTTAAAACTTATACAATAGTCTTTACTACTTGCATTTTATTGAAATTGATGGGAGTCTCAGCTTACAATTTCTATGGTTATAAATTCATGAGTAAATTGTTTGATCATTGTTGTTATTGATTGCAATCAAGTCAACTTTGACTTATGGCGACCTTATGAATGAGAGACACCCAATTCTGAATACAGAGGAATTTATTGTTTTTAAAGGAAAATCCTTTTTCATTTTAGAAAAAAACACTCATTTTTATTTGGGAGAGATGCCAGAAAATGCAAAGCTCACTCTTGCCTGAAAATATGCTACAGTGGCCCCTTCTGGGTGCAGAATCCCCCGCAAAAGTGGGAAACAAGCAAATAACTCCCCCCTGTGCTTCCCCTTCCATTCCCTTTCAGGGCTCCCCCTCTCATTCCCTTGCCTTTTGCCCAGCACATGTGTTTTTCTTCTCCCTGCCCATGCAGAAGGCAAGGGAATGAGAGAGGGAAGGCACATGTGCCCCCCGCCATTCCCTTGCCTTTTGCCAAGGTGTGCGTGTGCTTGCCTTCCTTGTGTGCACCCAGGCAAAAGGCACAGCAATGGGAGGGGAGAGCACCCTATGTGGAAAATGAAGGCATGAACATGCCTTCCCCACATTCCTTGGTTTTTGCTTGGGCACATCTGCCTTTCTACTTCATGCCCAAGCAAAAGGCAAGGGAATGTGAGCGGGGGAAGATACATGCGTGCCTTAATTCTCTGAGCATGGTGCTCCCCCTCCCATTACCTTGCCTTTTGCCTGAGTGTGGAGAAGGAAAGCATGTGCACCTGGGCAAAAGGCAAGAGGATGGGAAGAGGAGAATGAGGGGGAAGGCACACAAGCGTCTCACAAATAATCAAATTTGTGAAGGTCTAACCCACAAATGTGGAGAGAAGACTGTACTGTATACATGACATTAGGATGATCTAGGTAGTTCATAAACATTGTCTCTGAATCTTTACAACACCCCTGGAAGGTTCAAGGAAGGGGGAGGTTCTTAACTTAAGCAAGCACAACAGATCACTGCCTCAGTGGCACAGCATTCAAATGCTATTCTTATTGTAATGAGCCAACTTAAGCACAAATAAACCAAATTCACAAAACAACGCTCCATATATGGCCAAATGACAATGTCAGACACAGTAAATGGGTATTACAGCCACAAGTTTATTCTGAACAGAGATCTGTAATACAGCAGCAAATGGGATGCTCAGGCAGGAATTGCCTGTGGGAGCCTTGTTAAGCCAGACCTTCCAAACTGACTGAATTCCAGGCCCAGAACTCAAGAGTATAAGACTGATTCCTTGAAGGAACCATAGGGTCCCACAAAACTCCTTCCAGTAGTGTTAGTTCTCCAAGGAGGAAGTAATCTTGGGACAAGAATCCACTTCTCCTCTCAAACTGGCCAGTAACAGCAAGGAAATAGGTGAATTCTTTCATAGCATCAAGTAGGGGAAAAAAGATGTCCAACCAAGGAATGGACAAAAAAAAAAATCCTGCTTAACTCCAAACAGCAACTGGAAAATTCCATACTATATATAGATAGGATGTATGAAGACAGCCACAGCAAAGAAACCCCAATCCAGATTGTGCCACCTTAAATAGCCCCGCATATCCTGCCCAAGACACAAGTGTCAGAGTGTAAAATACTGTCACCTTCAGCTTATAGCGGCAAAATCATTCCTGTCATATGATCGAGAGTATATGTTTGTTGACCTGTTCTTAAGTGAATGAGAAATCTTCTTTCCTTAGTGGCAAAACTCACTCCATTAATGAGAAGTGAAGGAATCCACTTTATTAACTGGCCAAGGGGAAGTTAGTATCCTACACCACTCCTCTCTTGCTGCATAGGAAACCATCCAACTCTCAACTGCACAACTTGCTCCATAGCTCAGGAACAAGAAATATTCTCTCCCATTCAACCAAGGAGTGGCTGTTCTAATGTCTCTATATCTGAATGGGAAACCTTTCTGCTTCTGGTAAAAGAAGAGTATTGCAGTCTCTCATACAGGCAAGGAGATATTTTCTTGTCTTTGCCTGAATGGAATACCTTTTGTTTGTCACTAACTATATCAGGGTAAGTTCTGTGCTCTGTAGCTGTAGCAAATGGCCCAGACAACCACATTTCTTATATTTTCAAACTTTCTAATGGCCTTATTTCTACATTAACAATACCATGTAAGCATCTGGCTTGTATTTCTGGATTCACAGAGCCAGAATAAAAGCATCTTTTTGTCACCGGAGACTACTAGATTAGCTGGTGACAAAAGAACTTCCTCTACTGCAAGTATCAATATCTGAAAAAATTCAATAGTCAACACTCTCCCAAGCCACCATCTCTCAGCTAGGACATCTTCATACCTGTAAAAGAAGAATGGGGTTTCACAGATGGAGAACAGCTACCAAGAACATTTTGGGCCGTCATACACACTGGACCTACAAAAGGCAGAGCCAAAAGGGCTCCTTTTGAGATCAAGCCAGTCTGAGAATATGACCAGACAGTATACCAGGCTGCTGCCTACAACAAAAGCTAAGAAGGCATCATCAAACTCAGAAAGAACAGGAAAAAGAAATTAGTTTTCAGAAGTGCCAACAATGAAATATGGATTACAGCCCAAGATATCTTGGAATTGTAAGATCTTTCTTCAGGGGCAATCTTAAACATAGGCCAGGGCAGCTTATAAAAATAGTGACTGTTTTTCATACGCCATCAGTTGCTGCCTATAATAGCCATATCTTTTTCCTCATTGCCATAAGCAAACATTCCATGTAGAAAAAGAAAGAGTGACATGGAAAGCTAAACAAAAAGCAGAGGAAGTCTCTCCTGATCTTCCCACTCCACTACTTCCTGAAACACCTGTGTATGGATAAGAACAGCTGTTGCTAAGCAACCTGCTAATGAATTCTTACTGCTCCCAGGCTATCTAGACTAGGAAGGCTATTGATATGTAATAGCTCCACATGATTATGGTTTCTCTTCCTTTCCCCCAAAGCAGAGATTTCAGAAGGCCAGAAATGGAGGAAAGGATGAGAGCGCATGGTAGGGTGTGGAAAGGGGCGAGAAGTGCTATCTTTCTAGCTGCCTTAACAAGGCAGACCAGGTAAATCTCACTGTTAATCATTCAAGGTTTTCCTGGAGCTGGGATGCAACTACCTATTCCACAAGCTTGAGTGATAAAGTCCAAGGAACACACACACAAAAAAACCCCTCACCAACAGCTTGGTATTATTTGCACAAGCCCCTGGGCTAGTATGCTTTTCCTCTCTTCCTGCAGGATGTCTGCAAGAAGACTGAGAAGTTTCATTCCCATATTCAACTGAGGTGACCTGTTGTGCCTGAACCCGGACAGACAGCTATTAGCTTTACTTAATGTTTAGTGAGACAAGCTTCACATTGTTATCAACCAACCTGGCTTTTCTCTCAAACCACAAGGACTCAACTGCAATCTAACAAGTAGCCATGGTTAGTTGAAAAGAGAAGTGAAAGCTTTTGGTTTCTTCCTCATAGCTAGTCAGTGTGTGCAAGCCAAAGGCTGCCCACATTCATTTTTACCAACATTAAACTGCAGATAAGTTATACATCTGAATGTAGCTACAGAGTTTACATTGCTAAAGTCCTTGTCTCCTTGAAGGAAGATGTTCTTCAAATTGTAGTGATAAAATCAGCCAACAGTACTCATGAAGTTCCACTCAGCTGTGTCTACGGCTGTGCTGAAATTTAATTAAGCACCTGAGGCACAGGTTCTAAGGTAGTCACCGTAGGTTAATACAATGCCAAAGGCCAGTAAAGCCTTCCTACATATTTATTTATCTTTGGCAGGTTGGACACCATTTTCCTTGAACTTATAAACAAAACAAAAACAAAACATAACATAACAACAGAATGATTTTTGTGTGTGTCAGTTCGCTTATCTTGGGCTATAAGTTACTTGCTGCAAAATCTCTCTGTCCAACTCTCCTTAGACAAGCATGAGAGATGAGTGCGCAACAACAGGCTCCCGTGAAGCAAACTATACTGCAAGTTGGTGTAATGTGCAGGGTAGGAGTATGAGCTGGGAAATTCCATTAAGATCTAATCTCAACAGGCAAGTTATCATCAGCCTCAGGAGGCCCTCCTCTTCCAATCTGCAGTTTAGCGATAATAACACTCATCTACCTAGATTTGTTGGAAACATTACTAAGTTAATGTAAGTGAAGCACTCTGTACATTCAAAAAGCACTCTCTAATTATTATATTGCCATGTTTTAGTGCTTGGAATCAAGCCAGCCTATGACTAGGGCATCCCAGGCAGCAGTCATAGACAGTACCTTTGTTGTAACACCAGATGGAAAGGTCTTCCTTATGCATTTATTGTTTTGATACAAATGCATCAGCAGAAAACAACTGGGATAAAGTTAGAACGAAATACCCAAGTCTGGAGACAGACGTGAAAGAAAAGTCAAGAGATTCTAATTTAAGAGTACAGTGGAACAAAGGATCTGTAAAGACTGTGAACAATCACACTCAGGACCAGGGGAATGCAACTGAAAAAGATTTTACCTACCTTCTTACAAAGAATCAGCATGGTGTGCTGGTTTGAGCATTGTGACTATGACCCTCGAGACCAGAGTCCACTTCCCCACTTGACCATGGAAACCCACTGGGTGACTTTGGGTGTGTCACAAACTCTCAGCCCCAGAAAGCCCTGTCAGGTTGCCATAAGTCAAAATGACTTGAAAGCATACCACCATCACCACCACAGCTTCCTTCTTACATGATATAATGTGGTGCAGTTACTATACTGGATTACAGGAAGGAATTGGCATGGGAACATCATACGTCATGGGACCAAGCAAAAAAGATGAAAAGTGGCTGCCAATCAGAAGGGGATCTTTTAACATTTTACCAAGGCATTTTACCAAGGCTTGGAAAAATAATCTTTTTGTAAGACAACTCCCAGAATCTCCCAGCCAGTTGCACAGTGCTCAGAATATCTATCTATATACATTTACAGAGATGAAAAGAAAAACAGATTAAATCTCTTCCAGTGAGTTGATTTATTAGCACAAGGCATTTCTTTAAAAAAAAAAACAAAAATAAATTTTAAAGCGTTCTCTTTAAACACATAAAAATATTCTACAATGGTTTTACTATGTTCTGTGAAAATGTACTATGTTTAAATTTATCTTCAAACCAAAAGCCTATTAAAAATTTGAAACAAAATAACCTTCAGCCTCATATGACTTATACATAGTGATTTCATCCACACACCAAGACCAGCCACTTTGCTGAAATCTCACTTCTTATAAAATGCAAACCTGCCTCTGCTACATGCCTTTGTTAACCAGACACAAGCTACGATCTGAAATCTGGTTTGTTGAGCCAATCGTGTGTCATGATGTATGAACTCTTAGCTGTGTGTTGTCTTTCCCCAGCTGCCCATATTGAAACAAGAGATGACAAAAATAGAGTTGCCAGATTGAAAACTGGAGAGGGCCCCCACACTTTTAAATAGTTTTGTAGAAAAACCCGGTAACAAGCAACACCTCCTGAAATTCCCTCTTCCACTTTACCATTAAAAGTACAGGAGCCCTCTTCAGTTTTCACTCAGACAATTCTGGACAAAATGGATGGGAGAAAAACAAACAAGAAATGGAGATGACAACCCGCTGTTTTTTTGGGTTGTCTAATCTGTGGTTTAAGCAACAAATCATGGGTAACACAAACTATGGCTTATTATGATGCATGAATGCAGCCGTTGTATTCTGCTATCTGTAGAAAATTACAATATGCTAGATTTATCAAGCTAATACAGCATGTTCTATTATTTCATTAAAGTCACAACCTAGGGAAATTTCATAAACAGTTATTTCTTATATAAACATTTGAAGAAAGAACTTTGAGAGCAGTACGATATATACATATTACTAGCAAATATCCATATATTTCTCTTTATTTTGCAAATGGAGTAACTTCTGGAATTTGCTCAGCTTTCATATATATATATACTATCTCTTGTTGTTGTTGTTGTTATTGTTATTATTATTATTATTACTGCTGTTGCTGTGCAATGAAAGCCAGTGCTCTTACACAAAGAAAGAAATAGCAGGTTGTACTTTTCCTACACGTTGCAGTTCTTATTTCTGGGTAAGTGGGTATAGGATTACACCTTCAGTTATTTAGTCTCAACTTTAGCTTTTCTTTTTCTTACAATGCTTATATTTGGGCAAAATAAAGAATGTTGCCAGTATATGAATCTGCATATTGCACCTTACCCTGGAAATAAAGAGGAAAGACAAAGGCAATGAGTAAAGTGGAGCCACATTTACTGAGCTATTTAACCCAAATCTGAACTAAGGCTTGTATAGTATAGAATTCAGCTGAGGTAGGTAGTCATCCCAGACCTCCTCCTGAATGGTATTTCAAGTGGGACTGAACAGACATTTTAGGATTGTGCTATTAAGTTCCACAAAATATAGAGAACTCAAATACATATAATAGGACTATTATTTAGATTATTTTCCCAAACATACAATCTTATGAACATGTATAGACAAAAACTAGAAAATTACCAAAGTTGGGTATATCTCTTGCTTGACTGCGTGTTAATCAATTTCTCTTTCCTTTTAATTTTCTGAGACTATAACAGAGCGATCCTATACATGTGTACTTTGAATTAAATCCCATTGGGTGAAATCCAGCATTGCGTTAGCAGACTTGGGGTCACAAATGAGACATTTTTAAACCTTTCCTTCCTATGTGATCTGGTTCAGAGAGCACACAGAGGGGATGCAGGAGGAGCAGGAGTCACCTCCTCTCCATTTTGCTGACAGAAGCCGTTCATGGTGGGAGCGGTTAACTGGATATTACACATAGGATTATAGCCTGTATCTGTTATTAGGAGTCTAGTATGTTATTGCTGTAATGCTTAAAATGTGCTCCAGCAAACACTGTAAGATCTTGTTCACTGAGCTGCCATATTCTCTTAAGGATAGTGATTTAAAGATGTGGAAGATCAAATTAAACTTACATTATCTCTTTCTAGGCATTTTTTAATTCAAGTATTTTGATGAGCTTTTCATTTAAAATATAGCTCTTTTCTGTCCTCCCAATCTGCACAATTTATAGAGACAAAATAGATATCAAATGGTCTCAAGATAATTATTTTTGTTTTAATTTCCACATCATTTACAGGAATACTGAAGAATGTGGTGATCTTTTTGTTAAGTTTTCAAATGCAGCCTACATTTTCTTAAGGATTTATTTATTATCATCATCATTGTTGCAATCTCAATTGTCATCAACAATATAGCACTCTTTAAGTATTCAGAGTGTCTGACATATATTCTCTAAGAATTGTGACAACAGTCTTACACTAGTCTTATTACCGCAAATTGTAAAGTGGGGGCACTGCAGCTGAGAGATCATGGTTTACCTAAACCTATTAACTTACATCTGAGAATCTGTACTGGGTACTTCTGGATTCACAACTCAAAAAGTCTTAGCCTTTATACTTCACCAGCTCTTGTTTTAACAAGATTATGTCTAGTCATCACAGGCATGATCTATCCCCTTCTAGGTACAGCTGTCTGCATGATTTCTCTTCACACACTCCAGCTGGTCTTTTGCTTTGCTATCATGCAGCATTCATCAGCTATTACTCTGTAACGAGACCTGTATAGATCACCCACACCAAGCACTCTGCGCACAGACTATATCTGCCATACAAATGGCCATGGACTATTAGCCAATAAGGAGAAGCAAAGAAAAAGAGTGTCCTTGGATGCTATTCAAACTCCTGGCTTCAGGGATAGGACAAATTGTCCTCATTGGTGGTAAAGATAACACATTCTGTCAATAAATGTTACAACCATTTTTAATTGTATTGTGATTTTTAGGGAAAAATATTAAAATGATGTATAACACTCCAATGATATCAAAGCAAGAGGTAGAAAGCTGGTATGTTTTCAAATAATGTTCTTGTTTAGCCACAAGATAATATAAGACAGAGGATGGCACCCTATTAGGTAGTTATGATGCCATAAGCTAGACTTATGACCTTATAACTGTTTCATATTCGCATTTACGATCATGGTGCTATTGTGACAACTGCAAATGCCCCTAAAAACCAACTAAAATTCAGGGAACTGTACCAAGCAAAAGAATTCTACTGGGCTGTTTAGCAGAATGCTGAAGAATGATCTGTCCAGCACCCTCCTGTCAGCAAGCCAGGGTGGAAAAAAGAGTTGTGACAGGACCCCTATAGGCACAAAGCTACTGAGTACAGTGTACAGCATGGACAACAGAAATCAAGATTACTACATGCACTGGGCAAGGGCAGCTATGGTATGAGCATGGGAAGTACCTCACTCCAAAGTGCCAGAAAGACACACCAAGATGATAAACTAGCAGTCATTGTTCCTGGCAGAGCTTGGAAATGTTATTTTAAAAACTACAATAGGCACTTCACATTTGTGAGGGATAGGGACAGGGAACCCTCACAATGTCAAAAAATTACGAATAGATGGGCCCGCTGCAGGGAACTGGTGGGCCTCCTCCGGAAAGCCCGTGTGAGAGGCCCCACGGCGTGCGGAGAGGCTGCGATCACCACCCCTGCATGCCCCTGCGGGCCTGCTCCCGTTCCTGCGGGCCTTCTCTGGAGTGCCTGCATGAGTGGAGGCCCAGGGGTGATCGCTATCCCTGGATAGTCCTGCCCTGCACGCTCCTGCTGCCCTTGTAGATGGCCTGTGAAGCCTGCCGGGAGAGACTGTAGGGAAGGGATGATCTTTCCTTCTCCCTGCGCCTGGCCAAAAGGCTAGGGAGCGTGAGGGGGAGAATGGGAGGGCAGCGGGCACTTCCATGAATAACCAAATCTGCAAAAGTGAAACCTGAGAATGTGGAGGGAGAACTGTAAACTAAACTAAAACTCCATGAATCACCAGCTAGCATAGCAAGAGGTATTCTTAAAGCTGCACTAAAAAATACATAGCTTTTCCAAGCTCTGTCCCTACTGACCTAATTGGGGCATCTCAACAGTAGCAGTGGCAGAAGCTTTTAGTTTTAAGCAATTCATCACCACTCCTGAATCCTTACTCCTTATCTACTAAAAATAAAATCCACTGAGTTCAATGGAGTTTATTTTCAGGTAAATTGATACAGGACTGAAGTCTATATATCGTTCTTCTTTCTTAGTATGTGAACGTATATCCCTACTGATTAAAATAATTCTGCTACACCTGTAAAGACCAACCGTTCTTTATTTCTAGAAACACATTCTAAATAGCTAAAAATAATGCTGAATTAATTATGTTTGCACACAGTGTTAAACTATTTTATGCTTAAAACAAACTTTTATAAATATAAACTTATATAAGAGACATTACATTTGTCCACAGCTAGTAGCATAATATGTCCTTAATGTGTTCACTCTGTCACACAAAGGGCAAAACAACCATCAATACAGGATTAAAAATGGCACAAGTCAATTTCCGTTAACTTTAAAAAATGTCAATCATTTCTCTGCCCCAACATATCCCTTAAATAGTCATGTTTCTAATTCCAGTTTAAATCTTTCTGAAGACACTGTTCTATACGTATGCAGATAATTATAACTAACATTGTTTTTTTCCCCTTAACTTGCCTGTAAGATAATGTAACACAATACTATGCAAAATCTGCTCTCAGGGCTTAAGCAAAGAAACATAGTATTGCAGGTCTTCTGTAGAAGACATCCATTCCATTTTAAAAGCATATTGTTAGTCAACTTACTAGAAAATTCTTTCAATATCTTCAAAAGTTTTTTAAAGACTAAAATAAGATATTTTAGAAAACACATTTCCCATAAAACTATATAAATTACACAAATTATTCATAATATATTAAGAAAAGTGAAGATACAGCAATAAAAGTAAAAGTAACTCTACCAGAGATGTCAAAACTACTGCAGTGAAATCTATTTAGGTTAAAACAGAAAAATGTTTCATAATAATTTGTTAAACAATGACGTCTTATGTCATGTGAAAGACAGATGAATTTATTACAAAATAAACTACTGCCTAATGAATGAATGAAGGAATGAAGGAATGAATGAATTTTTAAGGCAGTAAAACCCTCTTTCTCATTTTGCTGAAGCACACTAACACAGCTATTCCTTGAATAAAAAGTTGTAAATAAGTATACCTGAGTTCACATCCCATAGATTTTGATGTTATTTTGCAGGAGTTTTGCTTTAAATGCTGATGACTACAGCTCAATCCTTAGCATATTTAATCAGAATTAAATCCCACTGACTTCAATTGGATACATTTCCAAGTGCTGCTGAAAAACTATTAACACTTTACCTGGGTAACTGCTAATTATTGTAACTTCAACATCAGTACACAGACTGAGCATAGATTGTAGACAATAATCAATAAACAGTAAATAACAAACAGATCCAGGGACTGAACATAATGTATAACACATTTTAAAAGTCTTCCTCTATAGGAACATATACAACAATTTTGAGTCAAACAGACCCAGAAGTTAATTGCAAGATGATAAATGTCAAAATATGTTTCCTATATAAGGCTTTACATAACCTTTTCTTCTGTGGAATACTTTATATACCCTTTCCCTGTGTGAAAAGAGCTACACATATATGGAAGGGCAGAAGCCCCTTAACCCATACAGAAGAGATACTGACAAGTATTAATCCCGTGCAGAATACATACGTATATTTTATTCAGACACTGGATTTTAAAATGTTTATATACTGTTTATTAATTATTCTCCAGAACAATGGTTCTTAATCTTTTTTGTGTCATGGACCTCTTTGAGGTGGTATAGGCATTGGCCCCAGAAAATAGTATAAGCATCGTCCCCAGAAAAAATGCACTTAACCGCAATTCTCAAAGTAACTGGGAAACAGTGAAGAATGAAAAACATTTTTTCTTGGTGTCTTGTTCACAGAGCCTTTTAGGATCATCCACGGACCCAAGTATTAAGAACACTGGGTTTAGAAACAACATTCAGTGTACATGCTGGTGTTCACACTAGAATAATATATTTATATAGAGATCCTTAAAGCTGAGTTTCTTAACCAGAGTTCTATAGAATCCTAGCTTTCTGTAAGAAATTACTAGCACAAGAAACTGTGATTGATTTCTTTTTTTAAAGTTCATGCAGTGCCCAACATCAGTACTTGCAATGGTGGGCAGTGACTGCGCATTCTTGCTAGCAATTTTGTTAGAGGTCTTTCAGCCCCATATGGAAGTGTGCAGTAGGATCATGTTCATTTGGTTGAATCCATTCTCAGTTTTTGATGCCATGTAGGAGACAGTGTTGATCATTGGTGATCACTACATTGCAGAGTGGAGCATCATAGGCTAATGATGACAGCCTCTCTAAATCACTTCCCCCAATCTATTCCAATACCTTGCCAGTTGACTCGTGGGAGTAAACAAGCTCTACCACTGTAGTAGAAAACCAGAGGGAAATTTTCATTCTCAAGAAGCAATTGAGATTATTTTTTAATATGGCTTTGTCTTATGGTTTTAGTAGCTTCAGTATTCAAAATTGTCAATAAATGTTCATGTTGTTAATATCATAACCAAAAACAACTGACAACTGTTCAAAAATTAAATCTATCAAACTTGTGTGCGTGTGTGAGTGCTTTCAAGACGCCAGTAAGGTAAACAAGAAGGGTAAAGTAAACTTAATCACCTCTTTTTTTTTTTAGGGAGGTTGACTAAAAAGGCATTTTTAGTTTTAAATAGATTAAGAAACTAGTCTTGCACATACAGTACTTCATTAGCAACTTGTAGAATAGAAATAAGACTTTTGATAGTGATAGGACTTTTAGGCCTACTTGTGTAAAGTTTAAAAAATTAAGTAGGAAATTTTAACAAAAGAGAAACTGAACATTTCTCTACCTGCATTACTGACTTGCGTTAGAACTGTGATTCTTTGTGTGGGGGTCTCTTGTTGCTGCTGTGTCTTAATGTTGTTTCTGATTTATGGTGATCCTAAGTTGAACCTATCATGGGTTTCTTGGCAAGATTTGTTCAGAAGGGGTTTGCCTTTGCCTTGCTCTGAGGCTGAGAAAGTGTGACTTGCCCAAGATCACCCAGTGGGTTTCCATGGCTAAGCAGGAATTTGAACCCTGGGCTCCAGAGTTGTAGTGTAATGCTCAAACCACTACACCACACTGCCTCTCTTGGAGGGCAAACTACACAGAGTAGGCTAAGAAGTTGACCAAACGAAACAGATCCACAGAAAAATTACATTCTCCGCTAATTATATGCAGATTATTATCTCCAACTTACTGATCACACTAACCTACTGTAGATTCAAGCTGTAGATACAGCAATTTTATGCAGGGGTTCCCTGACACTTGAAAATTATTTCAAGGGTTCTTTTAAGGTAAAAAGATTTTGAAAGGCTTCCTTAAAGTTTTATCCTTAAATTCTTTTGTTCACTTGTCTTTGTTCTTTTAAAGTATGGTCATTTGGGGGGTTTATAGGACTGCACCACTAGTCCTATATCCAGTGCCAGTGCAACAGGATGCCCTTCCTTTCCGCCCACCCTGCAATTCTCAGAGTGGCCTGAGGCTTGCATGGGTTTCCCAAACTTCTGGAGCACTGTTCCAGAGTGCATGGGTAGGCGCAGTAGGAAGAGAAATCACTGCTTCTGTTTTTTACTACATTCTGCTGTACTAGCTTTGGATTATGTCCTTACTCACTATGGCCACAATGTGCTCGACCGTGGAGGATTCAGAGCTCAGATTTCCTCCCTGCTCCAGTATATGCATAAGCATATACACACAATACAATTATGCAATGGGTTGAATGAAACTTCTGAACATACACAAACAGATAAACACACCTAAAAAATAAACTATGCTTAGAGGAGGCCTGGATTAACTTGAGCCTTCTAGGATAACCTTTCTCAGCCTTTTTACCCCGGAAGAACCCTTGAAATAATTTTCAGGTCTCAAGGAACCCCTGCATTAAAAAAGATTATATCCGTAACACAAAAATGTTTATTTTTTAAAAAGCACAAAGTCTCATGGAACATCTAACAACCTCTCAAGGAACTCTGGGCTTAAGAAACCCTGCTCTGCTAATGTATATAAGCAGCAACCCTGAGTGCTTGTGAACTGGGCCTGATATTCATCATATTTGAAAATATCTTCAAAACTGAAAAACCTAAATCAACAACAAAGCAAGCTTTGCTGCCTATTATAATGCACATTAATAAAATCTAGCGTGAAGATTTTACTCAGAAAAAGAATGTTTTTTTTTATCTCATTTAAATTACAGCACATTACATTCCAGGTCAACAATACACAACAGTTAATCAGAATTTAAAGCAATTCCGTAACACTTATGCAATTATTTGGAAATGAACATCCTTATTCTAAGTACTCATATCCCATTTATTAAATATCCCTATATGAAAAACATATGACAGAACTGTACAGCCTATGTCTCTGTTTAGACATTTGAGAGTTCCTCCTCAAAAAGTCAGTAACACGTTCATATCAAATAGATCTTGGCTAGGATTCCAAGACCATTATTCCAAACTGCTTTTTAAACTTATATCGTTTTCAGATACGTAAAAACCATATCATGGCATACGGGACAACTCTAGGAGACAACTTTTCAAAAAAGTGTTTTCAAGTTCTTTTAGCTGATGAAATTAGTTGTAAGAACTGTGTTTCTGGATGTGTGCAATGAAGACAGGTATACTGCTATTTCATCAGTAAGTACAGTCATCCCTCCACGTGCACTAGGGTTAGGAGCACAGGACCTCTATGAAAGTGGAAAAGCCATGAATAATAACTTTAGGTCCTCCTAAACGACATTTAACACAGTATAATCACCATATTCAGCCCACCATGGATTTCTCTGAGACATCAGGGTTCCTTCACAAGGCAGAAGTGGGGGGTTGGTGGGGCTTACTGCCACCTCCACTGCTGCCCCACACCATTTTTAACAGGGACTTAAAAGCCTTGTTTGCAGTTTCTCAGTCTCATGAGGCTTGCAGTCCCTATTAAAAATGGCATAGGGAGGCAGCAGAGGTGACAACAAATAATCTGTAAATAATCAAATCTGCAAAAGTGAAACCCGGAAATGTGGAGAGCTGACTGTAAAAGAGTGAAACACTAGTTCAATATAGAACAAGTACAGCAATTCTGTGCAGAGTTACAACTAAGAGAAGCTGACTTCAATGCAATCTACACAAACAACAGCACAGAAATGCAGCCAAAATCACTGATTTGCTGTTTCCCCTCTAAATAAGCATGGTTTCATTTGTACTACTATCTTTTACAAGTATATTTCACAAAAAATAAATCCAAGTAAATCTACCAAAATTAATTTTATTTAAAAGAATATAGCATATTCTGTGCCCTCACTTCTTGCAAAAGGACACAGAGTCCAATTCTAAACAGGAAACTACAAGACCAACCTTGATTTCCTTGCTTCCAGGAAAGAACTAATGTCTACCTTTATTTAAAAAGAAAATATATAGGGACAATGCCGAGAAAGAATGTGACCTTTATGTTTTATTATTGCTGAAGATGCTTATATTTGTTTGATGTACTTCTCAAACCCATACAGCAAGTGAATTACCATACAACACCACACTGCCCTTTTGGGCCTACACTACCGTACAAGGAAATTTCACAGAAGTGCCTCTCTACTGAGAATTTGTTTCTTGAAGAAAAAAAAATCCATATGTAATTTCATCACACTACAAAGAACCATGAAGAAGGGCTTTAGGCCAAATTGTTAAAAAGATACAACTTAATGTTAAGAAAATAACAACAATAATAATCCTTAATACCAGAAGTAATGCAACAAGTAATGCAACAATCCTATAAATCTTCCTTCAGAAAAGCCATTCAAGTTCATTGGTCTTGCTCCCTGGAAAACTAAATCAATATATGAAACAGAATATCAGATTCTATCTCAACAAGTTAACAATTTTTAATAAAATCTGCCAATTTACAGAAATATCAAGTTGTACGTGGGGAGCTCTATGAAACATTGAAGCCATATTTTGTTCTAAAAACAATCCTGAAAGTTCAAAATGGAAAATGTACCAGTTCAGAATTCTAAAAATATGACACAAAATGCTCATTCTCTGCCTAATCCCTTTCTCTCAAGATAATCCAAAGATGCTCCACTGTAAATCATTGAAATGGATAATAGTATGGGTGCGAGGGAAGTCTTCCTACTATTTTTTTTTAAAGGTAAAATAATGTCTTCCAGGCTTCCCAGTCACTGACAACAGAGGAATACAGCTACCTATATGTAAGCAAAGGAATGATAGATACTCAAATTTACCTTTCTCTAAACTGAAGTCTAAATTGAAATCAACGCAATCTGTTGAAAATCTCAATCACTATAGATGTACCTACGTAAAATTCAGTTCAAAAGAGCTACTAGTATAGTTTACCTTCAGATTTTTCTGTGGGATAGAGTCTATGCCATTCTTAGAAGATAGCACATAAACAAAAGAAAATCTTCATTATGTTCAAAGGTCATAGGTATTACAAGCTCAAATCCCAAGTTAAGACAAAGTAAAGAAGACAACAGAAGGAAAGTTTTCCATATATCCCCGTAGCCAACCATGTCCAACTCATATTCTTCACTATTGCTTCTGTACTCCATGGAGGTTTTTCAAGGGACTACAGAGGAGTAGGGAACAGAGAATGTTCCTTGTGTGAACAGTCTTAATTTACCCTGTCATAAAAGCCAAGCCTATCAATGAAATGCAATACATGTTGATTCAGTGAAAGTCCAGTGAATTCATAGGAGCTTATTCCCAGAGAAGTGATGTGGGATTGCAACCTAATTATTTAAATACAGAAGGATGGTTACCCTTAAATATTTATCCGACCATCACCTAAACTTGCTGCCATGGAAAGCAAACCAAGAAAAACAGACACAGAATCTCTAAACTCCATATTAATTCACTTTAAATACTATTTATTCACAATGGTTTCCATGAATATATTGCACCAAATAACACTGGCACACCATCATGGCTCTATTGTGAAATAATGCAACACGCAATCCCACAAAATTTGTGAATTCACAATGCTGAAATTATACACAGTTCCTGTCTGGTTTCATTATATAATATTCCCTAAATAGTTTCAGGAACAGAAAAGCAGCACAGATCACATTTCTTCTACACCATGCCGAAGACAATAACAAAATGAGAATGCCATCATAAAACAAACACCTTTAAAATGGTAAAAAAGTCATTCCGTACATTTTGAAAATTGCTAGAGGGAAGAAAGAGAGAAGAGGACTTCTAAATCTTACCTGGGTATATTCAAAGTCAGAAAGTGGGGCTATACTCTTGATGTAGTCAGCTCGGAATTGATTTTCTTGGTTGGCCAATGGAACTGGAGGTATTAAAGTGCTCATTGCTGAAACTATAGTCTAAAATAAGAAAAACACAGGACCAAGACATATTACTGCTTTATACAAACATAGAATTACTCAAGGGTGATTTGACCACCCATGAAAAAAAATTTTTTTTTACACACACAAGTCAATCACTTAAAACAGAATTTAAAACAAAAATAAAATGTATTCTTACCACAATTGCATCTTTTACATTTTTCCTAATATCCAGAATTTTCTGTTTCTTCTCCCTATATTAGATAAAACATACACACACAAATCAATTTACTGAAGTTGTTTGCTTTCAAGATTGTTCATTTGCTTTCAAGATTGTGAAACTCAAATTTTAATAGCTATTTTCCTCCCAGTATTCATATCTCATTTCATAATAAAAAATTAATATACGAGTTTAATTTTAAAAGATTACTTACATTACTATTACATGACATATCACATTACTGTGTATAAATGTCTTAGGGCTCTATGTATGAAGGACTGGATGTGATCTGCTCATTTTTACTATGAACTGTGTTTAACTGTACATGTACTAACATATCACAAATAGCTGTTATTGCACTGTTTACACTAAATTCTAAAAAAGGAATTTCTGAGATATACAATGCAATCTAAAACACTTTGTAATAGATTCCATTCTGTTAATTTTTTTTATTAACTTGAAAAAGATGAATATATGAAATATGTGTATTATGTATATGTTTTATCCCAACATACATAGACAATATTTAGTATTTGCTGTTGTAGGAAGTCGCCATGTTGTCCCTAAACAAGGCCCTATAAAGCACTGCAGTAGCAACAGTGTAAAATACAGTAGAAGGACCACATCGTGTAGGGAGTGTACAAATTCATTATTCTCTCAGTATACATCAGCAATAATTTTTATGCTTGGGCTGGGTTGGGCTAGTAGAGGTAAATAACCAATAATTTACAAACAAACAGTGAGAAAAAAAAATCAATCTTCCAGTTCAGGCTACTGTGTTTTAAATGTATACTGTTCAAGTGTTCATTTTTTGCATCCACCCCCCTCCATAAGTAGCAACAATTCTTACTCTGAATTAAATCCATTTACATGCAAGATCCTCATCTGCTTGACAATAGTGCTTTTTCCTGACTCACCAGCTCCTGAAACAGAAAAAAGAAAAGGAAAGGAAAAAAAAATGGGTGATGTATACATCTGGGAGAAGGGAAAATGGGGAAGACAGGATGAAAGCATCTCTCTTCTGCCAAAATCCTCATGCACATACCATGGTCAATCTGTGCATTTTACACAACTGCTTAATAAAACTGGTCTGCATTATTCCCATCTTATCTTCTCTTGCCCATAAACAGCATAGTTCATGTATTATCTGCCTGCCATGGGAAAGTGAACTGCACCACTGCACCCTCCTCGCCTTCCCCCCCCAAAACGTCGCCGTTCTTCCTTACCCAGCAGAAGCAAACGGTGTGTGGCTTTATAAGCCAGTCGCTCTTTCTGCAACTGCTTCTCTATTTTTTTGTTGGCTTCTCGCTGTGCTTTCTCATCAATACGCTGATCCTCCGTTTTGCTGTTGCCCAAACACCCCATTGCTGTCCCTTAGGATGGATGTCAGATTGCACTAGTTATGTATAATTCTATTCAGAGAAATAATTTTAACAGATGATAGTTATATCCCTGTGATGGTATCTCTCCTCTTTCTTCCCCACCAGTTGTTCAAATAAAATGGTTTCTGGTCGTTTTCTGATCACAGTTGGTTTCTTTTTCTTCCCCCAAAGAGATGCAAAGAGCTTCCGGAAGAGGTAAGTGTTTTTAAACACAACAAAAATCTGTACAAAATGCCCAACACACAGTGAAAAGAGAGAAGAGCTCCTCCTGGAAATCAGCCTAATTCTGCCTTCCTCTCACCACCACCACCACCACCACCATGCGCGCACACACACACACAAACACACTTGCAATCCCTATATTTCTCTGTAAAGGTCTATTTTTGTCTTTCTAACTCAGCACTGCCTCTTTCTGTTAGACCAGGAAGCAGTCAAAGTACAAACGCTGCAGAAGTGAAGACAGAAGGGGAGGGAGGAGGGGAGGGAGCTGATTCGATGGGCTGTGCTAATTCCTGATAATTTTTTTACAATTAATCCTTAAATGGGGTACCGTCAAATGAAATCAAAGAACAAAAGGAAAGAGCCCATTTGAGCTGCTGATTTTATTTCTATTCCAAATCACAGTGAATCCCAGTATGACTCTTTCAAAAAGGTAATTTTGATATATGGAATCCATTTTGATGTACTATCCTGAAATACGAACACATGCCATGCACACAGAAAGTTCAGTCAAAACTCAAATCACCATATAATTTCAGTAGTGGTTTGAGTGTTGGACCACGACTCTGAAGACCAGAGTTTGATTCCCCACTTGGCCCTGGAAACCCACTGGGTGACCTTGAGACCACCACATATTCTCAGCCCCAGAAAACTTCATTATATGTTTGCCTTAGGGTTGCTGTAACTCAGAAATGACTTGAGGGCACACACACAACAACATTTCTATATAGCCCTTATAGAAACATGGATTCTTCTATTAGAGCAGTGGTTCTCAACCTGTGGGTCCCCAGATGTTCGTGGACTTCAGCTCCCAGAAGCCCCAGCCACTATGGTCAATGCTCAGGGCTTTGGGGAGCTGAAGTCCACAAACATCTGGGGACCCACAGGTTGAGAACCACTGTATTAGAGGTTACGTGTTCTCTCATGTTTCAGTAGACTATTCTTCTCCAATAGATGACTAGAAGAAACTAGCATATGTTAAAAACTAGCATATTCACATGTAATAAGCAGCATTTTTACAAATTTCAGAAAGAACATTATTTATATGACTCTATATCCAAGCTCAAGGGAAATTTCATTTTGAGGGCCAGGATAGGATAGTTCCAATCCAAATGACTGCTAGCTGCAAAACACATTATCACTATGCTGCCACTTTACAAACATGGGCTGTAGTGCCCCACAGTCCTTTCCCATTTTCAAGGAACCCTTCCACTTGTTTCCCCATTCCTGACCTCCTAGTTGACTTCTCTTGTTCTCTGGAGAACAAGAAGGCAAGTGAGAGTAGAGTAGGACAGTGATGGAAGCAGAACAAGTCAGCACGGTCTGTTTGCAGTGTCTTAATTCTGTTTGCTTCAGTAAGAGCAGAATGGTGCTTCACATATATGTCCCATGCCAAATGTTCAAGACCACACCAAAATATTCCAGGGTGATATGTGTGATAATCTGAAGTGTAAGAATTATCTTTCAGCTGCTCTTAACCCCAAACTCTTGCCTATCAAGAAAGACATTCTCAGAACAAGAATTAAAGCATGCACATCAACTACTTCCATCATATCTTTTCCTTTCTCACCTATAGCCAGATACTTTAAAAGCAGGCTACAATATAAAAAGAATTGCCTTAGATCCAGAAAACGTGAACAACTATTACTGGGTATTAACATTCTCTGCCTGGGCAAAGTGCTTGAGCGAGTGGTTGCCAAACAACTCCATGTACTCCTTGTACATTCCAAATTTATTTCATTTGAGAATCCCAAGCTTTTCTTTGACAGAGAACTTGCTTTGTTCACCTTATAGATAGGATGGGCATGTTTGGTAGCTCCAGATGTTGTTGCTGGTACTTCCATGAGCTACCAGCCAGTTTCCCCTACCCAATGTAAGATGAATACCAGGAGAGACAGTGGAAGTATGACCTGCTGATTATCCTGGACCTCCTGGCATTAATTTATGAAGATGGATATCCACCAATATTGAAGAGAGGTTACATAAAATGTTATTTCTGGTTTGTCAAATCTAGCACTGCCTGTGAAATACCTCCTGGCTAATAGAGTGAGGTGAATCCCTAGAAACACATGGGCTGTTAACATGAGGTGAGGGCAAACTGCTGAGAGCATTTAGTCCACATGCACTTGTCCACCTTAGATCAATATACACATCATCTAAGTCAAGCTATTTGGCAAATAAGAGATTATTCCTGGTGTGATTAAGGTAGGCATACAACATTAGAGTCCGATTTAAGAAGTATTTATTAAACTTAAGAAGAAAACAGGGACAAGAGAGGAAACAAATAAGGTATAATAAAAATGGAAAATAACCAAAGTACCTTCCATATATCCTATACTGATAGGTTGTGACAGTACTGATAGGATATCTTAACCTATAGACATTTACCATAGACCTCTTACACCATGTTTCAGTATGTCCCACAGATAAGTCAGATAAAGCCCAACAGGATTCTCTATGCAGCCCATCAAGACTTTTCCTTCAGGCTCTGTCACTTTCCCCTCTCTGAGCAATGAGCAGACCAGACACAAGCTCTTTTTCCCCCATCCCAGAGTCTCCTTCTGTCAACACTGAGGCAAGGGAAATGATGTATTTCAGATCTGTGACAAACTGGAGAGATGTCCTTTCCTCTGTCCTGTGTTGAGAAAGGGAAGAAGCTTAATTCTGATCTGCGTCCCTCCCACAACAAATCTGCATGCAAATGTGGAGGAGGAGATACATGCCAGCAGTGGCTCTGCCCACTTTGGAAGACAACCCTATCCATGCTGGCATACAGCTAAATCCTGGCCCTGGCCAGTTTGGACAGTGACCCCGGCATGATTGACCATATCTGCCTTATGTGCTAACAAGTAATCCCCACACATGTTCAAACTGAAAACAAAAACATGTTAAGTCTCTCCAACTTTTATTCTGCATTGTGAGGGTGAGTTAGATTGAATGAAAGGAAATGTCAACAGTGTAAACCTGACACAGACATGAGAGGGCCTATCAATGCTATCTGACCCAGGAAGGCAGGAATGAGAGTGAGAACTGGAGAGAAATTTCTGTCCTGTTTTTCATAAACAGTTTTTTCCCCTTCCATTTTAGGGATGGCAAAAAAAAATATGATATATCTGACAATCAGAGCTGGGACATAAGGACTGAAGAGCTACTGGAATCTGAGGCCAAGCAAGGAGGTAGAAGGACCAGAGGACAATCCAGAAGGCAGGAATAAGGAGTAATCATGGTCAGACAGCATAGCTGGAGGCGGGACCAAAGGGCACAGGCAGTCATAGAAATATCTAAGAGCTCTGGTTGATGCCACTGTGAAGGCAAAGCGCCTCTGAAACAGGTAGCCATTATCCTTACCAAGGCAAAGCCAACAGCCAGCCTTAGCAGGTGGACTCAGTTTACAGGCAAAAAGTTCTTCCCTGTGAGGCTGAATTATTATGATACACACTGGTCTGCAGCTCCCAACACTTCACTGAAAGGTTGCAGTTATGAAGCTTACTACCTGGGGCAGTAATCAACAGTTCCTGACAGATGGTTACATGTCTTAAAGGGACATGTAAATATAACATGTCTTAAAGGGACATGTAAATATAAAAATACAGGAAGACGGAGTTCCAAACTGTACAACTTAGATCAAGCTTTGTTATAACATGAAAAAATATTGAAGTTGATTTTGGTTCATAAACAAATATACAAGTGTAACTGGAAAATTACAGTGGATTCTCAGATAACAGTGCATCACAAAGTTATGTTATTTACCTTTGGATATTCTAATTAGTACCATCAGACATTAGACGAAATTTTTGAAAAGTTAAGGAAAGATGAAAAGCAAAAGTTAAAGGGGACAAAAATTGGGCCAGAACCCTGAATACAAATGTTCAGTGACTTGTGCGCAAGGACAAATAGACCTAGAAATAGAAAACAACAATAAAGGACGAACAAGATAGCTCTTCCACAAGATCTGAGAAATCAAAGAGAAATTCAAACCAAAAGTGGAGATGCTACACAACCTGAAGGGGAACACATTACAAGGCTAAGTACAAATAAAAAGACAATGGAAACAATCCACTGAAGAACTATGTAAAAGAGATGAAGAACCATTTTAAGATGAATCTACAATTTTAGAAAGAGAAGTGGAAGTTGCACTCAAAACATTTGAGAGAAATAAATCACAAGGAACAGATTGCATATCAAAATAGCTCCTTCAAGTCACAGAGACAGAATCTACTTTAGTTCTAACTAAAATCTGCCAACAAATATGGAAAACAAAACAACAGCGCATTGATTGTAAGCACTCGGTATACACTCCATTCCCCAAGAAAAGGAACACTAAGGATCGTAATAATCACAAGACCACTGCAATAATCTTCCATGCAAGCAAAGTGATGCTCAAAATTCTACAACAAAGACTTTTACCATACATTGAGTGAGAAATGCCAGATGTCCAAGCTGGGCTCAGGAAAGGAAGAAGCACTAGAAATCATATTGCAAACATACATTGGATAATGGTGTACACCAAAGAATTTCAGAAAAAAATCACTCTTTGCTTTATAGACTATAGAAAAGCTTTTGATTATACAGATAATGAAAAATTATGGATTACTTTTAAAGAAATGGGTGTGCCAGAACATTTGATTGTCCTGATGTGTAATCTGCATTCAGAAGCTACTGTCAGGACAAAATATGGAAAAATGGCATGGTTTTCAATTGGCAAGAAGGTCTGGCAAGGCTGCATTTTTATCTCCCTATCTGTTGGACATATTATATATACAGTAGGATTAGACTCTGAGAAAGGAAGTGTGAAAATTAGAGGAAGGAATATCAGGCATTTAAAATCTGCAGATGACACCATACTACTAGCAGAAATTAGCAAAGATTGGGAACAATTACTGAGAAAGTTAAGGAAGCAAGTGCAAAGGCAGGATCACGGTTGAATATTAAGAAAACAGAAATAATGACTAAAGATTACTTATATAACTTTAAAGCAGATGATGAAGACATTGATTGCAGTCAAGGAATCAGAAGAAGACTAGGACTTGGAAGGGCAGCTATGAAGAAGCTAGACAAGATACTTAAGTGTAAAGATAAATAATTGAATATTAAATTTAGGATTGTCCATGCCGTTATAGTTCCAATTTCTGCGTATGGTTGTGAAAGTTGGACAATAGAGAAAGGTGAGAGGTAGAAAATCAACTCATTAGAAATGTGGTCCTGGAGAAGAGTTTTACAGATACAATGGACTGCTAACAAGACAAGTAAATGGGTCCTAGACCAAATCAGACCTAAACTGTTCCTAAAAGCCAAAATGACTAAATGGAGACCGTTGTATTTTGGACATATCATGAAAAGGCATGACTCGTTATAAAAGACAATAATGCTTGGTAGGCTAGAAGGCAATAGGAAAAGAGAAAGACAGCACTACAGATGGTTAGACTCAATCATGGAGGCCAAGGCCCTGAGTCCGCAAGATCTAAGCAGGGCTGTTGATGACAGGGTGACCTGGAGATCTCTCATTCATAGGGTTGCCATAAATTGAAGGCTATTTCCACACTAGACAGTTATAGTGCTATTATTCCACCTTCAATATCCTTCCTCAGGATTCCATAGGATGTTGAAAGTGGAATAATAGCACTATAACAGTCTTGTGCGGAAATGGCCCAAGTCAATGGCAATTAACAACAACAAACTATCAGATAACTGTAACATATCAGAGGTTAGTTTCTAATGTATATATATTTATGTTCGCTGCTTAAAGAAAAAAGAGAGTGTTTTGTTATCTACCATGATAAAAGAAAGCCAGGAAATCACCACCAGCGCTCAGGACAGATAGGAATGTAGATTCTCTGCCCAATATAGCAAGCCTATAAACAGGGTAGAAATTGTTATTCACAGCTGTTTACACCCCAACAATTCATCCCTAGGGGCAACTACTTCTGAATATGGGACCAGTTTAGCAGATTGGAACAGACTGGCCTCATTAATATGCTAAATACAGTGATTTAATACTCTTTAACTTTCATTGGAGGAATTAAAATAATGGCTACTTCTTATACAACCACATTTATTTTCAAGAAAACAGACTGATAAATACATTAATGCAATGTTTCACACTCACAGCATTGGAAGTATTTTCTACTCTGATACCTATACCAGAGTACCTAAAATAAAATAAAATAAAATAAAATATGAAAAATGATAGTCTGTTAAGTTGTCCTTGTAAAACTCATTTTGAAGCATCTCTGAGTTCTCCTTAAGCTATTGCCCCCAGATTCTTTTCTAAAAGAGTTTAAATAGTAAAGATCAAACAATTCATAATCTATACATAGTTTTCATTATGGTCCAGCCACCTTTGAAAAGCTGTTCATCTTTTTCCACTACCCACACAATTTACTTTGCCCACCTGGGCTAAGAGGAATAATATACAACTATTTTCTCCAATATGTCTAACATAGCTGAATGTTTGACTTTGCACTTATCATTTTGACAGTAAATGCAGCTGAACCATTTTCTTAGACTTTTACAGGCAAAATTACCTGGGGTTCTATTCCTTTGGAAACTTTAAAGTTTACCATAATCTCCAGCATTCAAATTAATGGGGCTGACTGCACAGTATTTAAAGTCCAGCATCTTCTTCTTGTTATAATGTACTCGGAGAGGCTCAAATTATCTTGTTCGTTTGTTATGAGATTCCAAGCTCTCCATTCAGCCTACTTCCCTTCACCTTTGTGGTTTGCTTTTTGGTTTGCAGGCCTGGGGGCACAATCTGTCTCCCATTTTGAATAAAGCTACATGTTTGGGAAGTCAGTAAAAAGCAGGATAAAAATCTAATTAAATATATGAATGCATCCAGTCATCCATCCATGTATGAAATCAGTTATCAGCAAAACTCAGGCAAAGCCACAAGTCACTTCCACATGTACTAGGTAATTTTTTTACTAGGTATTCTATCCTGGGCCCAAGGAATAGGATAAGCTAAAAGAAACACACGCGCAAACACACACATACACACATATCTCAGATACATATCCATAACAAATACAACATGGTTACCTTCATGTTTGAATAACAAATCATCCAGTTACATAATGAATACTACCACAGTACCTCGTAGTGTGACTGTGAAATGTTTAAACATGCAAAGGCTCCATACTTAAGGAAACAACATTCTTTTTATACGATATAACATACTGCACCATTTTTAGAAAGTTAATGCTAATTAGAAACTTACTGAAGATGATACCTCCACAAGAAGAATCACAATTCTGGAAGGTGGAGTAAGTTGAAACATAATTGGCTCTGGGGGATGGATTTAC
Organism: Iguana delicatissima; assembly: GCA_948472985.1. Classification (NCBI taxonomy): domain Eukaryota; kingdom Metazoa; phylum Chordata; class Lepidosauria; order Squamata; family Iguanidae; genus Iguana; species Iguana delicatissima. Next base: position 54,843 of record CAOKZL010001988.1, on the reverse strand, counting down.
TTTTAGGAATAGTTTGATATGTTTAGTAATAAGATCATATTTAGTAATAGTAATAGATAAAATGTAATGGAAAAGCATAGAGTTAAGAATGAAATTATTATAATAATAATGAGTATAATGACATCTAGATACAGATAAGAAGAGTATATAAGCAGTATGTTATAGAATATGTTGAATAAGTATATGATTGTAATGGAATTGGAGAGAAATCATGTAAGCTTGTTTTGTTGAAATTTCCTTTTTCCATTGTTATGTGTATCACATGGTGTTTTTCTTTTTTTGTTGTTTTTTTATAATCAACAAAAATTAGAAACTTATTGAAGATCAACTAGAATTTTTGTGTGTGTTTCAGTTGGATATTTCATTTATAACAAACTACTTGTGACAAAAGTCTGTCTAGAGAAGCAAAAAAAAAAAAAAACGCTATAAAGAAAAAGGAAGTGAGAACAATTATAAACTTTGCCCCCAATTCGTAGCTCTTTGCATGTCTGCCTAGCCTCATGGGAAAAACTATTAGTCACCACTTCCCTTTTCAGAATTTTATTCAAAATGTAGCCACCAAGGTTGAGGCATGTCTGCTATTACTATATTTAGCATCTATGCATAACAAGATAAGTCTTCTACTTATTGTAATTATAACAGGTTAGTATTTCCCAATGTGGTATATGACAGACATGCTATATGGGACCTGCAAGACTCTCTGCCTCAATAGCACCAACCTGCTCCATCACTGTTGCCATCCTGCCAGTCATCTTTTCGTAATGTTCTAATTCCAATGGATACTGGTAGCTTAATATCAGAATCAGGATATATCCATGAGAGGGGGCTGCCATATTAAATCCCTCTAAATGCATTGCTTGATAGAGGCTGTTTGTCACAGGTGAGACCTATGTGACTCCCATACAAAAGCATCAACATCTAATCAAATGAAGATGTCCACAGATGCATGAAACTGGCAACAGGAGACTGAAGTGGCAGCAGGCAGTGGGCCAAAGAAAAGGGTGGGGGAAGGAAACCTCTTAGCCCTATTGGGGCAAAAGAGATTGGATCAAGGCTCCTGGGGATAGAGGACAGAAGGTGGAATAGCAAAAGGTCTGGCTTACACATGATCTTCTGGGTCACACATAACAGACAGTAAGCATTTTTACTCAGAGGCATGCTCAGTCACATTCAGTGAGTCTTACACTTGGCTATTTCTTAAAGGTGCAGTCTTAAAGGTGCTTAAACTTAATTTATGCCTAAGAAAATGTATAAGGTTGCAAACAAGAGAGTTAATGAGAAATGGACACTTTGGCTGGCCCTGCAAAGCATCCTTAATTTAATATGTTGACTGTCTGAGTATTCACTCCTTCTGCTGTGACATGTCTGAATAAACTCTGCTGCAATCCACCAGCTCCAGAAGTCACATGAATAGCTGAATGGATGTGCAGCTCCAGCTCCACATGTGACAGACTGTATACATTTGTTCCTGGAAAACTCCAGTTTTCTGCAAACCATATACAAATAAACAGAATCATGAAAACCAAGGCACTATCAAAAACAAGTCTAAGATAAAGTTGTGCTGAAGCACTGATCAGGGCTGGGTTATTTTTTTTTTAAAAAAAACACCTTTGAACTATGAATATCCCTCAGAGGACTGTTAAATCCATTATTACAAAACATACAGAATGTGGTTCAGTTGTGACTCTGCCTAGAGAAGATTATCTACCAAAATTGAGTGACCGGGTAGGGAGGGCAGTAGTCAAAGGAGCACCAAAAATGCCAATGGTAACCTAAAAGGAGCTGGAAATATGGAGGATGAGATAGGAGGAAAGCATCTATGGAACATCTATCACCCATATACTTCAGATAGCTCAGTTTTATGGAAGAGCGATAGGAATGAGAGCCAGTATGGTGTAGTGGTCTGACTGTTGGACTAGAAGAAGAAAAGCATTGCTGAATGTAACCCATATCATAGCCCATTTGAAACTCGCAATAAAAAGCATGCACTAAGGTTCTTAAATGGAATGTTTTGGCCTCATTGAAAAGCACTGTCCATTGCCCTAAGAACACCACTGTCACAGTGAAGCATGGTGGGGACAGCATCATGTTGTAAGGACGCCTTTCCTTATCAGGGACTGAAAAACAGGTCAGGACTAAGGGCAAGATGGATGCAGACAAATGTAGGGCAACTCTAGAGAAAAAGTTGTTTCATTCTGTAAGGGACTTGAGGTTAGAAATTTGCCTTCCAGCATAACAGTGATGCCAAATAACAGCCAAAGAACCTCAATGTTCCAGAATAGTCCAGTCAAAGTCACGACACGGCCTCAATCTGATTGAGAACCTGTGGCAAGACTTTAAAGTTACTGTTTGCCAATGGTCCCCAACCAACCCAACAAAGCTGGAGTAATTTTGTAAAGAAGAACGGGTAAATCCTACCCATTCTAGATGTGCAAATCTGATAAGAGACTTCCTTTAGAAGACCCACAGTTGTAATTGCTGCCAAAGGGCTTTATACCAAGCACTGATTCAGGGGTGTGATTAATGATGGAACCGACAAATTCTTTTTTTGTTTACTTAATTTTTGTGCCACAGTAAAAATATTTTGTACCTTCACAATGTTGCATCTCTTATGAATCTCAAGTAGGAGCAATGCCTGTTAAATCCATTTCAATTCTTGGGCGTAACAGAAAAAAAAAGTGGTCTAGCCAAAGGCAGGGTAAACACTCTTACAAGCATCTAAACCACACATCTTTTCAAAGCTTTAAATATGTCCTGTATTCAGCCAGCCTAAAACTACTATTTCCTCAATTATCTACTTCTGACAATTTGTTTTTGTTAACTGCTGTCAAGTCAACTTTATCTTATGGTGATCTTATGAATGCAAGGCATCCAATCATTCTATTTTCAACAGCCCTGCTCAGTTCTTGCAAACTCACGGCAGTTTTGGGCAGCTACAGCTTGATTGTGTCTATTCACCTGTAATGCAGTCTTTCTCTTTTTCTGCTGCCTTCTACATTACCAAGCACTACTGTTTTTCCTAGTGCGTCACATCTTCTCATGTTATGTCCAAAGTATGACAGTCTCAGTTTATGTTTCCAGGGAGAGTTCAAACTTGATTTGCTCTTTGACCCATTTATTTGTCTCTTAGGAGTCCACGGTATCATCTTCTCAGCAACACATTTCAAGTGAGTTGATTTTCACTGTACAGTGGGTCCTCTGTCCCATAATATTCAATGGCAGTGACATGTGTGAAGACGCTTCAGCACATCTGCATGCACATCACTGCCATTTTAGGTATAGAGATGTGGCACCTCACATGACCTGGAAATTGCACATCTCTAGGTCACAGGTAAGGAGGGCCCATTATATCAGCTTTCTTCATTGACCATGAAGAAATACATAGAAATCTGAAATACAGGGGCATGGACAACCCTCACTTTACTTCAGTGGTATACGATCATCATGACCTGATGATCTTGTCTAGTTCCTTCATAGCTCCCCTTCAAAGCCTTAGTCATCTTCTGATTTCCTGACTGCAGTACCCATTCTGATTAACAAATATTTTTCAAGTATGAAAAATATTTAACTATTTCAAAGTCTTCCTGATCTATTTTAAAATTATGTAAATCATTTGTAGTCACCTTTGTTTTCTTCATGTTCAACTGAAACCCTGACTTTGTACTTTCTTCCTAGATTTTCCTCAATAGTTATTCCAAGTCTTTGCTATTTTCTGCTAATAGTAGGGTGTCACCAACATATTTTAGACGATCCTCCAATTTCCATTTCTCCTTCATCAGGATCTAATTGAGTGTTATATATTATATATTTAGTGTACAAGTTAAACAGATAAGTGATAAAATGCAGTCTTGTCTGACCCCCTTGCCAACTGGAAACCATATGTTTCTCCATATTCTTTCCTGGTGGTAGCCTCTTGTCCTGAGTTCAGGTTATACATCAGGAGAATCAAATGTTGTGGCACACCATTTCTTTAAGAGTGATCCATAGTTTTTCATGATCTACACAATCAAAAGCTTATTGTATATAAAGCCAAGGCTGATTTTCTTCTGAAATTCTGTGGTATGCTCCATTTTGCCAACATATGTTTGCAATACATTTCTGACCCATATTCACCATATAACTAAATACACTTTTTAATCAATTCATCTCTTAATCAATTGGTATCCATATGAGGCACATGAATACATATAAAAACATTAAAAAGACAACTTAATCCTTGCCTATTCATTCTGACTCAGCATGCTACTTTGTAGCTCACATCTGGATATCACTGCTGTTTCAGATCCTGCACTTATTTCAAAGCATTCTTCAGAAGGGCCACTGAAATAAACAGAACCATGGTAATGCTGCACTCTTCTAAACAGAACCGCATCTTTAAGTCAGTGGCATTTGTATGCAGCAGTGGCCACTACAGAAGGATTTTAGGAACGTGTTATATTACTATTTCAGATATCAACCGCATGGTTTAAAGTATAAAATTTTAGAACATTTTTTATGTGAGATCATTACTAGTGTAGCTCAGATTCCAAATATACCACCTAGCTTCATCAACTCTTAAATATTTCTTCAGAGATTGGATTGTGGCTGGCAACCTCTGTAAGACATGCGCTGCAAGACAGGAAAAAGCTCCCTCTACTGCCATGTCTGCACTCAGGAAAGGGATAAGCAAGCACTAAGCACTCTGTACAAGTGTATGTCACAGTTGTTTGTGTAACTGAGCTCACTCTCCTAGAGGTCCCTTCAGTTAACTTCCAACTCTGGAAATGATGAACAACAAAGTGGAAGAGAAACAACCCTGCTTTCTGGACCTGAGAGATTCATGATCTGTGAACCCGCATGAGAAGGCAGGATGCCTCTGGACTAAGGATGTAGCTATGGGTTTGGTCAATTTCTGATAAATACAATAAAGAGGATTTGCTCCTGCCGTCTACTCTCAAGGAGACCACTATTATCCTCTTTTCTTACGGAATCATCTTCCTACTCTCCCCTTCTACCCAGCCAAGATATTGTGGCTTTTTATTTATCTCTATCTCCTTCTTGCCTAAGTTTTAGTTATTTTGGGCCTCTCCTCTCCTCTTCATTTTTAAGTACTTCTCTTGCACAATATCCTTTTTATCCTGTGTTGTTTTCAAATGTTTATAAAACAGTAAGAATCCTGTGATTAATTTTCTTAAGTGTCCATGGGGTTGTTAACTATGTTTCCATTGTGAAAAAGATGAAAGCCAATCAATATTGTAGAAACAAGTAATGTAACAAGAACCTTTGAAAAAAACATTTTAGTTGACTATTTATAGTTTCAGAATATAGGCATGTGTTTTCTTTTTGTTCAGAAGAAAACGAAAACATTCAGACAAGATGTTATACTGGTACACTGTACAGTACTGAGCCAACCAAACACTAGTGGGTATTAAGAGGAAACACCATAGATTAAGAATTCTTTCTCTTACACTTTTTAAATGATCATAACATGTTTTAAGTTTGAAAGGTCACAGCTTACTTTACCAGCCAGATGGGGTGACTAATATTTATGATAATATCAGAGAATATCAGAGAAAACTACTATGATAACTGAGTCCAAACAGTTTTACACAGATGAAGAAATATAGTATATGATCCTACAAGAGTTCACTGTGTCCCAGTCCAACTAAAAGCCTACAAATAAATAAATTCACAAAATAATCACAGCTGTTATTCCATACCTGTGGAGCCTATGATTCAAATGAATGTCAGTGAGGTCTAGCCATGACAACAGTGTTTACTCTTTATGAGTAGAGAAATAGCATAAAGTCTGCAAAAGATCCATCCAGATTTTTAGCTAGAAATCCAAGGAAACTGAACAGGCTCTTTATTACATGTTCACTTTTCTATGGCATCTTCCCACAGGAGCCACTGTCTGCTGCCCTCAAGACCTGCTCCTAGTGGTCAGAAACAGTGAGGCAGGGAAAGGGAAAGCAGTAAGTTACAGTTTTATAACATATTTTTCTAGTTTTCACACTGGGAAAACAGAAGTTTTCAGAGGGAAATAGAACACACTTATCAGATGTTGTTTCTGTGTTTCAAGCTTAGTACCTGTGGCACCAAGTGCCGCACCAGGTGCCACACCAGTGGTCAGAACTAGAAATGGCCTGAGAGTGAGAAAACTAGAATATATCTGTACCCACTGCTGCTCATTCAGTATGTCACCGAGAGTGACCTCAATTCTCCGAGTGATCATCTGGAATTCCACTGAGTCCCAACAACCCAAATCAAGAACCCTTACAGGCTGCCAGCATAGAGAGGGTGGGGGACCCCTTTCTGGCCAATGACGCAAATGCAGGGTAACCACATTGACCTAATACTTTAAATCCACAGTATGGACTTTGGAATCTTCTTGCTATATTCTTTGCAATTGCTTAAAGAATGTCCCAAAGACTGAACCCAGTCACCACATCAGTTCTAAGTGATTTTAGCACTTTGGCTTTGACCTTGGCACTTACAGAGGGCAATTTATCTGTATTTTTCCTCTTTTTAGGTATCTCTGAAAGTGGAGATATATGTCACATCTGAACAAGTCCAGCATTTGAACCATTACAATCCAGGGCTATGGTTACAAGTCATTTTACAGGAAAAGAGGTGGTTTTTTTTTTTAAACTTTTGCACAAACAATTACTGGTGAGGTGCCAGCATAACAAAGTAGTTTCTTTTCAATTAGATGATCTAATAGACCTCGTGATAATCCAAACACAACAAACAAATTGTCTGAGGATTTTCTCTCTGAGTCAACATGCTGAAAAGCAAAAGATAAATCGTGAAAACATAATTTTTTTCCCCTTCGGCTCTTAGTACCAGGATTTTGCTCTCCTTCTAATGAAAATCAGTGCTGCAAACAGAATCCCCTCCCAGACAACACAGCTGTTTTATTTAGATGCTTTGGTTTTTCTTTAACTAACTCAAAGATTCCTGAAAAAGATTAAGAAACTGATGTTTAACCACTCTGACATGTGGTTTACTAGATTTACCAGTAAATTGTGTTGCCATGTTTGGTAGTACAGAAAACCAATATGCACACAAATGACCAAACAGACTCATTATAATACATGAGTGGTACAGCTAGACAATTTAATCCTGTCACAAAACCCCCTTTAGATTTGAAGGGAATATATGCCCCTTGTATTCAACAGCAGGCAATAGCAAATAACACGCTAAATAATATAATACAATAGGTCCCTGCTATCCACTAGCCCACTATCCACAATTTCACTTACCCATGATCTGCTCCAGGGTCATGGTTACCGCCACCACCACCCAGGGTCTTTGCTGGGCTCCTTGTGCTTCTCTTAGCTGAAGAAGACATCTCCCTCCATCCCCAGTGGAAGAGAGGTGCACAACAAGGTGCAACTAGCCCCCTCACACCTCTCTTGACTGAGGAAGGCATTTTCTTCCCTCCCTGCCCAAAAGAAGCGCCTAGCTTCCCCATACCCCTCTCAGCCAAGGAAAGAGTCTCCCTCTTTCTTCAGTTGAGAGGCACAGGGGGAGTTGTGCACTCCTCTAGGCTGCGAAGGGAGACTTCTTTCTTAGCTGAGAGAGACCATGTGAAGTCCAGCTGCATGGAGCTTCATACCTCTCTCAGCTGAGGGAAGAGACAGGCACTGTTTCCTTGGCCAAATGAGGCACAGGAAGCCCAGCTGCATGAAGCCAGGCACTACTTGGCTGAGGAAGGATACAGACACCCCTTCCTCAGCTGAGAGAGTTACATGGCTCCAAGTAGCCAGGTGCCCCACCAGATGTGGCACCTAAGGAGGGGGCTGCTTGCTAAGCCCTACCGGAAAGGAAGGCACACAGGCAGGCAGGCAGGCAGGCCAGGCCAGGTAGTGGAGCTGCCTCCCTCCCTCACTGCCTCACCTGGTCTGGGAGGCTGTCAAAATATAGCATTTGGTATTATCTGTGTTTTTTGCCATCCATGGCAAGTCTGGGAACATATTCTCTGTGGATATGGGGGACTTATTGTATTCTGTGTTCACAGCTAAATATTGTTACATTTAAGAAGCACCTGCATATGGAAATGTACTTCCTGAAAGCATTTGGGAACAAGTTCACAGATTGAGAACTAGAAACTGATAACTATGTATTCCTACATTGTTTAATGTAAAGTATATCACTTCCAGTAATACATCTTTAAATTCTATATTTTTAAAATCACAGTTTAGAGCCTATTTGTAAGGCACGTGACCTCTCCTCACAGCTAGAGCAACAGACAGCAGTACAGTACTGTAAAAGCTATATTTACCATGATTTTCTCCTTTCTCCCAGAAAGGGGTCAGATGTCCTTTCATCTCAAAAAGCAAAGGTGTTTTTTTTTTAAGTGCTTGTTTATGCGCACAATGTGCAGGATAGCATTTGAAAATTATTATGTGTGTTTATTTCTACTCTGTTTCTGGTTCATTGTGTTCTGAATCATGTATAGATTAATCGTTCAAACTTCTCTTCCTTTATATGCCTCCTAAAAGAAGGTTTGCTTGAGTTAGAAATCCCTCATTCTTCACTGAGCTCTCAGTCTTTTCCTGTCCTCCCCACCCACTGCATACCTCCCACACTTTTCTTTCTCACTAATTTTTCTGGAAGTTATGAACGTTCTAGCCAAAGTTTTGCCACACTTTTGACTTTGAGCTCCCCAATACTCCTCTCCAGTATGGATTAAAAACAACAATCTTAAAAATGCACTTATTTACTTAATAATTAATTAAATTTACTTTTACTTAAAATAATTAAATAAGGATAAAAGTATGAGAGTATGAATAATTGTTGTTATAGGAGAAAATGATTTTATACAAAATATATGAAAGTAAACATTGTTTATCTGTTTTATTGTAAATAAATGATAAAAAAATTAAATAAGTAATATTTATTAAATATAGGATAGGAAGATGGAAGAATGCCTTCACTCTGCCTCAGGAATGGAAAAAACTATCATCATTCGGGTCATAAGAAAGAGCTCATCTAAAAATATTTAAAAAAATCTCTTCTCAAAAAAAAAAAAAGAGCAAAGAAAAGGAAAAAAAGGAAAAACATGTCAACTGTAAGCTCTGGTCTAAGCTTTGGCCTTTTTCTTTTTTTTTAACTCTAGGATTCATTTTATTGTGGTTTCACACTGTAATGACTTCTGGATAAGTTTTGGTCATTTCAGACTTATGGATACCCCAAGGTGGGGTTTTGGAGTGCTGAGAGTATGTGACATGACCAAGGTCACTCAGTGGGTTTCCATGGCTAAGCGGCGAATCGAATCCTGGTCTCCAGGGTCGTAGTCCAACACGCAAGCCACTAAATCACATTGGCTCTCTTAATTAACTATGTTGTTGTTGTTTTGTGTTTTCAAATCGTTTCTGACTTATGGCGATCCTACCATAGGGTTTTCTGGAGGCTGAGAGTGCACAACACGCCCAAGGTCACCCAGCAGGCTTCCCTGGCCGAGCAGGGAATCAAGGTCATATTTCAATGCTCAAATCACTACACAACGCTGGCTGCCCTAAATTAACTATACTTTACGTATATTGCTCTTTGCTTTGGAAAACTAGAAGCAACTTACAGGTGATCACAATAATCTCTACCAACACACTGATCAAGTCAACACCCACACAGTTTCTGCAATGCTACAGCATCAGCTTCCAGACCACTATCACTTTACAGCTATATTTAACATGAATATCCAAAGACCAAAGGCCTTGTTTTAAAAACAATTTTAGGTCTGCAAATCAACACTGGCATAACGCTAAATATGCCCATGAATCTGACACGGTAAAGGCAAAATGCTTTAAATGTGGAAGAGAAAGAAGATACGACAATCACTAACAGTGTAACCAAGCACCTGTTACCAGGCAACAGAACAGTGGTGGCATCTGCCTCACACAGTCATGTACTCCTATCCTTAAAGGTATCAGAGGTATAAGCTCAGGAACCTTTATACCAGAGACAAGTGCTTAATATCACACCAAATAATTTCTCTAAAGCAGAGGGAAGGACGCTGAATTGACATTGGTTTGAGTATAGTATTTAGAGATCAGGTGGGAACAAGTAGCCTTCCAGATGTTGTCTGGTTCTAACTCACGACAGCCCAATCTCACAAAGTCAGTGGCAAAGAATGATGGAAGGTATACTTTCGAATCTAGAGGGACACAGTTCTTTCCTGTATGTCTACTATGAGTCCAAGACTGGGTAAACAACTTAGTGGATGAAAAGGAGGACAAGTCTGGGGAAAAAAATCTTCCCAACGTATAATAAATATTGCAGAAAGTGTTTGTAAACTGATTAACAGCACAAGAAGAAAAATGCAAGATTAACACAGTGTTGCCTTTTGTGTGCAACTCAAATACATCAGTGGTATTTTTACTAGTACATTTTGCCCTAGCAAATGACAATTTATACCTAGCCCTGGGCTCCTTGTCCAGCCAAGTAGTTTGTTAGGAATGTAGTTTTGCAATTACTAGGTAAATGCTGCCCCCAAAGAATAGAATTCAACTCTCTGTACCCATGACCAGCAGAGATGCAATGCCTGGCAGCTTATCACTGCCAGGTTTATGAATTTCCTGATTCCCCATCCTCAGTTTCCCGCTACACGCTGAAAATACACATAATTCAAAACACATCTCTCAGGTTGGCAACTTCTTCATTCAAATTAAGGCACAAAGGTAATCCCATATGACTATTCTAAGAACAACAAAAAGACAACTGGTAGCTTCAGCTATGTACTGGGTTATTACTATAGTTCGTCAACTAAAGGGTAGTAGGCAATGTGGCAGGGCTGAGTTCAAATCACACTGCCGGAACCTAGAAATAACCAGCTGTCTGGTTACAGACGACTAGCAACTATTTTTTGGTTTAAAAGTTGACAGCTCTCTCAAATGTGTTACGACAGAGATGGGAATTATGCAGCCCCCCGACGTTGTTGGATGGCAACTCTAGGCATTTATCATCACTGTTCAGCTCTCCCCCACTTCTTCCAGTGGAAGTATCCAATGAATGGAATTCTGTTCACAGGGATCCAGCTCGAAGCCTATTATCTTGATATACATATCATTTGTGCTATCATAAAACTGATAGCTGTGTTATAATAATTCCTACAAACGCTTTACAAAGCTTACATAATATTTCTGAGTCAACATTGTGAGGTTCGGTAAGGAATTACTTTCTCAAAACTAAATAGTGAGTTTCACAGCTGAACATGGTTTGAATGTTGGTCTTGGACTGCCACCTAACACTGCCTATGTGGACAGAGAAACCAAATTAAAAAAAAACCAAACAGTGTTGCTATGAGAAGTCAGATTTTAAAAAGTGATAAGTATTTTCTCAAAACTAAAGGTGAAGCTCAAAAGATAGTGACAAAAACATCCTCCAACAATTGTCCATTAGGCACTACTACTGGGATCTTGAAGTCCGAGGGTAAAGCAATACTTCCAGAAAGCACCGAGATCCTGGGAAGAAGCACACATTTGGCATCAAAGGAGAGGAACTGAAGAACAAAGGAGGCACAAAGCAGTAGAGTGAAGGACAAGGAACGCCATCTATACCATGCAAAAAGGCAGCAGTTCTGAGTTTAGGTTGGAAAGAACGTTTCCACTCCCTTGTTGAGGAGGGATTTTCTTAATAAGAGAAAATAACTCCTCTGCTGCTCTGCTTACAATACCATAAAGTTTAGAGAATAAATACCGGCACACTTCAGTTAACAAAGCCTATGACAATGAACTCAAAGTCTGTTTATACCCACTCAGCCCTCTTTTCCTCCTCGCCCCCCCCATCTAGCAGCATCGGCAAAGGGGAACGACGAAGGTCTGGAAAAACCCAGACTTTCAATGTGAGGACTGTGTCTGTAATAAACAATACAATAAACAATGCTTGAGCTGGGAGAAAGCCAATCCTACTGTATCTTCCAACAGGCAAGGTAAAAACCAGCTGCCATCAGGATCATTTACTGAGTCTGTGTGAACAGCAAAACAGAGAGAAAAGGAGACAGCAGATGAGCCTGCCTCAGTAGCTACGTTAACACACACATATGTGTGTGTGTGTGTGTGTGTGTGTGCGTGCAATTTTTGCCATAAAAGTGGAAATCGTAAGAAAAGTGTATTGCAGTAAACACAGCTCCCTTTCACCATCACACACAGATCATGAAAGCTACAGAAGAGGAAATCTGCCCTCTGCTGTTTTTGTGAGCAGCTGGAAGCTTCATACATACAGTTTGATTGAAGGTTTTTGTTTTCATTTTGATGGCAAAAGCTATGTCTACCTAGTTAAATCCACAGTCGCACATGGATTCAGTTTCAGAAAGGCCGCCATAACGCATAATAAAAATGACAGCTTTATCCTACACACTTCTACACAGGAACTTTATTTTGGAAATACTACAAGTTGAAAAAAGAGACTACACTCACTTCTTTATTGATGGATACCATTAAACACTAAAAATCCCAAAAGTCAAATACATATCTTTGCTGTCTTTGCACTTTTTGCTCACATGTTACACAGGATAACAAGTTTTAATGCACTGTTCACTATTTTCACAGATCGCTTCCCTAACATATAGTAAGATTTAATTATACAAAGTAACTCTAGTCTGCATGCCCCACTATTACGTATAAAATAAATGAAGAGAACAGCATCTTAAAATTTAAAAAAATAGTTTTGAAAGCCTTTAAATTCATACATAACAATGCATGAAGAGTTAAAAGGGCAATTGTCTCCCCCCAAAAAAGGAAAAAAACCCCAACCCATTATTCGTAGCAAAATATGAACAGAGGAAGCTGGTCAGCCTTTGTGTCAGCATAAGACTGAACTCTGGTCTGATCCTGCACAGCTCTTGTTATGTCCCTGTTTTATGGAGTCCGTATGATTGATGCAGTATTATTATGCCATCCAGCTATTTGAGCTTGGTAATATAATCAGTTATCAAAATATGAATATTTATGACTTTTTTGGTTCTGGAAAGTTTTGGGTACAAACTATTCTGCATCTGACGAAACTATACTGGATGAAATTGGCTGAAGTCAACAGAAGCTTATACATACACACGCACAAATATAAACAAACAAACAAACAAATAAATAAAACTTGATTGTCTTTAAGGTGCAACAAGATTCTTTGCTGTTTCCACTGGAGTGGATTAACCATTCCATTAACCACAAAGCTGAACCTGGGTAAATTTATTTCAAATTAAGTCTCACTAGGGCCAATAGAGAATTTTTTCCAAAATAAGTAGACATAAATTATGGTTTCAACATTCAAGTACGTCATATTTTTGACATCCTTTCATAAAAAGTGTGGCCAAAAAGAAACCAGTCTTCTACTTTTAAGCTATGTGATTTCTGCAGTGCAAAAGATTTAACATTACGCTCTTACAATTACATCTTGTTTATCAAGCAGCTAATCTGCATCCTTGTTCAGGAAGTACCTGAATTTCAAAATACAAATTGATTTAAATAAATGATTTAAATTGACCCCGCTATGTCTGCATTCCTCACTGTGACACTGTGGCAGGAAATAGAAGAACTACAAATTGCAGTATGATTCTGTCAGAAAAGATTAGCCAAACAGATCAGCACCAACTGTTTCTGACTCCAAATAGAGACTAGTGCAGTTATCTTATTAGTGATTGCGCTGTATAGTTCATATCCTATGACGCAGCTGCATGCTGAGGCTAATGTAAAATCAACCTGGCACAAAATATATGAGTTCCTCCTACTTACCAAACAACCAGTAATAAGCCTGAGCATGCATATACACATTCACGACGAGGCTAATGAAATTCACAATCTTACTGTATCATTTAAAAAAGCATAATTAAATAATAATATTCTTTAAAAAGGACATTTGTCTTCTTAATTCCTCAATATAAGATCTAAAACAGGTGATGCTTAATAATAATATGACACAATCTTAATATCTTTAAAAATGAAATGTGCAAATTAAATGACTCCATAAAACTCTAAGAGCTGGAAGCTTAAGAAACCAAAGCCATAGCTAATTATCTATAAGTGGTGAAAACTCCATTAAAAGTTTAAGTGGCAATTTTTTTCCGTTGCAGATACTTTTCAATTATGTTTTGTTTGTATATACTATGCAAACTGTATTTGTGTATAGAAACTATAACTATGAGATTATTTAGTACTATTTTTATTCTTTCAGGTGATTAAAGAAACTCTACTAAGTGTGTACATTTGGTGGTGAACCATACTGTGAAAACATTTTGTATTTGCACTTGGACCCCAGCTGGTACCAAACTCTAGAAGGAATGATTGCACAGTATTCAATAGACTTAGGCCATTTCCACACTAGAGGCCATTAGCACGTTATGCTGTTATAATGGTGGCATCGTCATTCACACAATGTTGTCAGGTTAGAAACACTCTTTCCGCACCCTTAGCCCTTAAGCGGATGGGCAGCAGTATTGCCACCAGTGTTCCTTCTGCATTACAGTGTCCTTGGCCACTCCCGTGTCCTGCATCTTCACCCTGCCCCACTGCCCCTGATTGGGTGGTGATTTTTTTTTTTTTGGAAGCTGTATTAACACAACAATGTTGTAATAGTATGATATGCCAGTACACTATGGCACTTTTGCCCTTTTTGTCTAACAATGAATTAAAAAGTAAAAAGTTTTGGTTCAAAGGAGACATTAAAAATAAACAGGGAGAGGTGACAGAGAGTTACCACATCATGGGAGTTGGTGAGGGAGGGATGAGCTGGGCACACCCACAGCCCACCCACTGCTGGATTCGCCATAACAGGAAGCGCTATCAAGTGCTATAATGGTACTGCACTACGACAGCTGATTTTTTTCTGGAAATAGAATATGGCAATTTGGCAATGCTTCGGAACAGGACAGTAGCTGGAGAGTGATGTCGTCATGCAGAAGTATGGCTCCTGGACTGGTAACAACCCGCTGTTATAAAGATACAGCGATGTCATGCGGAAATGACCTTAGATGGATTTTTTTTCCTGATGTGTCTCTCCCCCCCCCACATTGATAAGTATTTGTTCTGGTTGCCATTTATTAACCTGGATCCCTTTCCCACTGCAAATCATATCATAGTTTAACTGCCATGGTTCCATCCTATGGAATCCTGGCAT
Source organism: Iguana delicatissima (assembly GCA_948472985.1). NCBI lineage: Eukaryota > Metazoa > Chordata > Lepidosauria > Squamata > Iguanidae > Iguana > Iguana delicatissima. The sequence continues at coordinate 39,753 of CAOKZL010001988.1, read as the reverse complement.
TTGCAGTTTAGAGAGGGTTACTTAGAATTCTCAGCCAGAGAGCTCTAGTGCCTCACCAAACTACAAACCTCAGGATTCCCTAGAATAGACCCATAGCAGTTAAAGTGGAATCATAGTGCAATCATCATATAGTGTGAAAGACCCCTGCACTATTCCTGACATCAGGAGAAAATAGGGTAATATTTGGGATCATTGTTATGTGCTATCCTGTAAAATTTTAATGCTATACTAAAAGCAACTAATACCAAGCCACTAAGTCTGAACTAAGAATAATATGGATGTATCTGAGAATTACAACTTGGTTCTCTTTTTTCTTAGTTTCAGAGGGGCATGTAAAATTATAGTAGTACCCTGAGCAATGTGTGCATCTTACTCTATTTGCCCTTTTAAAAACTGTATGAATAATATAGTTGCCACATTCAATGGGGATTCTTGAGGCGATAATCTCCAACAGCAATTTTTCTGAATTCTGGTCCTGATAATAGAATTCAGCATGAAGTGTTGCTGGTGACTTTGCTTTTCTTTTCCTTACTTCTGCCTCCAAAAGAGTTCTATGCAGTCCAGATCTGAAGTCTATGAACTTCTGAACGTATGAGGTGTGGTCACACTTAAAACAGTATTAATAACACTGCTTGGAATTCTGGATATCACCCATCATCAGGGTAACAATGTGTAACAGAGTATGTTTATCCTAACCACATTGTCTCTAGGTGCAAGGTTGAATTGGAAGCATAGCAAAAATACTTTACAGATTGTTCTGCACAACAAACACAGCTGTTGCCTATTATCCTAATACCTTTCTTCAGGGAAGTACTTATAATGCATTTTCCCAGAAATCAAGCCACAGAGGTTTGTTGCTGGGGTTATCTGATTCTGCCCCTACTTAATTTATTCATTTCTGCTGAAAGTGATGTGTATAATGTGGTGTGAATGGGCACCTAGTGGATGGTGCCTATAACATTATTTTTGACAAAACAACACAGCTCTTTTCAATGTCAGGGCTACTAACCTATTTATTGTTGTTAAAAACATCTTAGTGCCTGATCTCAGCCCTACTGTACCATTTTAGACCAAGATATTCTTCAGCTACAGTGGGCCCTCAGCATCAGCTAGGGTTTGGTTGCAGGACCCCCTGTGGATATCATAGTTTGCAGATGTTCATCCCATTATGTAAATGATACAGTAAAATGATAAAATCAAAGTTTGCTTTATGGATTTTTTAAAACATACTTCAAGCCATGGTTGGCTGAAACCACAGATATGGAGGGCTGACTGTACATCTGAAAAAGGCAGAAAACTTTGTGTTCTTTCCTTTCCATCAGGGAAGCTTATACTTGCTATGACTAATGGACTGAGAGGTGACAAATGGTTATCTATCTACAGCAAGGAAATGCTCCTTTTGTTCAAGACAGAGGAAGTACCTGCTGCCTGTTTGGGCTAGGAAAACTACAGCATAATACCGCAAAAGCATCAGATCCTGTCTTATTTTGGAATCTAAGGCCATTTCTGCACACCAACACTCTTTTGTGTCATTGCGCTGCAGTCCTGGGTCCAGAAGGGAGCGTGTCAGCAATGCTTCCCTCCGCACCTGCTGGTTCCATGTGGAAGGGAGTGCAATGGCGCCACCTCTTCCTTCTGCAGTGCAGCTGGGCACTTTCCATTGCTGTGCTACAGAAGGAAGCATCGCCACTGTGCTTCCGTGGCTTCCGCATGGCTGGGAGTGCTGCGCAATCACAGATGCAAAATGAATTTTGTCGGTTTTGTGAAAAGTGCATGAGTGTGATGCTTGGGGGCAGGATGGTGGTGAGCTGGTGACAACGTTGTGAGGAAGCATGACCTGCTGACCACTGCCATTCTGTCTGAGAAGCAGATCAGCCCCGTTGTGCGGAAATGGCCTAGTCAGAGTCAACCCCAGTTAGTATTTGAATGGGAGACCACCAATGAATACCAGGTACTATAAGCTATACTTCAGAGGAAGGAACTATCAAAACCACAGCTAAGTATTCCTTGCTTAAGAAAACTCTTAAGAAATTCATGGGGTCACCATAAATCAGCAGGAGAGTTGAAGGCACATACACACACACAAGGAGAAAAGATACAATACAGCTTTGGCTATTTCTGGTAAGGAGTAGGCTTTACTATATATGTATTAGATCATGTTTAGTTTTGAAAAACAAATCCTTATTATAGTTTTAACTATTTTGTTTTTGTGATAAACAATCACAAATTGATAGCATCTTAATAAGATCATTTTTAAAATAATTTATAGTTATAAGGCTATAATCATAATTCTGATGAGTGAAGCACCGCAAGGACACTTTTAATATAAAGCCACTAGCTCATAGTCTAGTCTAGCCGTACCTCAAAGAACAAAGCAGGCCTTTTTAAGGGACAGACTACTCCCTGAAAGGTGTAAGTCACTCATATAAACAGCATGTCCTCCTTAACTAAGCCTGAAAGCAGAACACTCACCTCTCCTCTTCAGTTGCACCACAAAAATATTTGGCTACCTCAGTTCTTTTTCTGATATAAGCTTGGTAAACTGTTTTTCACAGGATTTAGCACTCCTTGGCAAGGAAGAGATACAAATTTTGCTGGACAAGTTTGCCAGTCCACATGCTTTTGAGGAGGCACAGATGTACTTGCACGCATACATGCACATGAGTTATGGTGTTTGAAGAAGCAGTTTAGAAAAGCTCATCTAAAGAATGTTACAAAGAGTGTGTATACTTTCTAAATTTGAAATATCCTTGGAACCATTAATCTCTTTGGCTGTTCAGCTTGCCTTTTCTATACAGATGACCTGGATTAAACTGTGTGCCAGACTTGGCTGAGTGCTATTTAAAATTTCTGTTATAGCCTCCCTGTACTGAACAATGAATTCTTCATGTTAATAATGCAGCTCTTTTAGAGATTATTTTTATTTCATTTATCTCTTGTAATAAAAATAAACCAAATATATATCCAACACATTTTGAGCAATGTTGTCCAGTAATATGCAAGATACAACAGATATGGCTAAGTCAGAAAGCATGGGCTCTATTACAGCATTCAGTACTTATTCCTGCCTGAGACTATAGTATTACATGTCATATAAACTACATACTCAAAGTGTCATCGCCACAAAGAACTATACTGAAATAGTATAGCAGTAATATTTCACCCAAAACTGTACTTTAGCTCTGTTTCCAGGAACTTAAAGCCAATACAATTATGTAACTGTTTACACTATTATATTTAATTTTTCAACACTGAGAATTTCTCTGGAAATTGAAGTCATAGATGTGCAGTGTTTCCATCCTCGTGGATCAATGAGGTTTCCAGTTCCAAGTCTGTTCCTGCCTGGACACCGGAAGGCATTTAGTAGCATGCCTCCATTAGCACCGTCTTTTCTACTACTTGATCACTTTCTTTTTCTTCACTGCTTACATCCATTCCCTCCTTCCTCCAGCAGTAGCACAAGCTCTGCTGTTACCTAAGATAGAAAGACATGTACCACTTAGCTATTGTGCCCTCCTCAGTTCTCCCAGTTACCAACCTATTATCCAACTGCAACTACTTCTAGGTCTTCTATCTTCCTCTGAAGACACCTCAGAATACAACAGAAGATGGATAGCTCTGTTGGAAATATCCCAAGTTGCATTTGTTGCTATGGGGCAATAGGTCCATGATGCCCTCTCACTTTAACATGATCCAAGGTGAAGACCCCCTCTTACCTTGTATGCTTAGTTAGGGAGCTAGCAAGAGGCCAAGTACTGTCACTCTCCACTTTTACTATGGCCATCACCACTGATTCCCAATCTTCTTCAGCAGATTTTACCTCCTTTGGCCACAAAACTCCCCTATTCCTTTAACCAGGGCAATGCTCAGTTTCCCAAACAGAAAGCTGCCTACTTCAAGCTACAGGGGATAAACATGCCTTCTAATTCAGGGTCTCACTCTTTCTCAGGAAAGAAACGCCATATCCATGACCCAAGACAAAGCAAAAACACAAAAAGGTGCAGCTTTAATTACCATTTCTCCTTCATTTGAAACCAGCAGACACTCTGAGGCTGTCTCTAGATGTTTTGCCTCCATCAACAATCAAATGTGCTATCTGTATACTGCAAAGATAATCCACAATTAACTTCAGAAACTTGATCATAGCAGCAAAGGAAGGAATATCAACTTAAAATCAGTGTTACAGGACAGGAAAGGCAGTGACACAGCAGTGGGATTAGGCCCTAAACGTTAGGGACAGATAAACATTATGAAGCAAAAATTAGAGTGGTGGTTACTTGATCCATAAGAAGTACTGTAATTTCTCAACAAACATGTAATCCACATTATGGGGGTGGAAATCTTCAAAGGAGATGGGGAATTCCCCCCACCTAAGACCCCCTGTGGGTTTCGCTGCCATTCCTAGTGTAACTGGAAGTGATGATATGTCACTTCAGGCGCTAGGTAGTAGCTGAAATATGGCCATTTTCAGTGCTTAGTGAAGGTTAAGGACTACCAATTACCGTGTTTTTGCAGTGCTTTGGGGAGCCTTTGACTATTTTCAGCCAAAATTTCTACTATTTTTTAAATTGGGGGATCCGGGAGCTGCCAGAGATCTAAAATGAGGCCCCTTGAGCTGCAATTTTTCTGTGCCAGTTATATGTTGAGATTTTTATTACTTTCAACAAGCATTCATTCTAACAAAAGTGTGAAAACCAGATTTGAAATGTTATGTCCGCAAACATTAAACATATTTTGACCTTATAGCACAAATAATCAGCAATTTTTCAAATTCCATATACAAATATTTAAATAGTTGTATGTAACTGCACACAAGAATGGAGTATATTGGCATAATGTTCAAATAATGTAATGACAATTCCTCTAGAAAGGTGGAACATACGAGCAAATAGTATATTAAATTACAATTTGTGGAGTAAGATCCTTCCAGGTACCATCTTTTCAGGTTCTGACTATATTACATGGAAATTTATTCCAAGTGGAACTTTAGGTAGAATCTCAAAGAAGTTATTTCTGCTTTTCTTACAATTTGCTGCCACCATCAGGATCCAGTATATAATACAAACTACATGCAAAAACCCTAAGGAAAGAAAAGTAGATTTATGGACAAAAGGTTTGTTTTTGTTGTTGTTGCTATGTGCCTTCCAGTGGTTTCCAACTTATGGCAACCCTAAGGTTACCCTATTATGGAGTAGAAAACTCCATGATTTGTTCAGAAGCGGTTTGCCACTGCTTTCCTCTGAGACTGATAAAGAGTGGTCACCCAGTGGATTTCTACAGTCAAGCAGAAATTCCAACCCTGTTGTCCAGACTCAAACGTATTCTTAAAAAAATACAGAACCATTAAAATACAATGTAGATTATGTGTACAAGCAGGAATATTCTTTCTTTGAAAGTGAAATCACAGTATAGCCCTGAAAACACCAAGGAATTAAATTACTATCTAAAATGTTAATAAGAAGAGGTTTTAGACAGGATATAAACAACAGGAAAAGGGAAGAGATGACTGATCCAAATAAAGATACAAGAACTTATATTAGCAGTGCAGACCTTCAGTACTGCTAAGACACTACTTTGTCACAATTAGCCAGAAGCAGCACTTAAAAGGATGCTGAACACAAGCACTTCATACAATACTAGTAAGTAGTGTGCTTCCTCACACCTATGCTCATTCACAAGTCCACTCAGCAAAAGTTCCTAGCAATTTTAATTAAAGTACTCTTCTTTAGGTTCAGGTATTTTATTGTTCCCTGATACAGCCAGGATGGGACACAACATCCAAAATTCAAAAGGATTATTAATAGTTTATCTTACTTACAAGTTCAGTTCTTATTCATGCATACTGGCTTACTCTCATTTTTTTTAAAAATTCAAATGTATTGTAATACAGAACATTTTAAAAAGAAAAAATGAAAAGAAAAAAAGCTAAGAGACAGTGGCCATTTCCGCACCGGCCTTTTAAAATGGTGCAGAGCGACCTCTGACAGAGGTCTTCTGCATCATAGAGTGGACTGGGATGGACTACTTTTTGTAGTTCCATACCTCAGTCCGGATCTGCGCAACCGATACTGGTCGTGCAGCATGCTTTTTAAAAACCTCTTTTTAGAGGTTTTTAAAAAGCACGGAGCGCGTGACTCCATGTTGCTCTGTCGCCGCATTCCAGAGCAGATTTGCAGGCGCGTGCAAGTGCGTGCCTGGAGATCTTCCGGAGGCGGGCTTTCGGCTGGCGATCTTCTCCGGTTGGTGGAGAGCCTCCACCAACCAGAAGCCACTGTTTCGGACGCCGGAGCAGCGTGAAGTGACGAGCTTGCACTGCTCCTCGTTGCGACAGACTCACCCGGATGCTCAGGAAATCCGGTGAGTCCCGTTTTCGTGCAGCTCCTTCCCCACGTCTGGAAAGAGCCAGTATCTCACTTCTCTGGGAACAAAAACTTAAGTTGGGACAATTGAGAAAAGGTTCAGTGTGCAATTAATATATTATTCATCTTTAATCTATCCATGCTTAACAAGAACTAATAAAATGGATTCAAATCTGCAAGCAGAATGTTTTCAGTTAAAGGTACAAGACTTTGAATTTGAAGCTTTGAATTTAACCACTTGTTCTATTGCTCTAGGTGACCAGGAATCCACACAGATGAGTAAGTAGCCTGACAGAGATGGGATGGATCACTCTAGTTCTTGTTGTAGTTGTCGTCATATACCTTCAAGTCATTTTGGACCTATGGCGACACTAAGATGAACCTATCACAGAGTCTTCTGGATCACTCTTTACTTCAGTCTTTTTTACTGCCTGCTAGCTGACTACCCCCCCTTTTTTTTTTGCTATCCACAAAGAAGAGGACTTTCCATCAGATCTAAATAAACAATGAAAGGAAGGAAGGGGCATATTTAAACAAAAGTATTCTAATACAAGGACTAGTCACATACAGCTTTGAATTCATCTGAATGCTTTATTTAACCCTCACCCTAGAGTATGGGACAAATTAATAACACCCAAATCATATTACTATGTTTTGTTACAGAATTCACATAGAATAAGACCTAGAATGAGACCTACCAAGGAGGCATTTCCTGAGTTTTAAACAACATCCCCGAGTTTCAACAATCTGTTATGTTTTTTTTTTTTTTAATAACCCTCCCCTCAAAAGCTGGTACAAACTATCCCTAGTAAATGTATTGCACTTTGCCATGGGGTATTTTTATGTCCCAAAATATATTGGAGCTAAAAAAGTCCCACAATGTTTTGTAGCTTAAGCAGCTGGTGTGAGTGTTTGGATGCTGGTGTGAGTGCTTGGATGAAAAACTACCCCTTCTCTGTTCACAGATGAGAGACCAGCAATTGTACCCTCACTTAATCCTGTTCAAAGATGCCAATGTCATGAGAGGAAGGAATGGAAGAACCTGGTGCAAATATTTACAGTTCACTATAGAGCAGCCAGACAAATCACTTTGGAATGCCCAGAGCCAGAGAAGATGCGAACATGTAAACAAAGAAACAGCACTAGAAAACTTTGAACATGTTCACAGAAAGCACTCACTATCACATAATCCTTGAAACAAATAAGGGCAGCAAGTATACTCAGGGAATGCAGCATGAGGAACCCTATCAAATTAAAGTGTGGCAGCCCCTTGATAGTGATGAGATAAAGGCTAGAATGGCTTACTGCTCCTGTGCCATGAACAATATGAAGCTTTGGAAAAACTGTGGCTACCAGTTTCAGCACACTATCACTTCAGAATAACAGTGAACCTGAAGAGATTTTGCACACTCACAAGGGCATTTGAGGTTTGACAAGCGATAAAATTGATCACAGAGCTACTGGTAAACTGGAGGCGTTTCAGGACATACTGTTTGTTGAGCAGCCTCTTGAATGTTGTATATATCAGATATTAATCTGTCCAATAATAAACACTTTGTGGAGTTCATGATAAATGCCCACTCTAACAGCAGGGACCAAGTTAAAAAAAAAAAGGCACGAAAGGGTATCTAGACCCATTTCAAACTGGTTTCAGAGCAGGATACAGAGCTGAGGCCACTATGGTTGCCTTAGTGGATGATCTTTGCTTTAGCACTGACAGGGGCAGTGTGTCCCTGCTGGTGCTTCTGGATCTCTCAGCTGCTTTTCATTTCTCAGCCATGGTATCCTTCTGGAACACCTGTGGGGTCTGGGAATTGGGGGCGCTGTGCCTCAGTGGTTCTGGTGTTATCTCTCAGATACATTCCAGAGAGTAGTGAAACAACTGATTCTCCAAAACAAACAAACAAAACCCACTGTTATATGGAATACCACAAGGTGCCATTCTATCCCCAAATACTGTTCAACATCTACATGAAACCACCGGGAGAAACCACCCAGAGACATGGGGTGGGATGTTATCAGTATCCTGATAATGCCCAAATATATTTCTCCACGTCTTCAAAAATAGCCTCAGCTGAGGATAGTGTGTCTCCTCTGAATGAATGTTTGGAGGAAGTAATGGGTTGGATGGAGAAAAACAACTATTTTTATTTAATCACAGGAAGACTTAGTAATGTTGGGTCAAAATGGTAATGTTGGGTCAAAAATTATACCCTAGTAACCAAGTAGTCTCTGCTAAGGGAAATGTTCCTAATGAAAGGCCATTTTTAATGCCAGCCACTCTTGAGTGACCAGATGAAGTCACTTGGATGCTGCAGTGGTCCTTGAAAGGGAATTTCCTACATGTGATGCACCATCTGCTTGCTGCAGAAATAACTGTGTGTTTCTGTGTCTGTCTGCCAAACAGTGCTGATGTATGTTAGGTCTTTGATTAGCAGACTTTCTGCCAGTTTTAAAGAGCTAAAAAAATTGTCTGGTATTATTTCCTACCTGCTTCTCCCTATGGGAGAACAGTTTAAAATACAACACATAACATCAGTTCATAATTCATAATTTAAAAATCATCTAGATAAGTCTGCTGGAAGAGACTAGTCTTTAATGTTGTTTTAAACAACATATTCAGCTGTTGAATCTCCTCTGGCAGGTCATTCCACAGTCTAGAGGTGGCTGGAGGAAAAGTCCTTTGGGTGACAGTTGCTAACCTAGTCCTGGTTGACGGAAGTAAATATCCCCTAGAGCAGTGGTTCTCAACCTGTGGGTCCCCAGATGTTTTTGGACTTCAGCTCCCAGAAGCCCTGAGCATTGACCATAGGGGCTGGGGCTTCTGGGAGCTGAAGTCCATGAACATCTGGGGACCCACAGGTTGAGAACCACTGCCCTAGAGGATCTGAGTGTATGGGGCAGATTATACAGGAGGAGGTGATTTAACATTGGTGTAATATGATCAGTCCTAGATGTACCCATAACTAATCTGCCATGTTTTTAATTAACTGAGGTTTCTGAACTTGGTACAGTGGTAGCCTAATATACAGCACGTTGCAGAAATCCAGCCTTCAGATAATCAATGCACATGCTACCATCTTTAAATCCTATAGCTCTAGGAAGGGGTGTAGCTGGTGCAATAGGCAAAGGTAATAATAGGTACTCTTAGCGATTGGATCTATCTGAGTTGTCACTTGAAGTGATGGATCCAGAAGTATTTCCAGGCTGCAAACACAGTCTTTCAGGGGGAGTATAACCCTATCCAGGACTGACTGACATATCTCCAAACCCTTGACAATTAGTACTGTGTTGTCTGGATTCAGCTTCAGTTTGTTCTCCTTCAAGACATATGTCTGTTTTCTAAATTTTGGGCTTCCTAACAATGCTTTGTGTTGTTTTGTTTTCTTTATTTTAAATATTTTTATTAAAGTTTAAATTGAAAATAAAAAAAAACCTTCCCCACTTCCAAGCTTTTTTCTTTTCTCCAGTTGAGTCTGCTTGTTTACATTCCATTCATACATAGTTTCTGTTTAAAGGATAATCTTACATTGTTGCACCTTACATTGTTACATAGTTGCTCTGTTACATTGCCTTATTACATTGTTGCCTTGCATTACATACAATCTTGCTTTATTCCTTTTTCTTTTCTCATGCTGTATCTTTATCCAATTCAAGACTTCTCTCCATTCCCTTTCAAAGTTCTGGACAGGTTTATTTTTCAATGAAAATGTTAACTTTTCTATCTCTACCATATCTAGAACTTTTAATTTCCATTCTTTTATATCAACATATTCCCTTTCTTTCCAGTATTGTGCATATGTCAGTCTTGCAGCAGTTATCAAATATAACAATGTCTTCTGATGACATCTTATCTCTCTTTGTTGTCCCAACATATTTAACAAATAAAACTTTGGCTTCATTTCAAAATTTAAACTATAAATTCTTTGAACTTCATCACGTATTTCCCTCCAAAATTTCCTTGATATCTTACAGGTCCACCACATATGAAAAAATGACCCCACCTTTTCATCACATTTCCAACATCTTACATTTCCATTTTTAGTTTTTTTTTTGCAATCTTTCAGGTGTCATATATCATCTGTGTAGCATTTTATAAAAGTTTTCTCTTAAATTTAGACTTGGTGTAAATTTTATATCTGTTTTCCATGCCCTCACCCATGTGTCCAACTCAATTGAACGTCCAATATTCTGTGCCCATCTAACCATATTATCTTTGACAGTCTCTGGTTGCATTTCTCTTTGCAACAATAATTTATAGAGTTTGGAGATTCTCTTCTTCTGGTCCCCCTTCATCAATATATCTAATTCGTTTTCTTTTCTTTCAAATCCATGTAATTTTTGATCCATTTTAAATCTCTCTTTTAGTTGTCTCCATGGGAACCAATTAAACTCATGTCCTAAAATTTTTAGTTCTTCTTCTGTACGCATTCTTGGCTTATCTGCTTCCCATTTCAGCAACTCTTGGTAAGTTAATAGATTTCCTTGTTTTGTTATGGCAATTTTATACGCTTCTTGGGGTGAGGTCCAGATTGGAAGTCTTCTATAAAATTTATGCTTTATTTGTAACCAAACTTTCAATAATGTTTCTCGAATACAATGATTATTAAACTCTTTATTCACTGTTATTTTGTCACAGCATAAGAATCCATGCCATCCAACCTATTATTTATTCCTTCCAACTCTTTACATATTATGTTTTCTACTTGTATCCAGTCTTTGATTACATCTAAACAGCATGCTTGATAATAGGTTTTTAACGATGGCACATCAAATCCTTGTGTTGTTTTGTTTTCTGGTGGAGAAGAAGGTTCAAAAACTACTCAGAACAAATTGTCCACCTCATGCGAATATGTATTTTCCGGCTATGAGTCTCTGAGCATTCTGGAACATCCTCTGTTCTTTGGTCATTTCTAACTACTCTGTTATAGTGCTATTATTTCACTTTCAACATCCTATAGAATCCTAGGGTTTGCAGTTTAAGGAAGGATATTTAGAATTCTCAACCAGAGAGCTCTTGGGCCTCAGTAAACTACAAACCCCAGAATTCCACAGGATGTTGAAAGTGGAATAATAGCACTATAACAGTGTAGTGCAGAGATGGCCTTTAACCACAAAACCCCCTGTCATCTGAAGAAATTTTTATGCCTTGAAAAACACTGAAATGCCCACTGAGTCAGAAAGTGTTCAAAAAGTCACTCAGTGCAAGTTATCCATTTAGATGAGAGTTGAACTACTTGTAAGTCTGCTTTATTTTTCCCCTGATCAAATGTTTTAAGTTCAAATAATTATGGGCTCTTGGGACATTAAGAGGTTTAGTTTAGTAAATGTAAGTCAAACACATTAAATCACCTACTATTTGTGCATCATGAAATTTTTCAATTCAAAATTTTCTGGGAAACCCACATCACTGAACATGTTATGGAAGCAAAAACAACACCTATTCCTAATGTTATGTTTGTGACTAGGGAGATGTTTAAATTTTTAGTACACTTTTTTGCATTGTGAGGAGAAAAGCAAGATTTGTTTAGATTGGTTTTAGCCCATCCTTCAAACCAGTTACAATAAATAAAATACAATAAAAATTGCAATTCATTAGACTAAAGCCAGAAAAAGGCCCAAACCCAATTATAGCAAGACAATAAACATTCCCCAAATGTAAGGTTAGAAAGGAAGGAAAGGAAGGAAGGAAAAGTAACAACAATAACAAAACGATTTTTAAAAAATCAGAAGCAATTTCCTGAAGATCTAATTGTAGATATGATACAGAACATCCAATGCAAGAGTGGATTTGCAGGAAAAGAAGCAGACAGGTAAACATATAAAAAAAGAAGGTGGGAAAGCTGACAGATAATCAGTACAGAAATCTCAGGAAACACACGCATAAATGAATACAGGGAAATATATAAACACTGAGAGGAACACAAAACTCTTAGAAGGGTGAAAAAGGCCAATGAAAACTAGTATGAAAAAAGATAAGCAAAAAGTAGCAAAATACTGGATTGCAAATGAGTTTTCATTAAAGAAGGATAATCACTGGAGTTAATTATAATGAAAAAAGAGCTATCAGAGAGAAACATTATATGCAGAACATTTCATGCATCGCTCTGCCACCCCCTGAACACGCTCAGGTTGCTTATGAGGGGATTGCTGCTAAGCTTCACAAAGGCTTGTCTATGAAGCTGCTCAAATGTCTGCAATTACAGATAAACATTTTTTTAAGGTCCACTGAGTTATCCCCTCTCCTGTTGCAAAAGATGGGCACATGTTTCCTTTTCTTCTCAGGGCGAATATTCTGTTTGGTATCAATTGGGGTAGCTAGTGATTCTAAGACTTACACGTGATCTCCAGTATCTTTCAACAAGGTTTTCTGATTACCAGTTATTCACATAATGTTTGCTGTAAGAATTTGATTGTTGTCCTGAGCAGTTATGTACACGGATACCTTTTTCCTGTCAGAGCTATTCAGTGTCTCCCATCACAGTATAGACTTGTGATGGGCTTAAATATGATGTGGCAGTACAAGAGCACCTACCAATGTTGAGCAATCATATGACCGCAGTGTTTTGATGCCAGTGACGAATAGCCCAGGCAGATGAGGACTAAACACATGAACTACGAGTTCTTGTTGTTGAGTTCAGTGGGGTCTTGAGTGCCCATTCAAGGGACGCTCCCTAATAGAAGGTGGAGGTGGTCCCTCTTGACTCTTCCATTCTTCTCCAGATATTTGAAGTGCTCCTGAAAACTGGGGACATATCCAGAACAGTGGAAGACATGGCAAGAGGGGATTCGGGATTGGGAATCAGCAAAGCTTGCCCACCCATTATATTAACAGAATCTTTCTGCTGGATCAAAAACTTCTGTGGAAATATGAAGTCCTATTCACAGATGGTGAAGTCTGGATATAGCCCACATTTAAACTGTATTAACTTTCTATAACATCAGTGCAAAATTGAACAAGTGACATTAATTTTTGACCCTGCACACACCCCTAGTGGATCAAACTAGCATGTCAACTAGCATGTCAGTGTGTTGTTGTGAAATTTCATAAAGAAAGGCACTCTTCTCATTGCTTGTTATAGTGTAGTTTCAATATAGCATTTTTTATAGCAATAGCATTTATTTCTACACTGCCTATCAACTAGTGTTATCTAAGCGGTTTACAATGTATTTTAGCTAATTGCCCCCAACAAGCTGGGTACTCATTTTACCGACCTGCGAAAGGATGGAAGGCTGAGTCAACCTTGGAGCCTGGCAGGATAGAACTCACAACCTTGTGGTTGCAGTACTGGCATTTAACCACTGCGCCACCAGGGCTCCTCAAATAATTTCTGAGTTATACTGACCCTAAGATGAACCTATCAGTTTCTTTTTTGTAAGATTGTTTCAGAGGGGGTTTGTCCTGGTCTCCCTCTGAGGCTGAGAGTGTGTGACTTACCCAAGGTCCCTCAATGGGTTCATGGCCAAATGAGGATTCACACCCTATTCAAATATTTGATATTCAAACCAACACACCATACTGGTTCTCAGCTTGGCACCAGTATGTCTGTTTTTTTTTTTTGGCTGTTCAAGGAGATTGTAGAAGGGGAAGGGGAAAACCACCATGACTCTGTAGAGCTTTAATACGTTTTAAGTGATTTTGAGGTGAAAAACTGCCCATGTAATTGAGATCTGATCTTGAGGCTGGGGTTCACATGTGGTCTATTGGCTGCACTTTCCCAATTCCCTTTCTAGAATTATTTATCTGTGCAATTCTGTAACATTTTATTCAACAGGAAAGTCTCCCAAGTTCAAAGAGATTTACTCCCTACTGCAAGGCTTTCCAAACAGTGTGCCGCAACACATTAGTGTGTTGCCTGAAGTGTGTAGGTGTGTTGCCTACAATCCTGGAAATGTATGTTATTATTTATAAATCATATATTTTTAAAAAACATATGAAAGGTTTTCATGAGGTATGTTGTGTCCCCACGCATTTTGTTATTACAATTTATGTATATGTCTATATCTCTTATAAAGGGTTAGTTTAACCTCTGGTTTGCTAGTAAAGTTACCGTGTCATGAAATGATGCACGTCTACAAAGTGTGTCACCAACATGAAAAGTTTGGAAAGCTCTGCCCTACTGGCTATGTATAGGTTTCCAATAATGTAGTCCTATGCAGCAGACCTTCCATATCTGTGGGGGTTCTGTTCCATAAACCTCCATGAAAAACAAAAAACATGAATGCTCATGTCCCATAATACTAAATGGTGTTGAAGTGCCTGTTGATGCTTCAGGTGTCTGCACATGTCAGCACCATTTTAGGCATAGGACACAATGTAGTCATTCAAAATTGCAGATCCAGTGGTTGCAGGTAAGGAACGCCCACTTTATATAACTACCTATAAGTAAGCTCCAGCAGAAGGACTTATTTCTGAGTAAGCATACATTGCACCCACTATGCTACCAATACATTTCCTTCTCTTTGACATCTATTTTTTTAAAGTCAACATTTTAAAGGTATACAATCTTTATTGAAAAAAGTTATCATGTACAAATATAAACAAATTAAATACATTCCATCTAAATATAAAACATAAAGGTATCTTTTTTAAGGAGATAAAATAGTCCATCAGATAAGCTGTAACGCCTCTCTGTAAGGAAACTGTAGGTTGGCTTTAGATGTTGGCTCCCTGCTTAGAAAAGGATAATTAATTTTTTACAGGATCCAGTTCTGCCAGAAGTGTTTACAAAGGCACCCAATTAAAGAGACAGTATCATTCAACAGACTTTCCAGTTATATGCAGAAGCAAAGTGCAACTATAACAACCAGTATTGATAATAGTAGGTACTTCAAGCGTTTCACACCGAAATCTCTTCTTCCTCAGTTTTGTTATTTGATACCTCCTAACCCTAAACTCAAGACTATCACATTCTAACCAAAGTTTCAGTCTTTCTAAAAAACAAAAAGTAAAAAATAAAAAACAAAAAAACTCCACAACCATCATGTATTCTCATTCTTTATTTATATTCTGCCATTTTTCTACCTCTGGACTCAAGGAGACTCTAAAACGTTAAGTTATTAGTTCTCCTTACATCCATGCTGTCTCAGTATTAGTCCTTCTATATCAAAGCAGTATCTGGGAAACCCCAAGGTCTTCAGTAGTATTAAAAAAAAAACTTTAGGGGACAAAAAGTAACCTAGTAAGATAACAGTCATATCCTGATACGTATAAACCTTGGTTTGACGAAGAGTGTTTGGATTTTAAAAAATCTCTAGCTGAAAAATGCAGTCTGTAGAGGAAGCCACATATGCCGTCTTTATCTGTGAAATAGCTTCATTCAATTAAGGAGAAAAAAGAAGCAGGCGTTGAGAATGAGGCTGTTTGCCTTTGCTGCCTTCCTCTGAGGCTGAGAGAGTGTGACTTGCCCAAGATCACCTGAAGAGTTTCCCTAGCAAAGCAAAGATTCAAATCTTGTTCTTCTTGTGTCCTAGTCCAACACTCAAAGCACTGCTACCTATGTTGTTATACTATAGATACTCTATACTTAATGCTATATTCTATTTCCTTACCTTCCATTTTACTTTTGTGGTCATTGTACAAATAAAGACTTACTCATATTCAAGAGGGTTTGCTTTTGAATAAGTATGTGTAGGATTGTAGCAGCATAGGGGTTACATGGATTTGCTCCCAAGCAACTATGCACACAGAAAAATGGAGGAGCAGTCTTGTCCAAGACTGGTCTTCATTTGAAAGAATCTATAGGTAGCTATACTGGCAAGGTGTGTACTAATCTTAATGACCAGTATTTGATGACTGAGTGTCTCAAGTTTAGCTGTGTCCAAAATTAAATACGTATTTATCATCATTTGGAACATACACAGGCCAAGATCCAGTGGTGGACTTACTGGAACTTAATTGTTCCCCCTGAATTGGCAGTTCCCCACCCTTTCTGCTTTGCCTCCATGCACCTTAAAAAGCTACCCTGGAGGGCTGGGAAACCCCCAGAGCAAGCTTCTGGCACCATGGAAAGCTGTAGCAGGAAGGAAAGAAAGTCCCAATCCCTTTGGCATCAGATGCTGAAGCATATCATTAGATCTTTGCAACAATCACTTGTACACTATAACATATATAGCAGAACACAGCCCAAGTGCCACAGAATCAACAAGAATGTTGCACTGTATCTCTGTCTCTGTCTCCCAATGCTTGTTTCATATAAGCTCAATAACAAACCACCATGAACAAAATGTTCATCCTGATAAAGCAGGCATCACCACAAATATCTACAAATATTTCCAAGGCATTTTCCAAGCCTCACATCATGTGGCTCCAACACACACAGGACTGCCAGCCAATCTGATGCAGAAGGTGGGAATATCTCGATCAAAAATATAACAGGTATCTGTAAAACTGCAAGCATGGGCCAGTTCACAATCTCATCATAAAATGTTTCCACATTTTTCAGAAACTTAGACTATTAATCAATACAATGCTACTTTTATTTCTTAAGAGGCAACTCTCTGATTTAATAACGTTAGAGGATAGAAAAAAATGTGTAACAGGAACAGGATGGTGAATTTTAAGGCCAATTTATATTTAACAAGATCACTTAAAGATTACTAGCAACATATCTCCTTGAAAATCTAGGTATCTCTTCTTCACACCAGGTAACTAAAAATTTCCATCTGACTCTGCAGCTGTCATACAAATAAGGTTACTGTGGTTGGCATGCCCACCATAATCTACTTCCCCATGCTCTCCCCATCATCTCCCAGAGACATTCTTAGCTTCCCATCTCCATCGGCCCTTCCTCCCACTGGTGAATGGCTGTTTCTGCTGGCCCATCCACATATCCACTTCCAGAGGACAGGGAGAGAGAAAGTGGATATGAGTGCTGCACTATAGCAACTTTTCTTACTTTTATGTACATTTCAAGGTACATTCTTTGTGTTAAGCAGGAGTATATTATGGAGGGTGAGGATGAGACATTCTCCTCAGCAGCCTTGAATCAAACATCACACCGCTGTGAAATATGCCTGTATTATACGGAAGTGTTTTCCCTTTTCCTCCTTGGCAGAAGAGTTAGAAACACAGAGAGTTCACATATTTCACTCTGTACTCTGCACATATTAGAGCGTCTCTATCTCCTATCCAGCCTTAAAGAATAATCAACTCTTCCAAGTCAGTAATTAACTCTTCATAATTAGATTCGATTGAGAGATTTGGCTGGTAACTTTGGAATGATTCTTATTCATTCAAAGGCTATCAGATAAATGCCTTATTTCAAGCCAATCACCTTAATCACACAGCTCACACATCTCTTCGCCATGTTCCAAAGCAACAATGGAACAGTCATCTCAATTTCTGTTTCTTCGGTTTGCATTATGTACCTAGCCAAATTCGAACAGAATGACACTTTCACATCATTACCATCCAAAGACCCATTGTGAAGATTTTTCTGGTTACCAGCTAATAAACACTATTGTGTATTCTAAAAACTTTCAGCCAATAACAGACTCTATGGTTTATTTTTAGAACTGATACTGTTTTGGCAATGACCTCTGGTACCTTTATAAATAAAAGTAGTTTTAACTGGACTATTTCCTCATCTAGGAGGTAATCTTGTTGTTGCTGTATGCCTTCAAGCTGTTTCTAACTTATGGTGACCCTAAGGCAAACCTATCACAGGGTTTTCTGCAGGCTGAGAGTGTGTGACGTGCCCAAGGTCACTCAGTGGGTTTCCATGGCTGAGGAGAGAATTGAACTCTGGTCTCCAGGGTCATAGTCCAATGCTCAACACACTGGAGTATATTTAATCATCAATGAAAAGAAAGTAATGCCTAACATAGCTACTTTTAAATGTATAACAAAAAGAACAAAAACCTTCTGATCTTACTTTACAGAATACAACTGTCAACTAATTATTTAAAAGAATAAATTAGACACACTAGTGTTCATTTTTTTCCTTCAGGGAAATTAGATGCTTCACTTAGCTATCCCTGTAGCATTTGAGCTGTAAAAACAGCAATTATAATGAGGCTTCTAGAGAGCTCTTATAACTATTAATTTAAAAATTATTAACACTGACAAAACTCATGGCACCTTATTGAAAAATAGTTTCTGTTTTACAGTTTTAAAATACTGTGTAATTCAGATGCTTCACTGGTAGACTTTCCCATCCCTACCTCCTTCTGCAGAAATCACTTCTGAGGCCACATTTATACTCTCTGTAAAAAAATTAGGATCTACTTATGAAAGATCTCATCACCACAAAGGAGGCTAGGAAAAGACAAACCTTCCTTCTGCTCAGGTTTCTTGGCAGCTCTGGAGGATTTTCATTTTGCCCTTCCTGACGCACAACAGTGTGTGCCATCTGATGCTCATTCCACAGGTCAGGAATAAGCAAAGTGTGGCCATTCCGATCGGCTGGACTGCAATTAGCAACACTCTTCACTACTGCCTATGCTGCCCAGGGCTCCTGGGAGTTGCAATGTGATGCCACCTGGAAGATCACACGTTGCTCACTCACCAAAGGTACATCTACCAGGCTGTATTACTACAGTCTCCTTCCGACATACAGTGGCATGGGTTATCACACAATCTGCATTCTTTTACTACATAGTCGAATTTGAAAAGTAGTAAGGTATAGAAGAAGATGAATCCAAGGTGCATGGATTCTCAGGCACTTTCCAATCCCCTACAGTCCTACAGCACATTAATTTCTATCCATAAAATAAAATTACTACCAATCTTACTTAGCTTTAATCCTTCCATGCAACATTCACCCCAGTTCTCCTTTTTCCATAATTACCTAGTCCATTATTGTCTTGCACTTCCATTGGCTCACTTATGAGTCGTAGAATCATACCACCTCTTCTCAAAAGGGCATTAGCAATTGCGGCCAACGGCAAAAAGGAAAGGTTCACAGGGTTTAACTGCAGCCCTTTTATTTATTAACAGCCAAACACTTTCTCATTCTCCAAGTGCCACTGGCAGCATACTTTACTTTGAGATCCACGATATACAGCCACACACCATGCACACAGGGAATGCAATCCGCACAGAGAAGCGCCCTTCCGTCTTCGCCGCTCGTACGGAGCCCTCCCGCTTCCCCTCTGATATGCCCAGACCACTTTCCTTAGCGGAGAGGAGCGGCGGAGCTCGGGCATTTGGAGGAGAGGCCAGATGGTGAGCAGGGGGCGGCAAGGGCGTGAAGGAGGGGAAAGGCTCAGGAGCAGAGGCAACGGAAAGGCACTGGGCGAAAGGAAGCTTCCCAGAGGGAGCTCCCAACAAGGAGAACCTCGCTCGAGTCAGGAAGAGGCGACACAAACGTACTGAGGGGAAGCCCAGGGGAAGGCATGCCGGGGGGCGGGGGGGCGGGCGGGCTGGCTGGCAGGCAGGCATCCCTTTGTTTCTGCAGACGACCCTATCGCGGGCCAGCACCCCCATCCCCACCCCACGGTTTAGAAAAAGAGAGCCGTCCCGGGGCCACCCCGGGAGGGCGGGCGCCGGCGGCGGCGGCGCCACCTGCGCGCTCAAGCGAGCCAGGGCGGGGGCCCCTCGTACGTACCCAGGAGCAGCAGGCGGTGCGTCTGCTTGTACTCCCGCTTCTGCTCCCTGAGCGCCCGGTCGATGCTCTTGCTGACTCGCCTCGCCTCCTTCTCCGCCTCCCGCTCCTCCAGGCGCGCCTTCTCCCAGGGCTTCTGCAGGGCCAGAGTCTGGGGCTTGGCCGGCTTGGCCTGAGGCGCCGGCGGCGGCTGCGGCGGCGCCGTCTCTTTTTCCCGGGGAGCCGCCCCGTTGCCCCCTCCGTTCTGCAGGAGCAGCAGCGGCCCGTCCATCGCCGCCGCCGCTTCTATCCCCCCCGCGCGGGGCTTCCCGCCGGCGCCTTCCACATCTCCGCCGCCGCCGCCGCCCTTCCCCGCGCTTCGTCCTTTTCCGCCGCCGGCCTGGACTCCGGGCAGGGGCGCCCGGGCCGAAGGCTCCGCAGTGGGCGGCGGTGATGGCTGCTGCTCGCTCTCTGAGGCCGCGGTGGTGGCGGTGGCGGCGGCGGCGGCGCTGCTGGAGATGGACCCCCCCGCCGCCGCCGCCGCCGCCGCCCCCTCCTCCTCCTCCTCCTCCTCCTCCCGAGCCGGACTCCCCGAAGAGCCGCGGGCGCAGGCTGTAGCAGAGCCCCATCTCTGGCGGTCCCTCTGCGGGCGGGGCGCGGGCGCGGGCGGGCGGGCGGGCGGGCGGGCGAGCTGGGCGCGCCTCTCCGGGCGCGGGGCGGCGGGAAGCAGGCGGCTGAGGGCTCAGCGCCGGCCGGAGTCCCTGCGCGTCAGGGCCGCCGAGGGCGCGCCGGGCAGCCCCTCCTCACAGCCCCCTCGCTGCCGCCGCCGCCGCCGCTGCTGCTGCTTCCCCCGCCGCCGCCGCTGCTGGGCCATTTTGCATTTTCCTTCCGTCCCGTCCTCCTCCTCCTCCTCCTCCTCCCGGCCGTCCTCAGGGCGAGCGGCGTCGCTTGGGCGGCAGCGGCTCCTCGCCTCCGATCACCTGACCCAGACTCGCCGCCACCGTCGAGTCCACCTTACCGTAAATACCCCAGCGCAAGCCCACCGCGCGGCCCGACTTTCCAGAGCAGCTGGAAAGGAGCCAAGGCGTGGGCGCGCAGACACACGTGTGTGTGTGGGGGTGGGTGGACGTCTGCACCCCCTCCCGCCACCCCCTCCGCACACACGAGAGCGCACACGCCCGGGGCGTCGTTCCCTTCCCTTGGCCGAATGGAGTCAGGCCACTTCCGCACTAGCCTGTTATAGCGCGATGATTCCACTTGCGACATCCTCTGGAATCTTGGGGTTTGCAGGCCGGCCCCTCCCGAAACTGCAAACCCCAGGATTCCAGAGGATGTTGAAAGTGCAATCATCGCGCTATAACAGGCTAGTGCGGAAGTGGCCATAGTCATCCCAAAGCAAACTCGCCTCCACGCTGGGGAAAGCCATCTCCCTGTTTGTTGCCCCGGATATCGCCATCCCTCGGAGCGATCGCGTCCTCTCTCTTCCACTCAGCTGTCGCATCACATTGCGCTTTGTTTCTTCTTGTTTATTCTCTCGCCCATGGCTGCCATGGCAGGCAATGAGAAAACCTTTAAGACTTTTGGTGACAGATGCCAGGCGTACACGGACCAAAATGTTTGAGGGAGGGCCAGCAGCACCCCATACAGAAGAAGTATTTTCTGGAATTCCATTCAGAAGAAAAGGATCTGCATGAAGTTTTGCCTGTGGTGCCAGCCAGCTCATAAATGGCCTTAGCAGGTGGCATGGATTGATGGCCCTTTGCTGGAAGTGGTATTGATTTCTGGAAGAACCTGCAGATATCCATGCTAGGTGTGGACACTCAGGGAATTTGTAAAACTTTTGTTAGTGGCTTTTATATAAAGGGAGCAAATAAATGCTACTTTAGACTCTTCCAGAAGCAGCAAATGTGTCAGGGGGATTGTGGCACTGGTACTGCAGTTCTCAATTTAAAATCAAAATGTTTCTGTTGTTCTTGATTGTTTTCTGACAGGACTCAGCATCAGCTGCAACATTTTATTCTCACCTTCAAGTGGGTTTTCCTTAATTTCAAGACATATCAGAAAGACAATAACAACAAAAAGTATGTGCTTCTGTCCCTTTCCTTTAAAAAAATAAATCTTATAGTGCTATAATACATCAGTGAAATGGCACTTTTGTGTTATGACACTATAAGAAAAAAATTAAAAAGGAGAAGAAAATTTGCCATTCAAACCATAGGATTGTTTCAGCAAACCACATCCCTGCAAAAAAACACAAAAACAAAAACCTATGGCAGGACCTCAGGGCAGATCCATTACCTAGCCACAACCTCCCAAAAGAAAGGAATGAATGAACTTGGAGGTAAAAACAGAAGTCAAAAGCCAGGATAATCAAAGGAGTTGTAATGTGAAAATTCACATCTCTTTAGACTAGTTTGAAAAAGCCCTACATTTCTCAGTGCATGTTATGAAACAGCCTGAATTCCCCACATGATGCTTTCTGGTATAATGCAGCCTGACACAAGTACTGTTCTCCACTTCACAATGAAATGAGGCCAGGTTCAATGTTCATTTAAATTAATTCATTAACAGAAAATCCACAAAACAGTGACACCTTTATTGGGCCAACAAAAAAAGAAGCCAGTGGAGCTTCAAAAGCTTGCATGATGCAGTTTGTGCTTTTTTTAGTTGGCCCATTAACGGTTTTGTGGATTTTTTTTATTTTGTTGTATTTCACTGCATGGCTGCTCCTGAAAATGTTTCATTAATAGAAAATTTGGGTGGTGGAGGAAAGGAGAATATATTATTTAATATATTGTTTAATTCCAAAGGCCAAACTGTGGTAACACCTTTTTTGGCCAATGAAAAAGTCACAAAAACTTATGTGTAAATTCCAAAAATGAAAGTGTAGTTACCAAGCTAAGATGTGGGGGGGGGGGACATGTTGGGAAAAGGGAGAGGATGAAGTGATAGCACCAGAACTCATCCTAATTGAGAAAAAGCAACAGTAACTATTAAGGCAGTGGTTCTCAACCTGTGGGTCCCCAGATGTTTTTGGACTTCAGCTCCCAGAAGCCCCAGCCACTATGGTCAATGCTCAGGGCTTCTGGGAGCTGAAGTCCAAAAACATCTGGGGACCCACAGGTTGAGAACCACTGTATTAAGGTGTTCTGTGACTGGAGAGCATGACCTTAGACCAGTGGTTCTCAACCTGTGGGTCCCCAGATGTTTGTGGACTTCAGCACTCAGAAGCCCTGAGCATTGACCATAGTGGCTGGGGCTTCTGGGAGCTGAAGTCCACAAACATCTGGGGACCCACAGGTTGAGAACCACTGCCTTAGTCAGTTCTGCCTTTGTATCTAGTATGCCTAAAGCATACTAGGTATGTTGTTTTACTTGATCTGTGGTGTGGGCAGGGTTTTCTTCCCTTCCCAGATGCTGTATTGAGGGAAGGCAGAAAGGACAACCCCCCATGTCATTATCATCCAGGAGCACCCAAGAGTACAGAAAGAATCGAGATAAGGAAGCCAGAAAAGGGTTGGCTGTCCTTTATGAATTTTAAAAGAACCTCCTCCTGCCCTGAGTGCCAAAATTTGTGGTTGGACCCACAAAAGTATCCACAGAAGATCAAGATAGGAAGATCATTGTCTGGACCTTCTCCCCCTTCCAAAAAAACCCCAGTCAGTACTGTGATAAGTTGGGCCAAAATGGAGGGCTTTTGCCCAGTCTGGATGAGCCCTTAGATTCACATTATTTGCATGTTGTCTTCAGATGATATGGAAAAAAGACTTGCTAATTATGCAATTAAGCTCATCTGAAGTCCATATTCTGTACAGTAATCCCTTTATTAGCCCAACCAAAAAGACACCACCCCCACCCAAAAAATCTGTATACTTTCTCAATACCGAAAACTTTGTCATTAGGCAAAGATACTTTCAGAAACCACGCAATGGAAAAGAGGGAACTGATGGTATTAGGAAGCATATTGGAAAGGAAGGGGTGACAGATTCTCAAATTAGATTGTCATACCAACTATCTGGTGGCACAAAGAAATAAGAAGGCAATAAAATCAGAGCAATTAAATTTGATATTCTCTTTGAGAATGAAAAGAAACCTCAAGCCTGGCTCCAAAGACTCCTCCATGGGAAGAGAGCAGTGAGAACTTTAAAAGTAAGATGGAAAAGTTAGTAACATACATGGAAAATGGCTTTTAAATAAATAGATAGATAGATAGATAGATAGGTATTTGTGCAGTTGACATGAGAAACTCACATGTAGGAGAAAGAAGTCACTTTTAAGATAATGTTTCAAGAATAATAAATGACACAAATAGTAACATTACAAGCTTTTCAAAACACACAGTACAAATCCAAGTGGCAAAATCTATATTAATTCTATTTTTTTAAAAAAAGCCAATCTTCTTGTTCTGTTCCAAAAACAAAATAGAACAAAATAAAAAACTCTGTCTGAGAAACACATCTGTGTTTACTTGATCTTGTGCTAGATAAATATGGCTCCTTCTGTGTTTGTTCATTGTGTGTTCCTATGACAAATTTCATAACTAAAAGAAACATTGGAGACAATACTGTTTTAAATGTTTATTTATCACTAATATCATCCTTTTCCAGTTTCTCTTTTATCTCTTTTTTCTTCTGGAAACCACTGGTCTGTCTTCCTAATTCACAGAGAACTATATAAAGCCAGTTTTCACATTAGACCTACATGACTACCGCTACTGATAACAATAAGAGATGTTGCACCTTGAAGATGAACAGATTTTATTTGACAGAAGCTTTTGTGGACTGCAGTCCTTTTTCTTTTCTTTTTTCCTTCTGCAACAGATTCACAAGCTACCCTGTTGCATCAATGTTCATAATGTGCTACTGCATTCTCTTTTCAGTGATTTGGGCAGCTGTACTAATCACAACTTTAATTGAAAAATTTATAGATACATACAAGGCATACTTTTGGATAAACATGCTTTAAGAGTGAAGCACCATGTATTTTATGTTTATCCACTAACTGCCCTGCATAAACAAATCTTGAGTACAATCCAGTGGATATTAAACAAGCTGAACTCCTATTAAAACTAACAAATATAAACAGCTAATTCAATTGCTTCCAGTACACTTAATTATTTTTGTGTTCTAGCAAAAATAAATCTGATGCCTTCTCACACAAGTTCTAGGCTCAGCTAAAGCATTAAAATAGGCCCTGAGGATGGGCAAATCATTTTCTTTTCTTTTTTTTGAAAAATTTTATTAAAGATTTTAATTGAAAATAAAAAAATAAAAAATCCCCCTCCCCACTTCCAGGCTTATTTTCCAGTTGAATCTGCATGTTTACATTGCATTCATACATAGTTACTACTTGCTCAAAGAATTTGTTACATCTTACAACATTACACAGTTCCTTTGTTGCATTGCCTTGCTGCCTTGTTACATTACTTTGTTACATTATCGTGCTACATTGTTACATTAGAACACTTACAAACTGACTTTATTTTTTTTCTTTTCTTGTACTATATCTTTATCCAATCCAAAACTTCTCTCCATTCCCTTTCAAAGTTCTGGATAGGTTTATTTCTCAAAGAAAATGTTGACTTTTCTGTCTCTACCATATCCAGGACTTTTGATTTCCATTCTTCTATATCAACATATTTCCTTTCTTTCCAATATTGTGCATATATCAACCTTGCAGCAGTTATCAAATATAACAACATCTTCTGATGAGATCTTATTTCTCTTTGTTGCCCAAGCATATGTAAAAAATAAAATTCTGGCTTCATTTCAAAGTTTACATTGTAAATTCTTTGAATTTCATCATGTATTCCCTTCCAGAATTTCCTTGCTATCTTACAAGTCCATGGACAAATCATTTTCAACGTTGCTTTGCACTAGTCAGAGTGCTTTGCCAGTGGGAAGAATGTATGCCAACAGACACTTGTGCTTGGTGGTGCTGTTGCTAATAAAATTCCTAGGCTGATATAAGGAATGAAGCACGGGCAGGAAGAATGATGTAGGAGTAGAACAGGGTGCAGGTGTAAAAGGGTCCAATTCTTCTGCGAGCATAGCATTGCATCATTTCAGATGGTGGGGAGTAGCTGTGAAATATGAGCACAGTGAGGAGAAATCCTATACGTGCTCATTGGTTGTTTCCACAGTCTGCAATAGTGTAAAGCTAGATATGCAAAGGAGTTGGTCCCACTGGCCGACTGCCTTGCACCTCCTCTGCTATACCCTACAACCACAACTGAGACAAGACTCTGATTAACTTTTCAGCACAGTGACAAGTAAATCTAAGAACAAAGAAGCGAATGCTGACTTCTCATGTTAAATTGCAGTGAAAGTAATTTTGTAGTTACTCATGAAGTTACATCATTCTGTCCTCTCTGTAGACTTTAAGAGCACAAAAATAGGAACATAGTGATGGGTAGGGGAAACGACACTTTACACAGGAAATCCTAGACTCACAATGAAGTGAGGCGGGACAGCACTAGTACTTTTTTGGCTACACAATCTCAGGATCACATACACAAGCACACACCCTGCGATCAAATCAACTTCAGCTTATACCAGCTTTATGTATGAAAGACTGCCAAGATGCCTGGTCATTCCCTGCCCTGCTCAAGTCTTGCAGTCTCAGGGCTGTGGCTTCCTTGATTGAATCAATTTATCGGTAGTGCAGTCTCCCTCTTTTCCTATTGCTTTCCACTTTACCAAGCATTACCATCTTTTTCAGTGAGTCATATTGTCTCATTATTTGTCCAAACTATGTCAGTATCAGTTTAACCATCTTAGCTTCTAGTGAGAATTCAGGTGTGATTTGCCCTTGGACCCACTCATTTATTTCTTTGGCAGTCCAGGGTATCTGTAAAACTCTTTTCCAGCATCACATTTCAATTAAGTGGATCTTTTTCCTGTTCACGTTTTTCTCTATCCAGATTTCACAACCATACATCACTCCAGTTTAATTCTTACACAACAGAGATGAGGAAGGAAGCTCCCAAGTATCTTGAGGTTTGGCAGAAGTGTTTCCACTCATCCAACTCCACTCTGGTAATATAGGGAAACCTGAGCTGTCCTTCCATTGGCAGACAAAAGCCATTTCTGCACGAGACTGTTATAGCGGTATGATTCCACTTTCAACATCCTATGGAATCCTGGGATTTGCAGTTTCAGGAGGGGCCGGCCAGTCCCGCCCTAAACTGCAAACCCCAGGATTCCATAGGATGTTGAAAGTGGAATCATAGTGCTATAACAGTCTTGTGTGGAAATGGCCAAAGATTTTATTATTCCAACTTTTAACTGAAGGTTTTTGAGGAAAGGGCTTTTGAGAGAGCACTGTAATGTTTTAAATTGAACTCCTTTAACTGCTTTCTATCATTTAAGTGGATCTTTTTAAATCATTTGATATTGTTAATAGTTTTAATCTAGTTTAATGGTGACTGTATATTTTTTAATACAGTCAGTCCTTTACTTTTATGGGTTCAGCATTCATGGATCTGATTATTTATAGGTGATTTTATTTATTTATTTATTTTTCATTTATTAAAAAAATCTTACCATGTTTGACCCATCATGGAAAAAGTATGCTTTCTGTAGAAATCTCTATGGCCTCCAATGCGATTCTATGTTCCACTTCCACCAGAAGTGGACCATAGAGTCACACCAGACAACCTAGAGATTCTCACAGAGAACAATCCTTTAGGCTTTCAGTGTGATTCTATGGTCTCCTTCCATTCCTAGAGAAATATTCTCAGGTTAAAAAAAACGCGTTCATGACTTTTATTTGTGTTTTTTCTACTTTCTCAGGGGTCTTGTGCCCCAGCCTCCATGAAAGTAGAGGGCAGACTGTATATTTAAATAATTTTAATAATTATTTAAATAATTTTAAGCTTAAGTTCCAATCGGGTAGAAAGGTGAAGTATAAACAAAGTTAATTATGATATAGTAATTACTAGTACTATTGCTATCACTACTAGTGGCTTTAATAGCCCTCCATTACTCCATATATGATAGAAGTAAGTATGCAGATTTCAAGAGGGAAAACTGTTGCCCTCAAAGAATTGTAAGTCTCCCTATACACTGGTGCAGACAATTTATTTTATCATTTATTTAATTTATATCCCATCTTCCTCCTAGCATGGGACTCAAAATGGTTTACAACCAATTAAAACAAAGTGCAGCTAAAAATTATTAGTACAAACTTTTAAAACAAACATATTAAAAACACAAAGGTAAAATAGTTTAAAATACATTTAAAAGATAATAAAAAAGATAAAAGCATGGCACACCCCATTAAAGGCTCCTTCTGCCACATGAATTAAGAGCCAAAGTCCTGCTTAAATAAATAGATTGTTGCTTGTCAGTGGAAAGAAAACATGAGGGAGGGAATTCTACAACCTGAGAGCAGCCACTGGAAAGGCCCTTCCTATGTACTTATCAAACATGCCTGTGATGACAATGGGACAGAGAAGCCTAGTCACCGTTGTTGTTGTGCACCAAATATTAATGACTCATTCTTCCTTGCAAGATCAGAACCAGGACACACAAATCAAAATCAAGAGAAACTGGGCCCAGCATTCCGTTGAAACTCTCTTCATGGGATGGTATAAATTGTCCTACTAGAACTTCCTTCAGTGTTTACTTCATGTGTGAAATAACTGTAAGCGAACCCGTAAAATGGCTCTGGAGTTACACTTGGAGAGTGAAGAGGTGATCTTGGGCTTGGCAAAATGAAAGGCCACCTTGGTCTGCTACATCAGTCATTCCATCAGTGTGCACCCATTAATGGATAAAAACAAAAGAGTCTTATGGTACCTTAAAGACCAACAGGGTTGATTTTTCTTTTTTCTTTTTACGTGAGCTCTTGTAGACTACAACTCCCTTCATGCTTATGCCAAATAAATCTTGTTAGTCTTTGACTACCACAAGACTGATGTTTTTGTTGCAACAGTTTAAGCCCACCCTCTCACTCCCAAAAACATTGTCAGGTATTGTCTGCTCAAGCTGCTCTTCTTATACTTTGACCATTTCTGCACTACACTCTTATAGCATGATTATGCCACTTTCAACATCCTATGGAATCCTGAGGTTTGCAGTTTAGGGAGGGGCTGACTGGAAAGTGGAATAATCACGCTATATGATTATACTGCAGAAATGGCCTTCTTATGATTTTAACCTCTTTTCAGGCAAAGGCACAGGTTTCCAATATACAGACAAGTTTGTTCCATAGTCCTGTGCCATGCAAACCATCAGTAAGGACTAAATAGCAGTGTGACCTATAAGAGACCATCTGTGTCTGTGTGGAAACAATGACATTCCAACAATGACATTCCAGTGTGTCAGTTAAGCAATCAGTGCAAGCACTGTTCAGCAAAGGGACGTATTAAAGAGGAAAGTGCATGTGGCTGTTTGGTCATGCCATTGTTTCTAGCCAGAAAGATTGTTGTCCAGAACCTGGAAAAGACTGTCACTAGCCATGTTAGATTTTTGAACTTGAAGTCCAAAAGAGTAACCTTTCCAAATTCTGTTTCAGGTACAGAAAAACTGGCAAGCCCATTACTGTTTTGGCCAGCAAACCTCCTGATGTTGGACATAAACATAAATATGGTCAGTGGTTCATTCTGTATCCCTGTTCTTCCTATGATCAGGAGATAAGGGATGCTTGCCTTGTTATTTACCTCAGTGGTCTCATTGATGGGAATGAAACATTGGACACTCTACCAGAATATCTCATCAGCTCTGCATCTTGGCCAAGGTGTTGCTACTTGAAACATGAATAAAGGTAACAGGGAAAGCTGAAACAACCCAGTGTTTCTTATTCATTACCAAATAACCGAGAAGAGTTGTAGCCTAAATCTATTGGTAAGTACCCCATGTACATTATTTAGAAAATGTATATTATGTAGAAAATAGAGTCTTATAATCCCACTGTAAAATGTGGACCTGATTGCCAGGTTCTTTCTGCCCTTCTTACATATTTTGTTAACTTTGTAAGAAGGGCAGAAGAACCCGGCAATCAGATTCACATTTAACAGTTTAGGAATATGAATATTGAGCTGGATGAGGTTAGGGATGCAGGGATGTCAGATCATTTCCTGGTGTCCTGTAAAGTTAAGCTAGCACCTCCCCCTCCCCCTACCATACAAAAGAAGGATTATTGGGATTTATCTAAGATATCCCTGGATTCCTTCTCTCAAGCCTTCAGTCAGTTATCCAGAGGTGTTTTAGGTTCAACTGTAGAGCAGTGGAGGAATGGATGGTGGAATAGAGTATCAGGGAGTGTGACAGAGATGAAAAACACTCCAGTGGACCAGAGCTTTGTGGAGGATTAGAACCAGATGCACTGGCCAACCAATTTAACAGTGCATTAAGAACTGCCCTAGAGGTTGTGGCACCATCAAGAACTTGTCTAGTCATACAGTGTCAACCAAGACCCTGGCTGCATGCTGAACTGCGTAGGGAACAAACTATTGTCTGCCAGTTGGAAAGGTGGTGGAGACAAAACTCATCAGATGAATTACGTCAAAGACTGAGGACTGCTTGTGCAACTTACTACTCTCATATTGATGAATCTCAACAATCTTACTTGCAGGAGAAGATTCAAGCTCAAGCTCATATGCCTCGTCAGTTATTTGCTACCTTTAATACCTTACTGAGTCCAGCGGCTAGTTGTGATAAGGGTCCTTCATCTCAGGATCTTTCTGCAAGTAACTTGGCCTCTTTCTTTGATCAGAAAGTGACAACAATTGCTGATTCATTTTTGCTGTATGGATCTCCACTTCCATTGCCATTAGTTGATCTAACACAGCCTTTGGCTCAGGCTATGACTTCACCAGCCCAAGCAGAGTTTCACTTTTCCCCGTTACAGAGGCAGCCATAAGCCAGATTGTGATATCTTCTTCCCTTCCCTCCTGCCCTTCTGACCCTATCCCACTCGCCTGCCCAGCCTCCCTCCCTCCCTCCCTCCCTCCCTCCCTCCCTCCCTCCCTCCCTCCCTCCCTTTACCCAATTCTTCTGCCTTTGCTTCTGCCTTATATAACCCAATTGGTGATCTGCTCACTCTTAAGGGGTACCTTCCTGGGCTGCTTCAAGCATGCTGTTTTATGGCCTCTATTAAAGAAACTTTCTCTGGATCCTTCAGTTTCTGCTAACTATCGCCTTGGGTCTCTTCTCTCATTTCTTTCAAAAATTTCAGAGAGAGCTGCCCTTTCCCAGTTGATGTCATATCTGACTATACATGATTTTTTTGACCCATTTCAATCAGGGGTCCATACAGGTCATTCCACCGAAATGGTCTTGAATTATGTAGTGAACAATATTCTAGTGGCAAAGGTGCAGCAATTACTTCTGTGTCAATCCTGTTGGATCTTTCTGCAGCCTTTGACACTTTGAACAATCAGATCTTACTATTGTGGCTGGCATCACTGGGAATAACAGGGAATACTCTGTCCTGGTTTAAATCCTTCTTGTGTGATTGTTCCTTTTCTGTTTCATTTCAGAGACTCACATCAAAAGCTTTCCCACTAACAGTAGGGGTGCCACAAAGATCAGTCTTGGATCCTCTTCTTTTTTCATTGGAATTTGGATTTCTAATTTCTGAATTGAGTTTTCAGTATCATATTTGTGCAGATGACACTCAGATTTTTCAGAGTTTCAAATCAATTGATGCCCCTGTGGAACTCAGTGGCAGACTGTCTGTTGCATGTTTCTTCATGGATGATCACGCACTGTCTTAAGCTGAATGTGGACAAAACAGAGATCTTGGTGTTTCAGCTTGATCACCCAGCAGCCCTTCTCTCATGTCCCTCACTGGACTTACAGGGTTGCACAGTGGCTCCTGACTCAGTTGCCAGGAACCTTGGAGTCCTGCTGGATGACCGCCTATCTCTACGTCCCTTTTTCGTGGCTACAGCGAAGGCATGCAACTTCCACCTCTTGACCATCCGCAGGATCCAGAGATTCCTGACTGTGGAGACTGCCCATCTGCTTGTCCAGGCCTTGGTTATCTCACACCTGGATTATTATAATGGCCTACTGGCAGGGTTGCCTTCCTTTCCCCTTCTTCCTTTGGTTTTAATTCAGAACAATGCTGTCCGAGTTGTTTTAAACCTTCCCAAATATTCATTTGTTTCTTCTCTCTGCAGATCCCTTCACTGACTAACAGGCTGGGCCAGGGCCTGTTTCAGACTTTTGGTCCTGTTATTTAAAGCTTTGCATTCTAACCTCCCTCAGTACTTTGTGGCTCGGCTTGTTTGGTATGTTCCATGCAAGAATTTGAGATCTGCAGGCAAAGGATTACTGTCTGTTCCACCAATGCCTACAGCTCTGTCAAAGCTGTGAACCTTTCAAAATCTGGGTCTGCATTTGTGGAACTTCCAGCTGGAGAAGGATCTCACCGGTTTTCGTAAATGGATGAAGACCTTCCTCTTTGACTCTCCATCTTAAGTCACTGAGATGTGCTTGAGGTGCTGAGATGGGTAGCGACTGGTGGAATGTTGGGAATTTCACGCCATGTAGTTGTGCTTTTTGTTTTTTGTTTTAATGTCTTTGTCTTTTAATGTTTTTGATTGTATATGTTGTTGTTCTGCCCTTTGGTGTAAAGGGCATTATAAATAATTGTTGTTGTTGTTGTTGCTATATTATTCTTATTCTTATTCTTATTCTTATTCTTATTCTTATTCTTATTCTTATTCTTATTCTTATTATAGCAGTGGGATCACATTTAACAGTATTAATTTTGACCTCTGGCTTTATTGCAATGGAAGCCTTTTTATCCAAATCACAAGAAAGAAGATCCAGAATGGTTTTCATTTTAACCTAAGCAACAGTCAATAATGAGAACTAGATTTTCAATTGAAATTTACTGGCCAGTGGCTCTCTATCTGGGGTTCAACTGTCCCTCCTATAGAGAGACCTTCTGTCTCATCTCAGTTAATATGGTACTTTCCCAAAGATAATTGATAAGGCTCACCAGGTAGGCACAGAATGTTCAGATGCTGAAAATAGCATTAATACATAATAGCATATTAAATGAGTTTATACTTACACAGGGTTGGTTCAAGAATGTCTTGCTTCCTGAGGCAGAGCAATAATGATCACCCCACAGCCACTACCTGCCATGTTCTATTGCACAGCACTCAAAGACCTCAAATAAACTTATTTTGTCACTCTGGGGAAGAAAATATCACAAACACGTTTCTTGATCCCGCATAATAAAAAATACAAAAATAATACATGGCATTCTCAGGTATCCAAAGGTAACATCTCACTCTGCCCAGTTATAGGTAATACATAAGATGTGGGACTTTAACTATCAGGATCATAGAACTGATATGTTTTAAGATACCCTGGGATCATCTAGTCAAAATGTCTGCCACTGTAGGAATGCAGAGTTGTAAGCATCTGTAACAGACAGCCTCTAACCGATGAAGGACAGTCCATCACCTTCCAACACAGTATATTTCAGTTTTAACAGTTTAACAACACAAAATGCTTCATAGGGCCTTTCCACACTACACTGTTATAATGTTATTATTCCACTTTCAACATCCTGTGAAATTCTGGGGTTTGCAGTTTGCTGAGGCCAAAGACCTCTCTGGCTGAGAATTCTAAATGCCCCTCCCTAAACTGCAAATCCCAAGATTCCATAGGATGTTGAAAATGGAATAATAGCACTACAACAGTGTAATGTGGAACACCTCATATGGTTTAGTTGGAATCTCCTTTCCTGTAATTTGAATCCACTGGTTCAGGCTGTGTCCTCTGCAGGCCCTGTTCCCTGGATCAGAGAAAACCAAGTAATTCCATCTTCCACATGGCATTCCTTTAGATATTTAAAATTGGGTATCAAATTGGGTATCAAAACTTACATGATAGCTTTGTGTCTATTTGAAAAATACTTTTATTATTAAATGAGTGGGACATAAAACAACATGGCACATGACACAAGTGTGGGTGGAAGAGAATTCATGATGTAATTCAAAGTTTGTAAAGTGAATTTTGAATTGGCACCGGAATTTTATTTGTTGAATATATGAGATTAGAATTGAGAGATTAGAAGACATCAAAAGACAATATTGTATTTGATTGCGGCGGCATGGCTGACATATGCTCAGTATTGCAAAGAAAAAATAGAAATTAATTTAGAAGAATGGAAACTTAAAGTGTTGGATATGGTTGAGACTGAAAAATTAGCATGTTCTCTAAAAACAAATCTGTTCAGAACTTTGAAAGAGAATGGAAAGGGGTAATGGATTGGTTAAAAATATAAACACGTGATGATTAGGCAAAAATGTATTTTTGGAGGATTCATTGTGGAAAAGATAGTAACGACTTAACTGGGGAAGAATAATATAGGGAAGTGTGTGTGGGAGGAGGGACATACCAAACATGGTGATGTATGTCTCTTTTTTTATGTGTTGTGGAAAACTAATAAAATTAAAACAAAACAAACAAAAAAAAGAAACAAGTGTGGAGTGGTGTTGTTCACTATTCACTGTTGCAAGCATGCCCTCTTTCCTACTATTCCATTATATTCCCCCTCCCCTCCCTGGTTTTCCCACCCCCAATAGTTAACTGACTTTCTGCAGTCAATAGATACGCTAAAACTTCATCAGTGGTGTGGGCTCCGCCTCTCATAGTTTTTCTCTCACCTATTTTTTTCTAAAGTTTTTTTTTGTACATTTACAATTCCCCAGTTGTACAGATGCCACACTTATGTGCATTGCTGCTGTTGAGGCTGTATTGACTAGTATTCCTCTCTCATCTGCATAAATAAAGGGAATGAGTGGTATCTGAAACAAACTGTGGCTGTGGAGATGCTCTTGTTTAGTACTGCAGTAAGCCATGCTTTCCTTACTTCACCATTCCCCCATACCCTTCCACTATGTAGCCTCTGAGCACACAAAGTTATCATTCAGTTATTGATGTTCCAGGTTTCCTACCTCAGGGAGGAACCTCAGGGCTCTGCCAACTCTATTGATATCTCTTTCTTATGGCTGAGTTTTGTCGTTTTGCATGAACATCAATACTCATGCATGAACATGAGAAACAGAGGGAATGTTGCTATCTAGCTGTTGCTGCCATTTTGCAAAGCAATAATCCAGCAGGGACCTTTGTGCACTAAATAATTGCAGTGCTATGATTCCACTTTAACTGCCATGGAATTTCATCAGATCCAGCTCAGTGACTAGAAGGAGGTAGCCCAGGACCGTCACTCCTTTCTTGGAATATAGCTGGTTGGTTGCGCAAAAACTCAGATACGGACTTTATTGATTACATTGGTAGTTTTGACATTGTATGTCTACAAGAAACATGGTGCCCATACGATATCCTATTGCCAGGATTTGTATCCTTCTGTGTGCCCGCATGTAGATCCTCCAATTGGGGTAGAAATAAAGGGGGTTTGTCCATACTTCTAAAACTTTCCAGTTCTTTTAAATATCCAGTATTGACACCCTGTGTACCAATAGCGCAGGCTCTCTCTTTGCAAATAAGAAATGACAAGATAGTTCTGTTTAATATTTATATTCCCCCTACTACTAAAGAGCCTAATTTAGCCACTTAATGGGACCAACTGTTTAGCTATGTTGAAGATATCATCAATAGGTATGTTTCTTCGAGGTGCATTTTATTGGGTGATTTCAACGCAAGAATTGGGCCCTCTAATGATTTTCTTTGTGAACATCTCATGATTGACCCAGACTTGCCACCCTTTCCTTTAAATCTTCCCTGTGCTGGCAAGGATCTAAAAGTTAATAATAATGGGTCATTCCTGATCAATCTTTGTATTAGCAACACCTTTTTAATATTAAACGGCTCTGAAGGGTTCCCAGAAACTGATGGTTTTACATATAATTCACCCATTGGGAGAAATACTATTGATTATGTAATAATCAGTCCTGAGTTGTTGAGTCTAATTGCTGATTTTGATATCTGTCATAGGACATTTACCTCTATATGTTTCCCTTAATGTGAACATTTACCTCTATATGTTTCCCTTAATCTATCTGAGTCAGTTCTTTCACTTTTTAGGAGTGATTTGACTCTCCATAGATATGAGAGAATGAAGCGTATCCATTGGGATCCTAAAATGGAAGATTTAATTAGTAACAGTTTTAAGGACGTACGAGTTTTAAATTGTTTTAATGTTTTAACTATTAGCACTAGGATAGACAATGCCTTGTTGGCATATTTGGAGATTGTGACTATTTTTCAAAATAAGGCCTCTTATCCCCCTAAACATATAAAAGGTAGAAGAACGTGGTTTGACAAAAGTTGTCTTATCTGGAAACGGAAGTTAAGACAGATGTTCCATCAGGCTTTGGCCAATCCAGTGGTTAATCTTGGACCCTGTTACAAGGCCCGTAAAGAATATTCTAAATTGGTGGAGGGTAAAAGGAAGGTATGTTTCCAGCAAAATTGGATGTCTCTGGATAATGGTTTGAAATCCAAAGATGTAAAAACCTTTTGGGTGGTGGTTAAGAAACATATGAAGAATGAGAACACTATGGTCTCTCCTACTATATCCCCCTCGACTTGGTTTTTTATTTTACCAATAAAATGAGAACCCAAACATCTGAGGGCAATCCACCAATAAAAAACCCTCCTAATTTATGGAGCTCAGTTTCAGCTGATAGGTGCGTCAGTTGATCCTTAAACTAAAATCTGGTAAATCCCCAGGATATGATGGCCTCCCGGCAGAAATTTTGAAATATTGCCCCAAGCAGTGGATAAAGGCACTGGCTAATTTATTTACTCTTGTAAATAACTCTGGTGAGATTCCAGTCGACTGGAAGGATTCCATCATAATTCCTATCTTTAAAAAAGGGGATAGACAGAACCCTGGCAATTATCACCCAATAAGTCTTCTATTGGTAGTGGGCAAACTTTATGCCAGTTATTTGGATCTGAAATTATTGAGTTGGATGAATGCCCAGGCTTTGATTGGTCCGGAGCAAGCGGGATTAGAAGACACATGTCCACTGTGGATCATATAATAGTGCTCTCATTCCTTGTAAATAAATACCTGTCGCGCCCTAAAGGCAAACTATACGTGGCTTTTATTGATCTGAAAGCTGCTTTTGATTCAATTCACTGGCCCTTATTATGGGACAAGCGTGGTAAGCTTAATATAGATCCCCGACTGTTGTTTCTTTTAAGCCAACTTCATACAAATAATCAGTGCAGAGTGAAATTTTCTAAAACCAGCTTATTAACAGACCCTATCTACTCAGGTGTAGGAGTTAGACAAGGATGTGTGTTGGCTCCTCACCTGTTTAATCTATTTGTGGCTGATCTACCTGCCTTTATGGCCACAGTACCCACCTTCGTTGGGTAATCGGCTGCTATTTGTACTTCAATATGTTGATGATACATTGTTACTCTCTCTGTCTCAGGTGGGTTTGTTAAGAGCCCTGATGACCTTAAAAATTTATAAAACCAAATTAAGACCGCAATTACTTTATAGTATGTTCACCTGGATTCCAGCCTTTAATAAGGAGATTGAACGATTGCAGACACTTTTTTTCAGGAGAATATTATCTGTTCCCCCATGTGCGCACCATCTGACTCTTTATGCAGAATTGAGCCTGAATTCTCTTGAAACTGAAGCCTGGCTGGTGACTTATAGATCTTGGTTTAAGATTCATTTTAGGCCTAATAGATCTGGCCTTTTATGCTTCTTTTAATCTGATGTTTACTATGCCAGGTGGGCTACGTTTTATGAAAGCAAAATAATGTCTATGGGTTTAAATATGGATTCTCTCCTCTTATCAACCGAAAAGGAGTGTTTTGATACTGTCAGGACCTGCCTTGCGGAGAGGGAATATCAGCTGTCATATCCAACATCTCCTAGGGTTTGCTCCCTGTCGATGCTCGGTATTCGCCCTTTGCAGGGTAGGATTCCGGATTATTTTCAAACTCTCTCATTGTTGGTGGCAAGGAAGGCCTTTCTACTTGCATGGTTGAATGTACATCCCTCAAATGTGACTAAGGGTAGATACCTACAGACCCCTTTTCTGAATCGTATATGTCATTGTGCTCAATCTCCCGATGTTCTCCATCATATTGTATTGTTTTGCCCATTGTATATAATTCCAAGGAAAAAGTTGTTAAGGAGGTTATTGGAAAGGAATATCTGTTTGGACAGGTTATCAGTGGAATACTTATTGGAAGATCGGAATCCACATATTACTAGGCTAATGGCCAACTTTCTGGTGGAGGCAACAAACTTATGCCTTAAATTTTCTAAAAATGATTGCTGAAGTTTTATTGTAAATGTATATGTTGTAGTATGCCTAATAAAGGTTGATCAGAATCAGAACTGCCATGGATACATCCTACAGAATTCTGGGAACTGCATTTGATGAGACACTAGACCTCTCTGGCCGAGAATTCTAAGTATTGCTCTCTAAACTGCAAATCCCAACATTCAACAGGATGGAGCAAAGGCAAGGTGGAATCAAAGTGCTGTAATTTTGTACTGTGGAAGAGTACTAAAAAAAGACCCCTACATGAATTTAGAGAGTAAGAGGCATAAGCATGGCACTGTCAGTCAACAAAAGGGACAACTGATTGAACTGCCTGAGTCACTTCCCTTTTTCAGAACTCAATACGACAGTTCCAAAGGTTGACTGGAAATTCTCTGGGGACAGTCTGAAACTCATTGGATAAATCAACATTCAAGGGTAGGTTTTCTTAACTGATCCACCTACAATTAGTGGTCAGTCCTTATCAACTTATTTGTATGAACATTTACAATCCACAGAGCAGAGATGGGAAACTGTACTAGGAGAAGGGGCAAATTTTTGGCTCTCCACATTTCTGCTGGGTGGCAGGGACTTTCCCTTAAACCTGTCATCACTTCATATTTCGGATTTGACTGATTTTTAATTGTTTATTCCTCCCCTGCCTAGATTTTGAGGGGATTGTGGAAGCAAAGCCACCACACTGGAGGCTGATTTAAGGTGGAGATAGGATGAAAATTAGCTGAAAAATATTAATTTGGGGAGCTGAGCTGACTTTGGGGTTTGCATGGACTATTTTCTGCCCAGCTAGTATGAAGCACTGAATCCAACTTGTGATTTTTAACATATGTTCAGTATGAAGAAAGCTGAGACAGCTGCATGACACAATGGTTACCATTCAGTCATGAGTGATATCCACTAAGGAGGTATTAGCATGAACGTTAAAATCCTTCAGCACAAAAGGAGTATCACTTCTGAGACCATGTTTTTGTCAGTGGAGAGAGAAAGAGCTTACTACACATATACAGGCAGGGCTAATTGAATATCTGATACTATGGAAAATTGCTGAGAGACTTCCGGTGGCCGCGGTGAGGAGCGTGGTCGTCTCTCGTCAGAGCTGGCGAAGAGCCGATCCCCTAGGAGGTTGGGAACCCACTGTTTCCACGAAGGGAACGGAGGGGGAATACCCCCTTGGTAAAGGGGGTTCAGAGGCGCAAGAGAAGGACCCGAAACCCCACATCCAGGTTTCGAAAGTAACATTGTAAGTCTGAACCTGCGAAACGCAGGGGAGGATCTGGGGAGCTGCCATTACCTCTTATGGGCTCCGGTGGAAGTAAATCCTCGCCACCACTTTTTAAAGAAGGTTGAGGAAGAAAGGAAGAAAGAAGAATGGGAGGGAGAGACGAGGCTTCTTTTCTTTAAAATCGGTTTAGTTTTCTATGCTGGCAGGGTGAAAAATAACCAAGGCAAAAATAGCTCTGCAGAATCTATAAGCGACGAGGCTCCTTTAAGGGAAACACCCCAGAAGGGAGCAGACGGAAATGGAGGCTTTCTGGGTTTGAAACCAAGGAAACTGATAGACGAAGGGGAAATAATGAATTACAAATAAGTGACTGTGTAGAGAGGCGATTGTAGG